>CATIWC010000355.1:0-477267 GCA_948472305.1 Vicia faba
AGAGGACTGAGGCATTTTTTTTAGTTTACATATTAACTTAACCTAACCTAATTTAACCATTTAAAACTTAGGTTTAGTTCTTTTGCTTTTTTAAGTGTCATTTTATTTAGTTACTTAATATTAATTTAGGCTTAATACATTTTAGGTTTAACTTTTTTTAATTAGTTGGTGTTAGGATAATTTTTATTTAGTTGTATTTAGCTTAATTTAAATTTAGTCAATAAATTTTAGAATTAGTTTTATTTAATTAGTTTGTTTTAGGATAATTCTATTTAGAACTTTAAATTAGTTTTTTTTAGATTACTTTAAATGACTTTTGTAATTTAAATTTAATTTTGTTAATCTTTAATTAAAAAAAAAGGGTTTAAAAATCAATTTATTTTCTCATAAACAAAAATACTCAAATTTTTTTTTATGCTTTGTCAATTAATTTTTTATAGACTGTTATAGTTCTAGTTAAATTGTTAAAGTTCGATGTGGTTGTATTGTTTGCTATTTGAACTTGGTGATCGCGTTCGACTCATCCCCATCCATTAATTTGTACCCCCATTCCCGAAGCTTTGTAATAGCGCAGAATTTCAATTTCTGCATTTTACTGTTTTTACTTATTACTGTATAGTAATTAGGCGTGTATGGAAAGATTTAAAATCAATCGCTAGATAACCTAATTTCAAAGACAAAATAACTTGAATCAAACACACTTTTTCACACGCGCACCTCTAGCGTAGCCTTGCTCGTTGCCTCGGAAACACATTCATGTCCCTCGAATATGGGACGTTTTAGCAATGACCCTTCGATAAAAAAGATCATAATCCCTCGATGACCCTCGATGTTGCCTTCGGTAAAACGATCTAGTCCCTTACGAAAATTGCTAAAGCGTCTCATAAGTTACTTTCGATGGTTGTAAAATTGACCCGCGCCTGTCCCTTCACATCTAACGATGAGGCTTCTTACCAAATCAATGGTAATATAGCAACATCTAAAGGAGGAAGAAAAGAATATTTAAGACCTTTCGAGTAGGTAGATTCGCTCCTAGTTACTCGTTTGCTCACGACAAAAAACATTTTTACACCAACACTTTCATCTCAAAACATTTTCAAAAGACAAAACCTTTTGTACACGTTCTTATAGAGACGAGAACCATTGCAAAACATCTTTTCAAAACACCTTCCAAAAATCAATCCAAAAACACATCTTTGAATCATCTTTCGAAACAAAACTATGTACGCGTTCTTATAGAAACGAGAACCATTACAAAGAGATTTTTTTAAAACACTTTCAAAGCCCACACCACAAGCACACTGTCAAACAAAAGCAAGTGATCTAAATAAGTAACTAAGAGCCCGTGGAAAACCATGGATGAAAAGGGTGCTAACACCTTCCCTTTTCATAATCTACCCCCGAACCCGATAAATAATCTCGAAAGGTCTTTCCTGTGCTTTTTTACCTTTCCTTTTGGATAAAAGAAAAGTCGATGTCGACTCTTGCTATCCGCATAAATGCGATCAAAACTCAAAACACACCAAGTCAGTTCTCCCACTGTATCACATTATGCATATTGAAAAAAAAATTATTTAAAAGTGTTATTGGTACGTTATTCAATATATAACGAAAGACTAAGGATGGCCTTAAAGCAAGAAAAGACTTGATACAGATAGGAATAAGAACTGAATTAGGACCCATGAAGAAAAGAACACGAACACAACCGCCGCCTGCTGCTTATACTTTATCTAGAAAGGAGAAAAAATATTGTGTAAGTTCTAAGTGAAGTTAAATTTCCAGAAGGTTACTCTTCAGATATTAGAAGACTTGTGTCTATGAAAGACCTCAAGTTAAAGAGTTTAAAGACACATGATTGACATGTTATAATGGAGAATTTTCTACCAATAAGTATACGTTCTATTTTTCCAGAAAAAGTAAGAAGCGCCATAACTAAATTGTGTTTTTTCTTCAAGTCAATTTATAGTAAGGTGATCGAACCTGAGATCTTACCAATATTTCAAAAAGAAATAGTTATTACTTTGTGTGAGCTTGGAATATATTTTCCTCCCTCATTTTTTAACATTATGGTACATCTTGTTGTTCATCTTGTGAAAGAGACACAATTGTGTGGACCAACTTATATAAGATCGATGTACCCTATTGAGCATTATATGAAAATATTAAAAGGGTACGTAAAAAATCAAAGTTGGCCAGAGGGTTGTATAGTTGAACGATACATTTTTGAAGAAGCGGTTGAGTTTTGTACTGAATATTTGACTAATGTTCAATCCATTGGACTATCCAAATCTCATATTTTCGAAAGGAAGGAAGGAAACATTTAATCGGAAATAAAATAGTAATAATATCAAGGGTTGAACGGGATCAAATGCATTTATATGTTCTGCACAATGACAATGAGGTTGAGCCATATGTTGAAATGCACAAGGATGTACTCCGGGGTTTAAATCTGAATAGAAATGAGAATTGGATAGTATGAGAGCATAATCAAAATTTTATACAATGGTTCAAAGATTATATTTATTCAAAGTTTGATTTAGGTGTTTAATATTTTTGTCATATTTATTTTGTCATATTTTGGAGTTATCGAGCACATTTGGGTATTTGATTATGAGAAGTTTCAGATGCCTATCTTTAGTTGCAAGTGGGTACATAATAGTGGCATACGAATGGATAAGTCGGGATTTTTACAAGTGGATATTAATAGGGTGGGGTACAAAGATGAGCCTTTTATTCTATCATCTCAAGCTAAATAAGTGTTCTATGTCACTGATCCGACAAGTACGAAATGGTCTATAGTGCTTTTATCTAACAAAGTGATTGGTGATAACAGTGTAAATCAAATTGATGTTAATGTTGAGAATGAGTCATATGTTAGAGGGAATGAGTCGTATGTACGAAATGATCAAGATGAGAATATTATAGCGGATGAATCATATATTATAAATGACCATAATGAGGGAATTTGGACCAATCCATCCATCGAGTTGTTAAGAGCCAAGTAATTCATATTCCAACCAAGAAACTGAAGATATGTGAGTGAAAAAGGTACTAGTAAAATGTTATATGTTCTGTCATTCAATAAAATTGTGTTTTTGTTTTTATATTGTGTTTATGGTTTTATATCATGTTTATGTTTTTATATTATGTTTACTCATTCAATGCTACTTGAATTTTCTATATTGTTTATGTTTTTCTTTAATATTACATGTCAAATAGCTACTAATGAGGAAAAATCATATCCCGCTTATAATATGATGGAAATGAATCAGCTCATGATATGGAGAATGATATTAGACGAGGAATAACAATTATGAATTCAATCATTTGCGCAAGAGATAAAGGTATTAAATTTGACGTACATTGGAATGAAGACAAACAACTAATTGAGCCTAATGGTTCAATGTTGAAAAGTTACATTGGTTCCGTTATGAGGAGAGAAGTTCCAACCACTTGTGATGATTGGAGAAGGCGTGAGCTGAAACCCGTTAAAGAAAAAATATGGACTGAAATACAAGTGACATATGTGATGTCTTTCGTTTTTGTTGACGCTTATGTCTATAAATTACTAATGCACTCTATGTATGTTTTTTTGTAGAGGTCTTTTAACATTGATGATGATATAAAATCATATTGTCTTCAATTGGCCGGAAAAAGACTAAGAGGGTTTCGATCTTTTTTGATAAACAAGTTTCTTAGGGATGTCGATAATAATTTTATCAATGCAGAACTTCCAAAGGTGTATGCCGACTTGATTTCTCCTGAAGAATGGGAAACCTTCAAAGGAAAAATAAGAACCTCAGATTTTCAAGATGTGAGTGGCGTGAATCGCCAACGAGCATCAAGTCCTCCGTATCCATACATAAAAGGGCGTATGGGATATGCACGCTTACAACAAAGATTGGTAAGTATATATAAATGCTATGATATACTTGTTCATCATGTGTTATTATTGATTTTATTATTTCTCTTAATGTGTAGTTAGAAGAGGAGAAAAGTCAAGAAACATCTCTTTCGGAACATGTTATGTAGAAGGTTTCTCGGGTGGGTAAGGATGGAGTTGTTAAGGAAGATATGCTTCAAATTTATGATAAATGTGTAAGTATATCAATATTCCTATAATTAAATCAAAGTTTTATTAAAATACAGAAAAATTTATGAGTTTAATCACCACTAATTTATTTCGCTATGCATATGAATTTCAGGAGAGTCTATCTCAATCTTTAACTCAAGTTGAAGACCATGATTGCAGGAGCATACTTAGTCGAGTATTAAATGTTCCTAAGTATACTGGTCGTGTGAGGGGTAAGGGATTCGAGATGACTCAAACATATTTGGGTAACCATCAAAAGAGGAAAGGTCATACTAATAAAGAAGTGATGGAAGAGTTGGAAAAATTAAAAACTAAAGTTCGTGAGTTGGAAAAGGACAAAGAAAGATACATGTCAGAAAGGCAAGGTTCATGGTTCAAGGATACTAGTGACAAAGATTGTATCAATTATGATTTCCAATAGAAAATTCCTGAGGTAACATATATTACTATGAATTAGCATAATTTTTTTAATTGACATATATAAACATTAACAATTTCATAGTTATTATTGATTTAGGGCATTTCACCTTGTTAGCTATATTTAACGCCACTTACTTATCGCAGGGTTGGCAAGGTAAAAGTGCATAACACCTTGGGAGAAGTACTTCACCATAAACCGCTCCCTGCTAGATTTTTGAAAGTATCAATTGATATTGCTTTAGAGAGGGATGCGCCATTACCTTTGCCTGACGATATTTCAGATGCAACATTGGTGGGAGAGGAAATAGGATCTTATGTTACATGGCCGTTAAACCTCATTTGCATAGATGATTAGGTATGTTGAAAACCATTATGAACCTTTGAGTATTCAAATTTTTTACGACCATTTAACGTACATTATTTTCATGGTAATGTTAGAGGTAAATTGATATATATTATACATAGAAAAAGCTAATTCACGGTCTTATACTTCACCTAACTTATTATATGCATTTGATATTTAGATTCATTTTAAAGAGATGCAACAAGTCAATATGAGTAAGAAGCCTGAAATTGGCAACATGTTCGCACAAAAAGAGTATGTGGCAAAGTCCATGGCTAGAAAAAAGCCTACTTCTCGGTATAGGTCGTGCCTTCAGGCATTAATAAGAATTTCATATTTGGCCGATGGATGTGCTCGTAATATACCTATGGAGGAAGGTATTTTTAGTTTTTCCTATTACGAAACAATAAGTAAAGAGGATGTGGATCAAGTTCTTAGACATGAAGAATTAGGCCTCTGTGTTGTTAATACATACATCAGGTATTCTTCGATCAACTTTATTTAATTTATAGAACAATTTATCTACTCATTTCAATGAAGGGTCTTAATGTTAATGATGTTTTTATTTAAGTTTCATATATGCCAACTTGACGCACCCGCATCAATTGGACCAAAGGCTCTCTTTCTTATCTCCAAACAATATCAACGCACTATTAATCGAACAAAGACTAGATGATGTCAAAGAGTACATTGTCTGTATATTTATTGCTAACAAAGATACAGAAAAATTGTTTTTTTTTCTTCATTTAATACTGGCAATGGGTAATATTTTCATTCAAACTTATCTATTATAATTTTTCGTGTTTTGACGTTCTGTAGAAAGTTTCCATCTAACCTTTGTTAATCTTACAGTAGATACTGGTTGTTGGTTGCGATTAATCCAATAAGAGAAATTGTATATTATTTGAATTTGTTAGAAGGTGATTGGACAAAATATCCAAATATGAAGGAGATGATTGATACGTAAGTTAGATTGTTCTAAATCTTCGTTTGTGTACTTATTTATTTTTTATGTGAGATTGTTCTAAATATTCGTTTAAATTTTGTTAGAGTTATACAAATTTTTCGATCACAAAGAGATATTCAAGTATCAAAGAGTAAGGAAAACAACATTACATGGATTGGAGTGCAAGTATATTTTCATAATTTTGATTATATTAGTGATGCTACTTGATAAAACAAGTTAAACTATATATACTCATATATATTTGTATACTTTTCCATGTGTAGTGTCCTCGTCAGCATAATGGTATAGATTGCAGTTATTTCATGTTGAGGTTTATGAAAGAAATTATTCTTTTGAATCAAATATAGATTCCAACCATGGTATGAGTTTCTAACTTGATTTATTTTAATATATTTAACACATTTCATCTAATTAATTATTTTTAACTAAATCATATTATGTTATGTTATGTAGTACTTTGATGAATACAAGTTTTCTACTTATTCGAAAGATCATTTTGACGAAATTAAGGAGGATTGGTGTCAATACATTATTGAGATGAAAATTTTATAAGGTATTGTGACACTTTCATTAATGAGAATTTTGAGTATATATAAGTTTGAGTTTTAATGAGATACTATGTCGTCATTAGTGTGGTAAATTGTTGCAATATTGTTATTGTTATGTGGAAAGTTAGTTAGGATGATATTGAATTTAAATTCAAACAAAATTTTGTTTGTATCATGGTATAAATGGGGAATTTTTAATGGTGGGTTATAACAGATTCTTGATTTGTTTTTGTTACATTGATTTGTGTTAAATTATAATAGTTATAAGATTTAAGTGTTATATATATTGCTTGGTTCTATATATATATATATATATATATATATATATATATATATATATATATATATATATATATATATATATATATATATATATATATATATATATATATATATATATATATATATATGTCTTTATTGGTTTTATTTCAGATAAGTGCGTATGTAGAAGATATGTAGACTCATTTAGGATTCTTCATTGTTGTTGTTTGTAGAGAAGATATTAGAGAATATAGGATTCTTCATTGTTGTTGTTTGTAGAGAAGATATTAGAGAATATAGCAGCTCTAGAAGATAATAATATGTACATTTGGTGCATATTTATTGGATTATAAAGTTGTATATGTAAGTATTTTAAATTTATGTATATATAAATCATTGAATTCTTTAAGTTGTATCCCATTTATGTATATACAAATTATTGGATTAAAGTTGTATATATAAATATGCAAATTTGATGCATACTTATTAGATTGAAGCTTCAAATTTATAAAATCTGGTGCAAATGTGAAAGACAACGCTTAAATTTTAAGTGATTATGTGTACAGGGCGCTTAAAATATAAGCTGAATATATTAAAAAATCCATGAACATTAGACAACACTTTAAACCAAAAAGCAATGCATATGATGGGGAATAGAAAGCGCTTGTGAAATACCAAGTGTTGCCTTAAAGGGGACTTTAGAAAGTGCTTCTAAATAAAGTGTTGCCTAAAACATAAAAAAAAGTGGAAAAAAATACATTACACAACGCTGTCTAAAGTGAAAGCGCTGCTCTAGGCACACTATAGAAAGCGCTTATAATATAAAAAGCGCTTCCTATAGGGGCATTTAGAAAGCGCTTATTCAATAAAGTATTGTCTAAAGTCTATATTAAGCAGCGCTTTCACATAGATAAAAAACGTTGTCTATGGTTACGACATCATAGGAATAGGCAACGCTTATAAGTGTTGTTTATGGAAAAAAAGCATTGTCTATTTCTTTATGTGGCGTAGTGCTTGTCCAAACATCTCAACACGAGGGAAGCCTTTCCCATATTGTACAGATTTTATCATACTATGGTATATTTTAAATCCAATCTTATAGTCTTCTTCGTTACTACCACGTATGATAGAAACTCTTTTGTTGTCAAGTAATGCACTATAGAGGCTATCCAACATTGGGCGTCAATGGTGTTTATCACCTTAAATTCCTCCTTCCTTGTACTAGGCTTGGATATGGTTTCCTATATCATTATTTTGTTATGACCTATCTTTTTAGTGCTGACGAGCTTTGATAAGAGATGTGTCTGAGCGTTCTACTTTCTAGGTACGTAAGATATTTAAAGAACTTAAAACTTTTAGCTAAGTCATGTAATCTCTAGACCTATTTGACGAGCTAAACTTCCTTCATCTAACACTCTCCGGCTACCTGATTTCTTATTAGCTAATATTTTATTTGTGCTATGAGACTTGAAGTGCCCATCTCTATGGTGAGGTTCATTTTGATAATGAGTGTGTCGTATTTAGCTTGTTTATTATTGGTCCTGAACTCGAATCTCAAGGTTTAATCTATAAAGATGTTTCTTGTGCATTCTAATACTACCCCAACAAAACTGCCCTTAGATTAAATGTGCCATTTACTGATAAGGTTAAAAAATGTGGGACTTCCTCACCCACTAGAGAGATGAGTTCTACTAGGAAGTTCGCTAGATCCTGAGATTTGATGTTGCATTTTGGTATGAAGTTGATACCATATTCTGAAAACTCTATTGACCAAGACATCATCTTGCCCGCCAGATTGCACTTCTTCAGAAATTGATGGATTAGATAATTAGTCTTTACTATGACGCGATGCCCCTGAAATTAGGGCATTAACTTCCTTATTGTTATCACAATCTTCAATGTTAGTCTCTCTATCTGTTAATATCACAACTCCACACCTTTTAACTCTTTACTGATGAAGCAAACTAGTTTTTCAATCTTCTCTTTTTTGGGGACCAATATGGAGCTCATCGATTTATTTATTATTGAAAGATATAAGTTTATTGGTACACATTACTCTACGTGTGTTAGTACTTGAGGGGTTTCCAAAATGGTTTTTCCCTATGAACACCTCCTCACACTTACTCGTTGATTCAAACATCTCGTTCTTCAAAGTAAGGGAAGAAGTGAAATGCTTTATCACCAACACATGAAAGAAATCTAAACAAGACGGTCAAAGTGATCCATTAGTTGTTGCACCTCCTTCATTGTGGTGGGGATTCTTATATTAATGATGTCCTAGAATTTTTCGGGATTTTCCTTTATCCCCTCACATGCATGTTGTAACTCTTAGCCAACACATGATTTCTTATAAGTAACTGCAATGATTTCCTTCCTACGATATCTTTACGAACATTTCATCAATGTACCCTTATAAGGTGCACCCTATTTTATTGAAGAATACAATGTCCATCAATTTTTGGTAGGCGGCTCATGCATTCTTCATTTTTAAAGGCACAACATTATAGTAGTAACCATAATTGTTTGACATGAATGCCACTCTGGGTGCATCCAATAGATTCATACTTATTTGGTTTTAACCAAAACAAGCATCCATGAAAACCAAAATATTGTACCCTAAAAATTTGTCTATCAATCTGTCAGTGTTAGGTAATGGATATGGGTCCTTAGGGAACACCAAATTTAGATCGGTGAGATCTATACACACTATCCATTTTTGTGATGATTTGCGAGCTTGCACCATATTTGCTAACTAGCTCAAATGCTTAAATTTCGTAATAAAATTTAGACACTTCAATTTTTTTATTTCTTCATTTATGGTCACTCATTTCTCCTCGTCATCCTTGTGTTTTCTTTGTATTAATGGTTTTATTTTGGGATTAATGGCAATGAGGTGACACACGATTCTGGTGTCAATTCCATGCATGTTAGAAGGGGCCCAAGAAAACATGTTGAGATTTTTTTCTAAGAAGGGAGACCATGTCTTCTTCCCTGGATTTTATCATGGAATTTCCCAGTTTCGAATGATGGAAAATGAATGTTAAGGATCTTTTGGATTAACAAAGTTTACCGCATGTGCTGTATGAGACCAAATTGAATGACATAGAGGACACTGATTAAGAAGAGATGAATGGAAGGCTCCGAGATTGATTCACTTAAGTGTTTCAAACAAGGTAATGTATCATATCATGGACCTAACGATGCCGAATGGGGTTTTGGAAAAATTGGAGAGACAATATATGTCAAAGGTGTTGATGGATGATTTATTTGCAAAATACTGACTATACAATCTAAAGATGCGAGAAGGATCTGATTTGCAACAACGTGTCAATGTCTTCAACAACATAATCACTGATATGGTGATACTTGGGGTGAAGATTGATGATGAATATAAGGAAATTATATTGTTGTGCTCGTTACCCAATTTTTATGATCTCTTAGTGATTATTTTTACCTACGGGAAAGAAATCATCAATCTTAATGTGATTACTGCTACCCTTTTGTCTCATTCTCAAAGGAGACACATTGTATATGAAGGAACTTAATAAGACAATTTGTATGTAAAAAGAGGTCAAGATTGTTTGTGGAACTCTTAAAGTAGAATAATTGTAGAAGAAGGAACTCAAGGCAACAATCTGTATATGAAGGGGGTCAATATTATGGGTGGAACAAAGGTAAAAACAAGTTCTAGAAAAAAAGAGTTCTAAATCCAAGAATCGAAAAACAACTAAGTCTTATAGTTTTAAAAAATTTGGAATTGGAAAAAAGGTATGTCTAAACAGAAAGTAGGGTTCATCTAGTTCTGCAAATGTGGTTCAAATTGATGATTGTGGAAGTGATGCAAATATTTTGTGTGTTTCATCCTCCAAGTGCACAAATTCTTGAATTCTTGACTCTAGTTGTTCTTACCACATGATGCCACGTCGAGAATGGTTCACTACATTCATTCCAGGTATTTTTATATTTTTCATCTGATGATGATAAACCATGTATTATCATTTGAACGAGACAAATTAAAATTGCCATAGACGATGGTGGTGTGCGAATATTGAATGAAGTAAGATATATTCTAGAATTCAAGAACTTAATTTCCCCGAGTACTCTACAGAAAAATGGTTTCTCCTATAGGTTTGATGGAGACAAAGACAACATAAAGGTTATAAATGGGGCATTGACTATGATGAGAGTAGAGAGAACTAAAGTAACATCTACAGTCTCTTCGGGAACTTTGTTGTAGGTGATATTGCATCACTTGAGTCTAATAGTGATGTAACAAAACTCTGACATATGTGTCTGAGTTATCTTAGTGAGTGTGAGATGATGGAACTTCATAAGATAAATTTATTGAAGGGTGTCTATAGTTACAAGATGAATTTGTGCAAGTATTACGTACTTTTACTAACAATATCGTGTTCAGTTCAAGACTATAAAACACAAAAAACAAAGGGAATTCTTTACTATGTCCATTTTAATGTACGAGGATATACTAAAGAGGTTTTCATGGGTGGTTCCACATATTTTATGACTTTTACGGATAATTTTTATCGTAAGGTTTGGGTGTATTTCTTGAAGCTGAAATCTGACGTCTTTACCAAACTTAAGTTGTGGAAGGCAACAATAGAGAATCAAACATATAGAAAAATTAAGTATTTTCATTTAGATAATGAGACAGAGTACACTAATTTTAATTTCAAGAGGTTATGTGAGAAACACACTATTCAAATCTATTTCTCAGTTTGTAAGACACCAATACAAAAATGGTATGGCAGAGACAATGAATATGTCTCTAATTAAAAGAGAAAAATGTCTCTTGTTATATTCGAAACTATCATAAGGTTATTAAACATAGGCAATTAATATGGTGTGTTATCTTATCAACATGTCACCACATACTTTATTGGAGGAGAAGGTTGTATATGAGGTATGGACAAGTAGTTATGCCGATCTTGACAAATTAAGGATTTTTTAGTGTCCAACTTATGTGCATATATTTAGTGAAGATCAATTCAAACTTGATCTAAAGTCAAAGAAAGGTGTATTCATTAGTTACACAAAAGGTGTGAATGGGTTTAATTTATAAGATCTAATTAAAAAGTAGATGGTAACCAACATAATTGTTATTTTTAATGAGTTGTTAATGTTGAAACAATCAATTGCAATAAATGTGTCAATATTTGAAGGAGAAACTTCCAGCAAATATATGATTTAGATAGATGTTGATCTGCCACCAATGAATAATATACAGGTAATTCCTGAACCACGAGAGGAACTAGACACTAATATTGAAATTGAACACGAACCTGGAGTTTTAGACAATGTACATGATTATATTCTTGTACGTGATAGAGACTATTGTTCAACCAAGCCACCAAAAAGATATGGATAGAAAGACTTGCAATCATATGCACTTATTAATAGTTTTAGATACCCTTCCACAGTGGATGAGAGCAATGGTGGACGGGATGTAGTCCTCGAAGAAAAATCAGACATGGGAGCTTGTTTTACTTCCTATGGGGAAATAGGCCATCAATTTTAAGTGGGTGTGCAAGAGAAAAACAATAGTAATAAAAAAAGGGGAAAAGTTCAAAGATCTTTTTATAGAAAATGGGTACTCACAACCGAAGGGGATTAACTATGATGATATCTTCTCTTTGTTTTCCAGACATACTTTTATAAGGGAAATGTCAGCCTTGGTAACCAGTCATGATATGCATTTAGAGAAGATGTATTTGATGAAAATATTTCTCCGTATTAATCTAGATGAGCACATTTACTTGGAGCAACCAAATGAGTTTATCGACACTTGACATGTAAGATTAGTTTGTAAATATAAGAGGTCTTTGCACGATTTAAAGCAGTCTCCAAATTAATGGTACAAACACTTTGATTCATACGTGCTTTAGCCCAACTACGAAAGGTGTGAGTATGAATATTGTGTTTATGTTAGATGTAACACCCTCTAACCCCACATAGACATAAATAGCACAATCAGAACAAATTAGCATACATCTCAAAGAGGGCGTCACAATTGACTTCACAAGACGATAAAGAAAATTTAAACATGTATGATGTTCATGATCATAACACGTATTCAAATTCACATTTCATACACCAGTACAAAATATACATCTCGCAATAGAATAATTATCTCAACATAAAGATATAAATGATTGAAATCCCATACTGACAATCATATCATAAGTACTAGGCATTGAGGCCAAACATCACATAATCTCATACATATCCAAATAAAAGAGAGTAATAACAAATATCTCTTAAAACAAATCAAAACATGAGTTTGAATATCCCCCATGTTTCATAGACCAGAGAAATGACTCACTACCTAGGAATAAGCAGATAAATAAGGATCTAACTCCTCCTCTAATCCTGGCAAGAAGCACCACTATCTCTGGTACCTGAGCGATATCGTATAAAACATCATTCTAACAGAAGGGTGAAAATTCATATCATTATGAAAATATATAATCATAAGCAATGTAAAACATACATACACCAATATGAATTCATCACTCTTCATAAAACTACGTATTAGGCATAACATAATCCAATATACCAATCCACATATACAACATAGCTCATCAATTCATATTCCAAATGAAATTTGATTCCAATTACCACAATTGTACAATTAAATCAATTATCACATGTTACACATCAAAACACCACCTTCACACTAATATTATATAATGAGTGATAATGCAACAATTCACATCGACACATGTGACTCCAATGCAACTCAAATGTATTATGCATATGGTATCAATGTTATCCTTATCGTTCCTGCAGAGTCCACATCTCCAAGATAGATAACCACCAATAAAAGACAGATTCAGCCTTAAGCTTTCAAACCCCATTCAACATTAGGTTTGAGACAAGTCAATAGTTCCCACGGAATTACCAAACCTTTCCTCTTGACACAAATGATGCATGTACACGTACAATCTCAACAACTCATCACATAATTTAACACATTTTGAATCATCTTCACAACATTGCACAACATACATCTTTCATATCAATCAATCACATATTCACAATCTCATAGTATAAATCATCTCAACACATCATTATAACATGTAGCAATTAGATACAAATCATGCAATATTCAAACATCATCTTATTCCAACACTTACATACACAATTCAAGTGTTAAGTTTCTCATCAAAATACTTCCAAAACCAATCCGAATCAAGTCATATAAATTATTAAAATACATGTAAATCCATGATAAATCATAACATACAAGATTCCAATCTCATTCATACATACAAATAATTTTTCACCTTGCAGCCACCCGCGCTAAGCATCCCATGCGAAAACCAGAAAAATTTCTACGAACAACATTCTATCCATACACGAAAATCCACATTGAAACATGTTCTAGTACCAATATTTCATCAAATAAACATATTCTAATATGTATACATCATAGAGAACCTATTTATATCATAAAAACTAGATTTCAAAAACCTAATTTCCAAATCCCTAAATCAATTTGGGTGATTCAAAACCTAGAAATTCACATACTCAAACCTATTACATGTTACTACCCATCATATACTCCCATAATGACATACATTCTCACCCGTATCTTGAGTGTAGAGTCTTTAGGGTTGCCTCTTCACTTTTCCTCTTTTCTCTTCTTTCTCATCTTCTCCTCTCTTCTCTTCTTTGTTTTTGTTTTATGACAACACTAACTCTAATCCCTCTTCTCACTACTCTATTTCATTAATGGGCCTAATTCCACTTACCCATTCTATTATGACATAAAGCACAATTTTAATTATTTTCTATTCTTACTCATAAATCCAATTATTCAAATAACACATATATTCAAATAATTCAAATATTCACCAAATCACACAATTAAATTAATTACTATATAATATACTAATTCATAAAATAATTAAATAATACTAAATAAAATCAGGATGTTACATTAGAGGCCTTGATGATAGTTCTTTTATTTTCTTGTTACTATATGTTGATGATATGTTAATCGTCATAAATTATTTACATGATATAAATGAATTGAAAATCATGTTGAAAAAGGAATTTGACACGAAAGACTTAGGTGTTGCTGAAAAGATTTATGGCATGTAAATTCACATGGGTAAGAGTGTTAGAAAATCATGACTCACTCATAAAAGTTATGTTGAAAAGGTGCTAAACAAGTTTAATATGAGTAATTTGAAGGCCGTGAATACTCTATTGGCGAATCAATTTAAGCTTTCATTGAATCAATATCTAAAGATATATGTAGAAGTTGAGTATATGTCAAAGGTTCCTTATGCCAATTGTGTTGGTTGTTTAATGTATGATACGTCTGCTCTAGACCAAATTTAACATATGATGTAAGTCAAGTTTGTAAGTTTAAGTTTAAACTGATAAAATATAATTGGGAAACAGTCAAATGGGTTTCCAGGTACTTTAATGGTATAACGGGTCCCGACATCATGTTTAGAAGTAAAAAAAGTGATTCTTTAGTAGTAGGATTTGTTGATTTAGACTATACTATAGATGATAGAATGTCTACAACAATATATACATTTACTCTAGCATGATGATTTATTTGTTAGAAATCACAAGTCCGATCAATAATTACTTGTCGATAAAAGAAGTAGAGTGCATTGCCGAAGGTTAAGCTGCCAAAAAGGCTTATGGCTTACAATATTGGTGAAAAAATTAAGTATTAAGCAAGATGGAGTTTAGTTGTATTGTGATAGTTAGAGTTCCATTTATTTGACAACCAATAAGGTGTATCATGCCAGAACCAATCATATTGATGCGAGGTTTCACAAGATCAAAGTGTTACTTGCATATGGACTAATATTACTTAAAATGTCCATATTTCAGATAATGCATCTGATATGTTGACAAAACCAGTAATTAGTGATAAGTTCAAGCATTGCTTGGACTTTTTACAAGTTTTTAAATGTTAAAGAAGATGTATACATCCATAATTGCCAAAATGTGATCGTCATGCAATAAATCTTCATAAGAGTTTGATATTTGCCAAAATAGAAATTGTTAATCATGACTCATATAGTTAGAACATAACGATTACAAAATCAACAAAATATCTGGGTGTGACTACAAAACAAAGAAGATATGATATTTATAAATGTTGAGTATGTCCTCACACACACACACAATCTTTGATATGGATTTCAAACTTAATTTTACGACACCTCCGATAATTTTTATTGCATATTCGTATAACAAAATTCACTGTTGGATTAAAAGATACTACCTTATAGATTATGTCTATACAATTTAACATCAATCGAAAATAATTTGATATATGTTAAAGAGATGGATCAAAATTAACCGTTTTGATGAAGTTTTGTAAAAACATTAATTTTTATGCATCTCATTCACAAGTCAAGTGGTTTTCTAATGATTTTAAATTGATAGACACAATCTATATGCTAGTAACTTTTAATCTAACGATTCATTTTATCATTACGGATATGCGGTAAAATATTATCGGATATATCATAATATAAAATTCAATACCTTGATGTCATTTTATCCTGACATGCACTAAAGAGAGGTAGAGGTAGAGACCCACCTTTCACCTTTGCGTTTGACCCAAACATATCTTAGACCCAACTATTTATTGTGATAATTGACTCGAGGTACATAAGCGGTAGCTTCCGTGGTACGTTTTCAAGGGTTTTAATTTTATTGTAAATTGAGTCGAAGTATTATATACTCTCTATGTTTTTTATTATAAGTCACTTTACAATTTTAATGAATAATTAATAATATTTTTTTATTATATTCTTAAATATTTATTATTCTCTTTACTTTTAATTATTTAAATTTATCTTTCACATTTCATTAATGAAGAATAATTTTATAAAAATCTTCATAATTTCTCATTTTTATACAACAATCATTATTTCTTTTAATGTATATGAGAAATTCAAAACAATTTATAATTACTCTATAACCGCATAGATAAACACTACTATTAACGAAAATGTATTAGAAAATCAACCACATTCATTTTCTTTTATTTTTTATTTTTTATTTTTCTTTAATCTTTAATTTGTTTTTCTTTAATCTTTTATAAGTAATTACTATTTTAATATTAACATTTTAAGTATCTTAAAACAAAAACAAGAAATAGACAAGAAACTGAAAGGAAAAGAAAAGGAAAGGAAAGACCAAAGTAGATGTTAAATGTCTGAATTCCACTCACCAAGAAAATTCTGAATTTTCTGTACCCTTATCACATTCCATTAAAAATAAATACTTTCCTAATTACAACAATGAAATAAAATAAAATAAAAAAATCAATAATAATAAAAAGAGATAAGAGAGAGTCCATATAATATAACACAACAAAACAAAAGTGTCGTTTTCATTTCATCATCCTCGTTAAAATATAAAACAATTTCCTATGAAAAAAATGTTAGTGTTGAGTGGATGAACAGTTTTGTGCAAATTCCGACACACAAAACCACAAAGTCTTCTCCTTTTCATTCCTTATTCTGACTCATCACTAGTGCCAACACTACTTGTACTCTCTCTCTCTCTCTCTCTCTCATGTTCTGGTATTTTTCTTCAACCTCCCTATCAACCCATAATTTATTTCTTCATTCTTTCCTTTTCTCAATTACAAAAAACCTAGCTTTATCTATTTTTCTATTTTTCTTCTCACACTTTTCTCCATTTTTCATGTGAGAATTCAATAAATTTTGAATTTTTAACTCTTATTGTTGATTTACTACTCATATTCTCATCTGGGTCTTCCTTGTTCTTCATGATTATGGATTATGCATTCTCTTTAATCTCAAATTATTGCTTCTGTCTTTACTATTATTTTCATTACCGTTCTTATATTTAATGAATAAAAAATTTCCAATTTAAAAAAATAATATTTTTTTACTCTTTACTTTGTCTTTTTCATATTTGTATCTTTCATATTTGTATCTTTCATATTCAAGTATTTAATTCCTTGTTTTGTTGGATATGGCTGTTTTTAGATCGTTCTTTGTTTATTGGAGTATATCATTTTTTTAACACTGTTATTGAGAAAAAAAACAAAAAGAAAAAAGTGAAGTTTAGATGATTCCACTTTCTATGACTTGAATCTTCTTCCTAATTGACTTGATATGTAGAATTGCAAAAGTTGTGTTTGGTTTTCTATTACATTTTTCTGGTATATAGAATTGCAACATAAGATGTTTTATTTGGTTTTATTCAGATACAGGAATGGGAACAAATCTCAGCATTCCCAGAACTGAAAAGTTCTCTGAAGATGGTGAAAATGACAATCTTAGATATGGATTATCATCTATGCAAGGTTGGCGTGCAACAATGGAAGATGCAGTGAGTAATCAATCAATATATTACTAGTTTATTGTGTGAATGGATTCTTTTAGCTTATTTTACAGCTGAGATTCTATGATTATTTTGAGGCTTCTGCACTGCATAGTTCTGGCAGAATTATAGAAACTATTAAACGGTGTCAAATTCTACGAGTAATGTGCAATGAAAGCTATGAGATTCCTTGAAAAATTTTAGAACTCCAAGGAATCACAAATTCAACAATTCTCATGTCTCAGAGAAAATGAGTTTTTTTTTTGTGTTGAATGAATTATGTTTAGTACTACCATTGAATATGCTTTTAACTTTGTATTTTGGAACTCCTTTTGTGGTACTTGTACATTGATATGTAGTTGATTTCTTTCATCCTTGTTTCTTTTGCTAGCACGCTGCTCATCTTGATGTGGATTCATCCACTTCGTTTTTTGGAGTTTATGATGGTCATGGAGGTAAATTTTTGATAAAGTTTGGTTTTTCGGAAGGTTAATCAAATTTTGCTTCTATATTACAGATTCACTCTATGCACGTTATTAATGTTAAAATAGTTTGTGTTACTTTTGTTGCAATCAACAATATGTTATATGTGCTCACTTAACACGAATGTTCAGGCAAGGCAGTTGCAAAGTTTTGTGCCAAGTATCTTCACCAACAGGTACTCAAGAGTGAAGAATACATAGCTGGAGATGTTGGAACATCTCTTCAGAAAGCATTTTTCAGGTTAGATAAAGAAAAGAGAGTCTGTTGTTTAATGATTAGTAAACGTGGTTTTCCTGTGATGTATTCAGCTATTAGTGACCAAAACTGTTTTTGTGCTTGTATGCAGAATGGACGAGATGATGCGTGGTCAAAGGGGGTGGAGGGAATTAGCAGTCTTGGGTGATAAGGTAAAAGGATTCAATGGAATGATTGAAGGATTGATTCGGTCTCCAAGAAGCAGTGATAATAATAAGGACCAAAATGATGATTGGGGATTTGAGAAGGTAGGAATAATGTGCGAGGAATACTTCAGTTTTCACTTTTCAGCATCACTTGATATACTTAGTTTCTTTTTATTGACATTCTGTAATTTTTTTTTTATATTGTAAGCAGGGGCCTCATTCTGATTTTGATGGACCAACTTCAGGAAGTACTGCCTGTGTCGCAATCATTAGAAACAACCTAATTTTTGTCGCAAATGCCGGCGATTCTCGCTGCATAATATCTAGGAATGGCCAGGTATCCTCAGAACGGAAATTATTGGAATTTTATCATTTTAAGGTTTGGCATGCATTTGCATGAACATTTATGTATGGATTTTTGTTCTATAGGCTTACAATTTGTCTAGAGACCACAAACCAGAACTTGCGATTGAGAAGGAAAGAATCTATAAAGCTGGAGGTTTTATTCACGCTGGACGAGTTAATGGGAGTTTAAATCTAGCAAGAGCTATAGGTACATAACATACCTACGGGCAAGTGAGCTTCCTTTATTCAGTTTTAACCTTAGTAAGTGACATTCCCCTCTGCGCCTCTCGTTAGGCAAATCCATTAATTTACCAACATAATAACCAATGTTTTAGTGCATTGAAAATGATAGGAATCTTATTTTGTATGCTTATTTTGGTTACTTAGGAGGCAAGAGGAGGTTTCATGCACTGCATGTTTTTTAATTTCAAGTTGGATAATTGATTATTTCAAGATATATAACTGTTTCTTCTTGACTATATAGTTTCTTTGTGAAGAAGATGCACTTATATATGTTTTAATATTCTGCAGGTGACGTGGACTTCAAGAATAATAGATTTCTTTCTGCTGAAAAACAAGTTGTCACCGCCAATCCAGACATAAACATTGTAAGTTTGCTCCATTGCAAATCAGATTACCCAATTTCTCAATAGGAAATATGGTAGAATCAGTAATGCAATGCTTAGTTAAGAGTAGTCAGTAGTTATGACTGATAGTTTTGGTTTTTTGACATTTTATTATAGGTTGACCTTCATGACGAAGATGAATTTATAGTGATAGCTTGTGATGGCATATGGTATGGCTCTTATGTTTATATTCCTGTTTAAAGCATGAGGGTGCTCGGCCACATATATACATCCGAAAATTCGAGAATCTTGACAATGTGTTATTCTTATGTTTCAGGGATTGCCTGTCAAGCCAGCAATTGGTAGATTTTGTACGTCAAGAACTTCTCTTGGTGAGTGTTCAAGTTATACATTATTTTCAATAAGATGGTTTGAGCATTCAATACTCAAAATATTGATGATTCAGTTCTAGTAAAGATAAGGTCATGTGGCTTTGTACTTTCACCTCAAAATGATCCAAGTTATCATTTCATAGTAGCTTGGCTGATTTGTGTAAGATGTTTAAACATGATACTACTTTTTTTTATCATACAGGATACCAAACTTTCCGAGGTTTGTGAAAGAGTCCTTGACCGGTGTTTGGCGCCATCTTTGGCTATGGGTGACGGATGCGATAACATGACAATGATCTTGGTACAGTTCAAAAAACCAGTGCAGACAAGCGCAGCAGCGCAAGAACAATCGTCTTCAAATGAACAAGGTGCATCTGAGCCATGATTTGAGACCAATTGAAGTTTGCAGTTTTCCTATTAACAACACTGCATGTATATTGTATAGTGCACACCTATGTTTAGAAAATGTGAGCAACACTCGCTCTAACATCCTCTTTTCTATATGAATTTTATGCGAGTGTTAGAAGAGATTGTTGCCATTGTTTTTCTCAAAAACTAAAATATTTGTGCTTGTTCAATAAGCTGTCGTTAATATTTGCAATAACAATATGCAGAGTTTTTGAGTTGTTTAAGATTTTGGACTAAATACAATATGAGCAATAACAATATGCAGAGATTTTGGACTAAATATTCATATCATTTACAGAAACAACAAAGAAATTTCATAATTTGAAAATTTAAATCTAAAACTTAACCAAGGGTCACAACTAAAGCCACAATGAATGCATAATCTATGTTGGGAGAGACAGTGACCATGAACTTTTCTGTGATAAACATAGTGCCAAGCTCCTTCTTAATCTGCAATAATAACACCAACAATTTTATATTGAGATAAGTACTCGCAGATTCAGGACTGAAAGCTTTGTAACAAATTTTGAACTCTGTGTAGTAATCTACGTATTTAAAGTCGATACATTATTTATGGAAAAGAAAAACTAAACCTTAGCAACAAGATTGTCAGAATTGCCGATGTAAACTTTCCAAGAATTTTGAAAAAAGTTTCCTCTGACAGTGAAGTCACAAACTTGTGTTGTATTATTTGCCAAAACCACGTTTAACTTTGTCCTTAGTTGCATAAACGAGGATCGCTCCCTAGTAAAGATAAGGTCCTGTGGCGCTTCACTTTCACCTCTATAAGCTTTCCATTTATCATCTGCAGCGAGCAGCTGCAAAAACAAAGCAGTGACTATCATAAAAAGTTGATGATTATATTGATCAAGTTATTGATAATTTGTATACCGATCTACGAAGATGGACAACGGGGTTTCTGTTAGCATCATACAAGAACCGGTGTTGGCGCGGTGTTACCATGGTTACAAGAGGACTTTTAACTTTGAAAATAACGTTGTTGTTGGTGTCTGTGACAGTGAAGTTGTCTCTCCCAGTCCACTCCTTTGTGATTATCAAATCAATTGGATGTGTAGCACAATATTGAGGGTTGATAATGGCGGTTGCAGAGAGTTGTGGTTGATTTGCCATGATGATCAAAGAAAGTGTTTCTTAATATTTGTTCAAGTTATAAATGTAGAATGAGATACTTGTCGAAGCTTATTTATATACCTAGAATATGCGTGATACTATGTGATATGAAATTGTCAAACATGTTGAGAACTTATCATTATTCAAAAGTCAAAAAGCCTAAAATGATTAGATTATGAATATCATCAACATAAATCAATCTAACATATAAGTGTAAAATATCAGCAATACATGACAATGCGTAATGCATCCTTATCATTATCTATTTTACCATTGAATCCAACTAATTTTGAATAGGTATGGATAGAGAACTCACCTTCCACCACATAGAAAAATATATCTAATTACTATTTAACTTAATCAATTTATTTATTTATTTATTTATGATTAACTCCTAATCATGACCAAATCCAACTAATTGGTTTTTGTTTAACTAATCGATTTATCATTCACCCTAATTGACTATTTAATTAACTTCATAGTTTATCTATTATTATAGTCTAATTAAATTTGTTATTATTCTGTTAATTAGTTAGAGATTAATAAGAGATTTATTATATATAGAATTAGTTAGAGTTTAATTTTTTGTTGATATAAGTTAGAGTTTAATTCTAACTCTCACTAATATTTCACTTGCTTACTAGGTGATTTAAGAGTGTTTTCACATTCTGGATCTTCATATGTGATTTAAATGGATGATGTACATGTGAGAGATAATCTGACAGTTGTAGCATCACTCGTGTGAATATAAGGTCGGGAAGTGAAGCAGTTGCGGAGTAAAGAGTTTGCCTTGGTGAAGGTACTATGAGGTGAACCAGTTAGTGGAAGTTTGACTTGGGAGCGTGAGGATTAGATGAGAGAGTCGTACCCGATTCTGTTTTCCTCAAGTAATTTTAAGGGATAGAAATTATTTAAGTGGGGGAGAGTTATAACACTCCAAAATTTAGAATTATTTATTTAATTAATTATTTGTGTGATGTATGATAATATGTGGCCGGACATTAATGAGAGATAGATGGTAATTAATTTTATTTAGATTTAATAATATAGATATTATTTAGAATTATAATAATAACTAAACATAAAATTAAGGTGAAAAGGGTAATAAGAGCGTAATAGTAAGTGTGTGTGAGTGAGTGAGGGTAGAAGAGGAAAACCATAGAAAGAGACTATTTTAATAGAGAAAATTAGAGAGAAAGGTCACTTTGTACGATTGTGAAATTTTAGAGAAACATGAAGTGAGAGCTAGGGCACAGAGAACCAAGTGGAGAATTTCGTAGAACTCGAAGGAAGAACCGATTTGTTAGGAATCTGAGGTAAGGGACCAATGTGTTGTCATTGGTAATGTGTTGTCATTGCGATTCTTCTAAAAAAAACTGCGATGACAACACATTACCAATGTAATTTTCTTCATCCAAAACATGTTTGACATCCAATTTGTCACGATTTAGACATTTTAACACATACCTAATATCTATTGATTAATCAAAACACCATAACATAATTACATATTAATTCCATAGATTCTCAATCAAAACCTAAGAAATTCAAACTATGAAAAATAGTGAAATCAATCCTAATACATGTTACTACCCATCATACATTATCAACAATCCCAATAACCAAATGAACACCCACCCTTACCTTGTTCTAGGTAGATTCCACAACTTTTACGTTCTTGTCATTTTCCTATTTCTCACTCTTCTCTTCTTTTCTCTTCTCTTTTGTTATTCCTCTTACTAACTCTATTTCTTTTCTTTTTATTAAACCCTCACAAAATACTAACTCTAGTAATCACTATTAGACTTACTAACACACACCCCACATTTATTCATCCCATTCTCACCAATTAGGCTCAATTACCAATTGTGCTATTATTTCTACAATTCTTACTTACTGAAATAATTATTTACTAACTGATACCAAAACTAATTTTAATTCTACGGTTCTCCATATTTAACTCGACTAACTTGCTACACACAACATACATCAAGTAATCATGTATTCACAAAATCAAAAAATAATAATTAATTAATCAAATATGTGCTAAATAGAAAATTAGGGTGTTACAATGGTCCGCTTGTGATAAGCCTCAATCCCATTGCGTGGATTGGATGAGAGTAGTTAGATCCATGTCAGGGGATTTAGAGAAGCGTTACCTATGATGACGGTAGGGATTCATATTGTGCTCCGATTGTAAAATATAATCAATCCTATGATGTAGATTGATAGAGGGTGATGAACCAAGTATTCATAAAATTTGATATCACATGCATTGAGTTAGTGTTGTTGCAATAACATCCTATGTGGTATTCACATGAGTTTTGTTGAAGCAATGTGATGTGATGATGTTTGAGACTTATGTGATTATATGATGATTTTATGACAAAAGATGTATAAGTGCTATTATGACGTGTATGTGTGAATTTGACTTGTTTATAAATGATATGTTTTGATATGATGACGATAGTACTAATCTTTTCCTTATATCTATTATAATGAATTGTGATTATTCACCATTTCTGTTTGAGTATTGCCTCCACATGGATAACACACAGATGTTCAGAAGTAGTTTGTAGGAGCGTTAGAATATTTTAAAATATTTAGTAGTTTTCTATTATGTAGAAGTATCTTGCTCTGATATGTAACATCGAGTCAGAAATATTTAATTGGATTTTATATTTTTTATATTGGCAAATTTTATAAGGATTATTGATGTTAACCTAATTTTAAATCCTTATTTTGATGAGAGCAAATATTACAAGTTGACAAATGAGAATATTATTTTAATGATAATTTTGTTAAATTGCTTTAAAAAGATGCGTTGATGTTACATAGTGTATATTATAAAAAGTTGTCATTACCATTGTTATTTGTGTAGGGAACATGATTATATTTTAAGATGTTCTATTTGATGATGTGACACTTTTGTATAGTAATTTTATTTGATTTATTTCATAAAATATATAAGAAATACATGTAGATTAAAAGAGTGTATAAAAGTTACCGGCAAAATCTAAAAAAACAGAATTCAAATTGAACCCTATCAATATGCTCTGATTTAAGATTCTAATCTCAAAATTATTAAGAAGATTCAACTCAATAATCCTACTAATCAAATTAAAAGGAATTAAAAGAAATTAAAAGGATCTCATTGATTTGATAATGAACAAATTTTAACAAACTCGTAATCAAAACTAAATTAAATAAAATATAACTTAACATAATTAATTCGTATATTATGTTTTTTTAATACTAATTCAAAAAAAATCTAAATATTATTATTATTATTATTATTATTATTATTATTATTATTATTATTATTATTATTATTATTATTATTATTATTATTATTATTATTATTATTTTAACAATAACAATAACATACTTTTGTGTAGAGATATCAACCCAATAATTTCAGTAAAACTCATTTAAACTAATTCAAAAAAATGGATTAAATCGAATTATTGAGTGAATAAGATTTTTAAAAATAAAAATCTATTTAAAATAATTAAATTATAGATAAATCCATATTTAATCTATAAAATCTATAAGTTATTGAGCGACTATTTTTTAAATTTTTTTTATAATATATTAAGTGATAACCTTAATATTATTAATATTGATGGCTTCAGTTTTAAGTTTTTAAACATTTTTTATTTTATAAGTATTGATTTTGATTTTAAATTATTCAAGATGTCGTACTTTGACTATTCTGATGCGATTCTAGTAAATTATAACTATTTTATACAAATTTAAATATTATTATAATATAACTATGGTTTTTACAAATATATTTATAATAAATTTTATCGTACATATATAGTAGTAACATGCACTACAAAAAAGAAGCTTAGTTGCCACGTGAAAATTATGTGGCAAACATCAAAATCACGTGGCAAGGCAAAATTAGCGACGTGGTGAGTTATGTCGCTGGGGAGTAAGTGGCAAGCAAGTAGCGACGTGATTCCCACGTCACAAAGTTGTGACGTGGTATTCACGTCGCTACATATTTGTTAATGACAGCTTTATTAGCGACGTGAGAATCATGTCACTAATTTGTGACATGATTCCCACGTCGCTACAGGGGACGTTTATATTTTTTAAAAAATTGTTAATAATTAATTTTTATATTAATTCATTAATGTAATAAAATTTAAATAATAAAATTTATATAATAAAATTTAAATAATAAAATTTATATAATAAAATTTATATATTAAAATTTATATAATAAATTTTATATAATAAAATTTATATATTAAAATTATTAGAATAATAGTATTTTATTTTATATTTCGAATAATAGAATTTTATAAAATAAATTCACATAATTAAATGTTATATAATTTATTAATTTAAAATGATAAAAATAAATATATCTTACATAAATGCAAATATAAAAACGAAATAAAAAAAATGTTTTCACGGGGCATCTTCACCCGGAAAATTATCAAGATCAAAGTCATCAAGTCCGTCATCATCCGGCTGTGTATGATCAGGAACATTTTGATTTCGACCGCCTTGCATAAACTGTCTCATCTGCTCCTCCATATCAGATTGCCGCTTCCGCATGATCTCTAACTGACGCTCCTGCTCTTGCCTCATTGTCGTCATTTGGGCCTCCATTTCGCGTCTCACTTCACTGGCCGCCAATTGTCGTACTGTTTCAAGTTGAACCTGAGTCAGATTGGGTTGACGTGACCCCCCTTCTCCATCTCTAAGTCTTTGAAACAGATTACGATCATCAACTCTCAAGCCGGCGGCCAAATTTCCTCCCGCAAAAAAGCAACCATTAGGCCCTTTTCCATTAACAACCTCATTCCAAATATAGAAATCAACATCCCCATTAAGCGGCTCCCCCTCTGCTGGCCTGTATTGCGGATTGTGTTCCAGAAAACGTGCTAGCAATGTCTGATAATCATCCTACACATACATTAAATAATACAATTAAAAAAAAATTGTTAAAAAAATTGATAATCATCCTCAAACAACGGCGTATTCATCTCGTTCAATAATTGATAAAATCTTTGCGCTTCCTCATTCGGCAACTCTTCCCCGTCAAAATCTTCAGGTTCATCATATGTCACGTTCACACCAAAAGCATCCTCAACCATGTCACCGATCAAATTAAAGTTCTCCTCATACTCCATAACCGGTCGACTACTTGAAGCATGCGTGTTGCTAGTCTCTGGTACATTAACCGGTAGTTCTTCACCATTATACGTCCAAACCCAATAATTTTCAATGAATCCCCTTCTATGCAGATGACGTGTTACTTCCTCTGGGTCACTAATTATTGGTCTACATTCACACTTAAGACAGGGACATCTAACCCCTCCTTCGCTTCGACAACAATCCTGAGCAAACGCCCACTTAATAAACCCATCAACTCCTACTATAAAATTGGGTTTAAGTCCACTTCTTCCTGGATATGTTCTATCGTACATCCAACTGCGATAATACCGATAATATTCCATACTGCACATTTATACAATCATTGTCTTTTTCATTAGAAATATTCTTAAACTATTTAATACTATTCTTAGAAATATAAATTTTGCTTTTTTATATATATACTAACATATAAATAAATATTCAAATGTAAAATATATAATTTTTTATTACATAACAATAATATCAAAAAACAATAATATAACATATTTACTTTTTATTATATATACAACAATAATATTAGAAAACAAATAATGTAAGATACATACTATTTATTATTATATATATAACAATAATATTAAAATAATAATATAATATATATATTCTTTTTTTAAATATGTTTTTTATAAATTGTTATTCTAATATATAATTTTTTTTCCATATCTTTAACATATAAATAAAAAAATAAAACTATTATAATAAATACAATTTACATCTATAAAAAACATGTTATTAAATATGTTATTAAATTTATGTTTTCTAAAATTTTTAAAAAAATATATTAAATATGTTATTAAAAAATATGCAAATTACATATACACATATACTACTAAAAAATATATAAATCACATATGCAAAAAATATGCAAATTACATATACAAATTACATATGCAAAAAATATATTAAATATGTTATTAAATATGTTTTTAAAAAATTTTTTATTATCAGTAATTTTATACTACTAACAGTATATACATATATTCCTAATTACCACAAAATACATATACAAATCTAATCTATATAATACATATAAAATCTAAAAAAAAATGCATAAATACCTCTATATAATTTCTTCAATAAATTTGCGTCTTCTAGTTCTTGGTGTTCTTCAAATTTCTCTACAAATAATAACGAACAATCGAACAAATACCATGTTAATTAAATACTTCATTCCAGTATAAAAACTAAAGAACAAACGAAATAAACATTTAACATCACATACATACCTTAGATTTCTTCAACAAATTGGAATGGAAGAAAATTAATTCGCAAAATTGGGTTTGAGTTTGTGAGAGTTGCTGTAAATCAAAATTGGAATGGAAGCAAGCAAAGGCGAAGAAGAAGAAGCACGCTACTGTAAATCAAAACGTTAACATATGTAACTTCTAGTAGCGACGTGACTGTCACGTCGCAACGTTGCCACGTGATAATCACGTCGCTACAATGCAATCATAAATACTTTTCTCTGTCCAACACTGCGCAGCGAAATTATGTTTCCCCCCAAAAATTTAGCGACGTGGCTATCACGTCGCTACAAAATTTCAAACTTCCCTCTCAAAAACGTTCACCAGTTTCCATTAAATGTCATTAAAATATATTAGCGACGTGGTTATCACGTCGCTACTACCCACGTGATAAGCACGTCGCTAATATATGTCGCTGGGGACATATATTTTTGTAGTGATGTTAAATTATTTATTAAAAGAAATATTACACATAATTAATAATTATATAAAGAAAAAAAATTGAATAATCTATTATTCAATCTAATATATTATATTATAGGTAGTTATTTTACCTCACCCAAACTAATATAGTTTTATCTAAATTTAATTCAAATCCACTCATGTATACCCTTACCCTTATTTTGTAAATGTTTTTGTGAATGTTATCTAAATTCAATTCAAATCCGCTAATGTATACTCTTACCTTTATTTTGTAAATGTTTCATCATGTATACCCTTAACTTTATTTTGTAAATGTTTTTGTGAATGTTTAGGATGTTGAGCTAAATACACATATCATTTTTTTTTATATATCCTATATATGAGAGAGTATATCCTTACATTTAAAAAAAACAAAAACAAAATTTGAAAATGTAAGTCTAAAAAACTTAGTCAAGGGTCACAACTAGAGCCACAATGAATGCATAATCCATGTTGGGAGACACATTGACCATGTACTTTTCCCTGCTAAAGATAGTGCCAAGCTTCTTCTTTATCTGTAACCATAGCAATTTAAGATTTAAGAAACAATTTATATTGATCATGTATTTCTATGTTGACATAGGTAGATTTATCCTAAACTAATTGTATATAGAAATATCAAACCTGAGCAACAAGATTGTCTGAATTTCCAATGTAAACTTTCCAAGAACTTTGAGATAAATTTGCTTTGACAGTGAAATCACAATCTTGTGTACTATTATTTGCCAAAAACACATTTAACTTAGTCCTTAGCTGAATCAATGATGATAGCTTCCTAGTAAAGATAAGATCCTTTGACTCTTCACTTTCACCTCTAAATGCTTTCCAAGTATCATTTGTTGCTGTCAGCTGCAAAAACAAAACAGTCAGTGATTGATTAAAGGCTAGAGAGATCGAGTTTTTGATCAAATAAGTAACGAACTAACCGATCTACGAAGATGAATAATAGGATTTCCGTTAGCATCACATAGGAACCGGTGTTCATGGGATGTTACGATGGTTACAAGAGAACTTTTGACTGTGAAAACAACGTTGTTGTTGGTGTCTGTGATAGTGAAGCTATCTCTCAAAGTTCTCTCCTTTGTGATTATCAAATCAACCGGATGTGTAGCTGTAACAAACAAATAATCTTGGTAAGATTATTAACACAAGGAGTTTGATAAAAGTCCCAAGATCATATGGTTGATACCTGGAGCACAGTATTGAGGGCTGATAATGGCGGTTGCAGAGAGTTGTGGTTGATTTTCCATGGTGATCGAAGAATGTTGAAGTTGTAAATGTAGAATGTGGTACTTATCCTATAGTTTGATCCAAAGGTTATTTATATACCTAAACTATGGCGGTTGAAGAGAGTCGTGGTTGATTTTCTATGATCATTCAAGAATACCAAAATGCGTTTTAGAGATGTGTCTATTATTAACTAACTAGTTGTGTCTTATACGGATTTTATAAAGTAGACATTTATATATTTTTTTAATAATTAAAAAAATAGTTTTGATAATGATTCAGAGAATGAATAAATTTTAAAATATTATAATGTAATTGTATTTAGTATTAATTTATAAATATATAAAATAAAATATATTTTTTTAAATGTGAGAGTTTGTAAGAATTTAGAGTGTAAATTTGATAAGTATTTTAAAATAATTAATATAATATTTGTGAATTATAAAATATTTAATAAATTAGATTTGACTCTAATATTACATAGAGATTAATCGTTATACACTGTCAATACAAATTTCTTTATACAGTATTTTATCATTAGAATGAAAGTCAAATATTATTAAAAATTTAATAGTTATGATTTGTAGGGGTAATTTCGAGGAAGGAGCATTTTACTTGGGGCACACCTTTGTGAGAGACACACCACTTGTCCATCTAAAATCTTAAGGTGATAGATGAGTGGGTTCTCTCATATATAAGTGCTCAATCTTCCCTTTTATAATCAATGTGGGACTTCTTCCTCACACTTGATTCTCAACACTCCCCCTCAAGTGTGAGTCACAATGCTCCCCCTCATGTGGAATGACTCTCTTCCACATACACTTGTACCATCGCTCAATACAAGTAAGTCGATCCCTATCTCGAAACCAAAGGCTCATGATACCACTGTAGGGGCAATTTCGAGGAAGGAGCATTTTATTTGGGACACACCTTTGTGAGAGACACACCACTTGTCCATCTAAAACCTTAAGTGAGAACACCCACTCATGTTAAATTGTAATTCATATGTGTCAAAATTAGATTTAATTTTGTTTTAGATTTAAATAGATTTGAATTTAAGTCTAGAATAGATTTGATTAGATTTGATTTAGTAAAAAGATATTTTGGGCTTGGGTTTTAGCTTAGGGAGCAAGCTAACCTAAATCTATAAATAGAGGGAGTAACCCCTATTTTGTAATCAAGTCATTCACAGTATTTTGCAGTTGCAAAGTGAATAATAAAATTTCCACAGTTTGTGGGCAGAGAGAAACTCTGCAGAAATATCTCTATTGTCTTTTCTTTGTTTGTCTCATAACTAATCATCAGTGATGGTCGAAATTCATCATAGAGTATTGATGGATTTCCAACATCTGGTATCAAGAGCTTGTGTTTCGATTCAAGGGAAGTGTCAATCAAGAACGATTGAAGAATTCACGATGACAAGTTATGGGAATGCAAACTATCCAGCAACGCTGCCAATTCTGAAAGTTGACAACTATGAGAATTGATGCAAACAGATGAAAGTCCTATTAAGGTGTCAAGGCCTTTGGGACCTTGTAAAAGATGGAGTCGAAGCGCTTGGCGAAAACGCTTCAGAAGAAGAAAAGAAGAAATATACAGAATCTGAGAAGCATAGTTATAAAGCATTATTTATAATTCATCAATGTGTCAGCCCAGACAATTTCGAAAAGATTAGTGATTCAAAATCTGCAAAAGAAGCTTGGGAGATCCTTGAGAAGTCTTTTGGAGGCGCTGAGAAGGTGAAAGAAGTGAGGTTACAAACTCACAAAAGGACCTATGAACTGCTTCAAATGGAAGACAGTGAAAACATATCTGATTTCTTCACTAGAGTTACAAAACTAGTAAATCAAATCAAGATATGTGGAGAAGCGTTAACAACAAGAGTTGTTGTGTCGAAGATCTTAAGATCTTTAGCTCCTAAGTTCGACCACATAGTGGTGGCGGTAGAAGAAGGAAAAGACTTGTCGAAATTGAAAAAGGAAGAGCTTCAAGGGACACTCGAATCTCATGAACAAAGAATGAACGAAAGAGCTGCAAGAAAATCGAAGAGTGATGTGGCCTTGCATGCACATGCAGCAAAAGAGACCAAAGGAAAAGGAAAGTGTTTCGACAGAGGTAGAGGTGGCTACAACAAATCGAATGGTAGAAGAAACCAAATCGAAGGAGACGTGTCGAATCAAAGAAGACCATACCAAGGCAACCAAAGAGGTGGTGTTGCAAATAGAGGAAGAGGTGGTGGTTGAAAACCTGATAAGAGTCACATTCAATGTTACAATTGTCAGAAGTATGCTCACTATTCGAGTGATTGTCCAGAAAAACGAAAGAATCAAGAAAGTGATGCAAAGCTTGCAAAACATGAAGAAGAAGAAGAGATGACGCTGATGGTCACAACAAAAGATGAAGATAGATTCAAGGACCAATGGTACTTGGATTCAGGATGTTCATCACATATGTCTGGAAGGAAAGACTGGTTCGTCAATATAAAACCCTCAACGAAAAATATGGTAAAATTTGCAAATGACAATACCCTAGCAGCTGAAGGTATTGGTGATGTTATGATCATGAGGAAAGATGGAAAAAAGTCAGTAATTTCAAATGTATTGTACATACCAGGCATGAAGAGCAATTTGCTCAGTATAGGGCAGTTGGTCGAAAAGAATTATAAAGTGTCAATCGAAGATAAGTTGATGAGAGTCGTTGATGCAAATGGGAGATTAATCTTGAAGGCTCCTATGTCTAAGAATCGAACCTTCAAGATTGAACTAAATGTGATGGAGCACAAGTGCCTTTCGACTGCAGCTAGCAGAGATGAATGGATATGGCACTATAGACTAGGTCATCTCAACTTCAGAGACATCAGAGATTTGAAGAGAAGAAATATGGTTTCAGGATTGCCTGAAATTGACATTCCAAACGAAGTATGTGAAGAATGTGTGCAGGCGAAGCAACACAAGAATAGCTTCAGCAAGGATGCAAGAAGCAGATCGAAGGCTAGTCTTGAAGTCATATACTCTGATGTATGTGGACCAATCCAGGTGGATTCGATGGGAGGTAATAAATACTTTGTTACATTCATAGATGATTTCAGTCGAAAGTTATGGACTTACCTGATCAAAAAGAAAAGTGAAGTGATCAAAGTATTTACCAGGTTTAATTCTATGGTCGAAAGACAAAGTGGTCGAAAGCTCAAAGTTTTGAGAACTGATGGTGGAGGAGAATATGTGTCGAAAGACTTCGACAGATTATATGAAAAGGAAGGGATTGTGCATGAGGTGGTGCCACCCTATTGTTTCCAGTGATTTCTGGTAAACAACCGCTAGTCTTCCAAACTATCGAATAATCTTTATTAACGCTACTCAATCTCTTTGGTAACTCACAGGATCGACTAGATTGATCCTAGGACTCCTTGGATATCAAGGTTACTCTCACAATCGAACAATTATTCATGGGTGCTATTGTATTAATGTTTGGTTTGTTTCGATCTCTCTCTCTAAGAGTTTAAGAATGTGGTCAAAATGTATGTGAAACTAAGTTATACGAATGATTGTTAATTGTAATGCTGATTGAAAAGACATATAAAACTGTATGGAAAATGAAGTAACTGGTTTCGATCCATAAAACATTTAACACAAAAGGTTTCTGGAATGTAGAAGTTTAAAACATGAAGAAAGCGTTTAATGCAAGAAATCTAGAAAGGAGTTTAAGTGAAAGTACATGTTTGAAGAATAATACTTGAAAGTAAAGACATTGAAAGTGTAAAAGTTCTCTGAAACATAAAGTGCTTCGAAATATAAAGAAAGCAGTAAAATGTAAGACTTTGAAGAAAGGACTTTGGAATGAAAAGACAGTAGATAAAGAAACTTGTAAATGTTGTTCGACAGAAAGAAAAAAGAAGGAAAGTGCTGGAAATAGTAAAAAAGGCTTTCATTAAATTAGAAATACATGGTGCTATCATACATACATCTCTCTTGCATTCGTTTCCCTTGCCATGTGGTAGTTTGAATGTTATTGAGTATTTTGTATAACAGATATGACACACTGAAATCCTAACACTAAGACTTCTATTTATACTAATTCGACCCTAACGGTCTCGCTACAAGATCATGCCACGTTTCGAACATGCAAGACAATGCTCCTTTCATCTTTCCACGTGTCCTCAAATGCTCCAACGCATAACTTTTAAACTTTGAAAGTCCCGCTTTCATTTAAATTTCAAATGCTTTGGTGTTTCTCTGCTTCGAACGCTCTTCTCAGACTTAGCTTCGCTGCTGTTTCGAGACCCCTTTGGATACGCTTCCAAGATCACCGTTCGAAGCTTCAAGCTTTGACACACTCATTCGAAACACTGCTTCTGCAATTTCGAAGCGTGGTGTTTTAATTCCATTTCGATCAGAACTTCTAGCTCTTTTGTATTCTAAATAACATTATCAAAATCTTCAGCCAACAAATTGCCCCTTTAAAATATGTATTTCGATCTCTCTGAGAAATACCTATTTTAAATATTCACACAAGATTTTGATAGGATCTTCGAATCATCATAGCATTAAATGCGTTTGACCCTAGTCACATCAATCATAGCACCCTTTGGGTACCTTAACCGCCCAAAGTCACTTCACAGCATGGTGCAGTTATAAGAAATGATTGTTTTTAAAATCACGCCTATTACCTATATCAACTTCTCGCCACCTCTTCATCACACCAATCCATGATCTCCACGTATCATATTTTCACTCGGTGGATGTTTCATCTTCTTATTATAAAACGTCAATTTAACCTTCCTTTTTCCTTCTTTGCACTCTAAACCTTTCAAACTCTGGAATTTTACTCTTCTTCTCTCATAAACACTCTAAGCTCTCAAACAACAAAAATGTCTTCTTCCACATCATCTCAACTCAAGAAAGTCTCCAAGAAGAAGGGAAAAACTACAGGAGCAACTATGGAGAGTAAAATCGTCACCATTCAAGGCCAATCTGCTCTTGCTCCTCAAATGATCTCCAAAGAAAAGGAAATGCTGTACGCATCACAGGTACTCATCCCTACCCATGTTGCTGGTAAGAGGTTAGCCCTAAATGGCCCTCTTACAGTTTTTGAAATACTAAAGGACACCAGGACCATTTTTCCCGTGTGTTACAACTTCAAACCTTTATTCAACAAAATGGATGCCCCTAGGGCAGTAGAATTTCTTAATCCGAAAACCACAGAAACCTCAACTGTTCATCCCAAGGACCCATTTATCTTGGATTATGTAAAAAGTAATTTTAAACCATTCCGATCTTGCCCTACTGCTGATGTTGCTTATCAAAACTGGTTTACGAAAGTAGAAGCCAAAAAATCCCAGCAATGGGAAGAACTAGGCATCTATAACCTTATTAAGCTATCGAAACCTGGATTCACCTATAGTCATCCTCTGCTATTTGCGTCCCTCTACTTCTGGGATAGTACCTACAACACTTTCCATCTTCCAGGTGGAATGATTACCCCAACCTTCTTCGATATAGCAGCCATTACTGGGCTGTCGCCAGTGGGGGAAACTTATGTTCCTGACAATGAAGAGCACTCGAGCATAATTGACTTCGAAGTCAAGTTAGCCAGCTTCTCCAAATTTATCGGCCATTATCATGCTGAAGGGGATAATGTGTCTGACACAGAGCATATTGCTTTCTTAACCCTGTGGCTGTCTAGGTACGTTTTCTGCAGTAGATCCCTACAGGTAGCTAGTAGGTTCATTCCTTTAGCTAGGGATTTACATGAAAATCGCAAAGTGTGCCTAAGCGAATTACTCTTAGTTGACCTCTATGAGAGCCTGAGGTCAGCTGTTTCGAGCCTCAAATCCCACAATTCCAAAAACATTCTTTTAGCTGGCCCATTTTGGTTACTTCAATTATGGCTTAATGCCATGTTTGAACCCTCTTTATCAACCGCCAACACCATAGACGAACAAGATGCAGAAATAAGTGATAGGATAGTCGAAGGCACTAGGCTTCGAAGACTAACCCCTAACGATGACAAGGATGACTTCAAGGTTCAATTTTCAAAGTACATCTTGATACTCTCAAAAAGACATAAATTCGAAGAGAGCATGGCGCCCTTTGCTTCGAGGGCTCATGGACCTTCTTGGTTCACCATGGCTCTCTCAGAAGCCATCAAGAGTAAGGAAATCCAAGATGTGTGGAGAGCTTTCTTGCTTCCTAGACTTATCTCTTCAAGGATAACCCCAGCTAAGAACCAAATTCTTCTCTTTGCCTACCAACCAAACTTCGTTTCAAGGCAGTTTGGCCTATGCCAACTGATTCCTGAACCTTTGTTCCAGACTGAGAGCGCCATCACATCTGGTCGAACTTTCAAGGCAAGGGAAGCCAAGATCCAACAGGAACAATACCAGGGCTTTGCCCAATTTGAACTGATAGCCTTCGAACCTACTCATCTCGCGGCCAAAGGATTTCTGGAGTGGTGGATTAAGTTTTATCAAACTTGTATGTTCGATACACTTACTATTCGACAGAAACTAATTGATGCCTTCGATGTGCAGGTACCAGCAAAGAAAGGTATGTTTACTCATGCCAAAGAAATAAAAGCTTTTCAAAATTACTTCGAAACTACTTACGATCCCACACGCTTGGACTCCACTGTGCATCAAGCGGCTGAGACCTTGAAGGAAAAATTTAAACAAAAAGTTTCCAAGCTAAAACTTCCTTCAGGGCTGTCACCTGAGGATAGGTATAGGTTGGCATTCGAAATGCATCCACCTAAATTTCCCAGATTACCTACCTCAGAATTGGCTCTGGCTTGGTTTCCCCCATATCCATGGTGGTTTACTTGCAAAGAGATGTTCAAATATCTTCAAAGGAAACCAAAGCCATCTGAGACTGTGACATGGGCTCGACACTGGCTTCATGATTTCCCAGGACATCTTCGATATGACCTTTCTGCCATGTCAATTAAATCTGATCAAGGCACAGGTGCGAATGCTTGGGAAAAACTCCCAAATATCTTTTATTTTCCAAATCTTTAACCTTTGCTTTAAATGTTTTGATTTTCAGCTATCAGGATAAAGACCACTGCCTCGAAATCGAAGGAAGGGAGTGCCTCTCAAGCCTCCATCGAAACTACCGAGAAGACTAATCCACCCGAAACGACTACTGCTGCTGCAACTACACCAACAACAACAACGCCAACAACAACAAGTGCCCCAATTCCAACGGTAATCACTTAGTTTTTCATGCTTCGAATTCACTCAATCCTTTTATCTCTAACTTCGTTAAACTTCGTCCAGACCAACAAGCTTCCCCCCACTACTCCCAAGAAACGGAAACCAAACACCACTGGGGAAGATCTGACTGCTGGAGGAAACTCAAACATTGCTTCGAAGAAGAAGCTGAAGAAAGCTACACCCAAAAGTACTGCTCCTACTAGTGTCTCTGGACTCGACTCCAGGGATGCTGCTCCCTTACCACAATCCAAAAATCCACCTTCGACCTCCAACCCACAGTTGGAACGCATAGCTAGTAACCTCTCTTCTGAGGGGCCACAGGTAAATCGAACTTCTTCTAAAAATGTTTAACTTCTTATTACCTTGGTGAGTGTCATTCTTTAACACTTTGCTGCCCCTTGCAGAACATCCTGAATCCCACCTCTACTATTTCGATCTCACCGTCCAGGGCTGCTGTTCCGCTTAACTCCTCTCCTCAAGGAGATTCCAGCAATTTGGTCCAAAACAAAGGTTCTTCGAACGTGGCGGTTTTGGCTGGAACTTCTGAGCAGCCAGATGACCAAGGTACCTCCATTCCTCTGAAAGAGGTGAGCGAAACCATACCTCAAACGTCTGCAGAGGATTCACAAAGGGTTCTTCAAAAGTCCCCCCTTGAAACTCTTCAAGAGGATCCAAAGGATGCTCAGACTGAAGAGGAAAAAGCTGATTCTGGGCAAGGATTCGAAGAATCTGCAGACGAAGAATCTGAGGAGGAAAACGCCAATGATGGGGAAAATGACAATGATGGTTCGACTGCCGGGACGGAGTCTAATGCACATAGCGGTGAAAAGGATGGTATCGAAGTGGTAGATTTGGTCGAGGATGAAGAAGATCAAGAGTACGAAGCAAATGAAGGGGATGGTGATACAATCAACGAAAACCCAAAGGTTGAAACAAACGAGGTTCCCCTACGCGTGGAATTCCCCCAATCCTCTCCGTCTCGAATGACTGATGAGGAACTGGCACTTCTGAGGCGAAATGACCCTATTGGGTACATGAAGGCAAAGTTGGCCCAGAGGGACGTTCCACTCGCTAGGGCTGGCACAAGTTCAACCAGCTATCCTCTTCCCACAGATGAAAGAGTTGTTCTTCTCAACAAAATTAGGAGAACTATTCTCAATGTGGATATCTTCGAAGTGCTTAAACAAGATAGTACTGCTTGCTATACTATGAAGGAGCTGCTTACAAAGGTTAATCTCTCCAGCTGCTCTTTGCCAGTTAGTACTCTCTTGTTTGATCTTCAAAATTTGCTGGACAACGTAACTGGATATCTTCACCAAGACGAATCTGCTGCCAAGAAGGTTCACGAGAAACGCATTGCTATGGATGCTGCCTATGAACAAGCTTCAAAGCTTTCTCAAGAAGCTGAAGATCAGGCTATGCATCTGAAGCAGGCAAAAACTGAATATGAGGCTCGAGCTGAGTCCATTCTTGTTTGGGAAAGGCAGATTCTGGAACTTCAACAGAAAGTTAAGGAGGCTAAGGAACAACAACTAGCCTTCGAAACTAATCCTGCAGGTAACCAATTCGAAGAGCTTCTCAACCGGGGGCTTGCAGAAATGGAGACTGCAGAACAACTTAAAGGAGAAGTGGCAACCTTGGAAGGTGCCAGGCGGTTTGCTCAGCAAAGACTTGAAACATTTCGAAGTACCTTTACTCGATTGAAAAATAATGTTTATTTCTAGATTTTTTGTCTGTCTGACCATAACTTTGGTTCTTTTAATGTAATATTCGAACAACGCCATTTTGGCATTCTTATCTTGCCATCTTGGCTTTTTATAATACTTTGTTTACGTTGTTACTATTCGAATTTCCCGCAGGCTTGGTTTATATTTCTTTAAATATTTCCCATTAACCTTTAGGACACGTTTATCATCTAAGAGTTCTTCGACTTCGTAGGCATTGTTAGAGAAAACTTTTAGTACTCGAAAAGGTCCTTCCCAATGAGGTGACCATTTACCTAATGCTTTGTTCTTCTTATCCATAGGCAATATGACTCTCCAAACCAAGTCATTAATAACGAATACTTTTTTCTTCACCCTCTTATTGTATGTTCTGGCCACTCTTTCTTTTTGCCTCATCAAAATCTCCAACGCATGTAATCTAGTTTCGTCCAATTCAACTAATTCATTCATCATCATTTCCCAATATAACGCGGCTGGAATTTCGTTTTGTTTCTGTATTCGAACTGATTGCAGATGAATTTCTACTGGTAACACTGCATCATGGCCGAATGTAAGTTGGAAAGGAGTAGTGTTAGTGGCTTCTTTTGGAGATGTTCTACAAGCCCATAACACTTGGTCCAGAGTTTTGTGCCAATTTCTTGGCTTCTTGCCAATATGCTTCTTGATTAATCCTATTATTACTTTGTTTGCCGCTTCGACTTATCCGTTTGCTTGAGCATAATATGGTGTTGATGTTAGCAATCTAAACCCCATTTCTTGGGCAAATCCTTGCATCTTTCTACCAGTAAATACAGAACCTTGGTCTGTAGTTATACTTTCTGGTAATCCAAACCTATAGATAATGTGCTTTTGTATAAATTCGATAATTGCCTCTTGATCAGCGACTACCAAAGGTATAGCTTCGATCCATTTGGTAAAATAATCTACTCCTACCAAGATATATTTCTGACCTTTGGACGAAGCAGGATTTATTTCGCCTATCAGATCCAATGCCCATCCTCTGAATGGCCATGGTTTGATGATCGAATGCAGCTCACTTGCAGGGGCGTGTTGAATTCCTGCATGTTTCTGACATTCCTCACATCCTTTCGCAAAGTCTATGCAATCTTTGAGCATGCTAGGCCAGTACAAACCATATCGAAATAGCAACCATTTCATTTTATGGCCTGCTTGGTGTGCCCCACATGCCCCATTATGGACTTCAGACAATGCTAAATATGCCTCACTTTCTCCTAGGCATTTCAATAAAACACCTTCTTGGGTCTTTTTGAACAATTCGTTCCCCATGAGGAGATATGACAATGCTCTATATTTTGTTTTTCTATCTACTTTTAGAGTTGGGTCTGCTAAATAACTCTTTAATGGACTTCGCCAATCTGTATCTGACAAAGTATTTATGGCTAGAATTTCGAACCCCTGTTTCTCGGCATATCCCAATCTCATACTTTCCAGATCCGATGGTGTGAATCTAGTAGCCATAACTCTTCCCCTTATTTCGACCAAATCCTTAAGATTCTTGGTGGATACTCTATAACCTGAAGCCAACTGCGCTAAGTCATTTGCTTCTTGGTTTTCTAATCTTGGTATGTGTTGAATATCCATGTATTCAAACTTTCTCAATAGCCTATTGACTATGACGAAGTATACCATTAGATTTTCCTTTATGCACTTATATTCTTTTGTAATTTGTTTGACCACCAACTCAGAATCTCCTTTAATTTCGACTCTGGTTGCCCCCAATTCCAACAAAGCTTCAAGTCCAACAATGAGCGCTTCATACTCAGCTTCGTTGTTCGAACAACGAGGACCATCCAATTTATACTTGAATTTTGTTGGAATTCCTTCAGGAGAAATTAGAAGGACTCCAACACCACTTCCATTCCTGTGGGTTGAACCATCAAAGTACAATTTCCATGGTTGCATTTCGACGTAACTCATGCTTGTCTGCTCAACCAACGAATGATCCACAATGAAATCAGAAATCACTTGACCTTTCATAGCTTTTAAGGGCATGAACGTCAATGAATATTCTGTTAAGGCCAGAGCCCACTTTCCAACTCTACTATGCATTATTGGCTTTGAAAGCATATGTTTAATGACATCGAAGTGAGACGAAACATAAACATCAACAGGTTTTATATAATACTTGAGTTTCATACAAGAGAAATACAAACAGAGACATAACTTTTCTAAGTTGCTATATCTGGTCTCTGCATCATTCAGCACTCTACTTAGATAGTATATGGCTCTTTCGACGCCATTGTTATCTTCTTGTGCTAACATACTACCTATGCTAACTTCAGAGGCAGATATGTACAATCTCATGGGCTTCCCCCATGATGGTGGAGACAACATAGGAGGCTGAGAAAGATATTCTTTTATTTTGTCAAACGCCTCCTGGTGAGCTTCGTTCCATTCGAAGGCTTGACCTTGCTTCAGACGAAGTAACGGAGAGAAAGCTTGAGTCCTTCCACTCAGGTTCGAAATGAATCTTCTGAGGAAGTTAACTTTCCCTAGCAGAGATTGCAACTCCCTTTTTGACGCAGGTGCTTTCGTCTCCATTATGGCTTTGGTTTTGTTCTGGTTGATTTCAATTCCTTTCTTGTGGACCACAAAACCAAGAAAATCTCCAGCCTGCACAAAAAATGCACATTTAAGGGGATTCATTTTTAAGCCATGTTTTCTCATTCGCTCGAATGATTGGCTTAAATGATGCAAATGTGCTTCTGCAGATATAGATTTGATGACTATATCATCAATATACACCTGCATGAAGGTTTCGATAAAGTCATGAAAGATTGAATTCATCGCCCTTTGATAAGTTGCCCCAGCATTTTTTAAACCAAAAGGCATCACCACCCATTCGTAGGTGCCTAAGGCTCCTGGGCAACGAAATGCTGTCTTTGCAACATCTTCTTCAGCAATGAAAATCTGGTTATATCCAGAGTATCCATCTAACATGCTCAAGTATTCGAATCCTGCAGCAGAATCTACTAGCATTTCTGCCACGGGCATGGAATATTCATCTTTAGGGGTTGCAGTATTTAAATCCCTAAAATCTATGCAAATCCTTAAAGAACCATTTTTCTTGATAACAGGTACTATGTTTGCTAACCATTCGACGTACCTTGTTGTTCTGATGAATTTGCAACGCAGCAACCTTTCGATCTCAGCTTTAATTTTTGTGAGAACCGCTGGCGCGAATCTTCTGGGAGTTTGTTTGATGGGCCTCTTGCCATCTTTGATTGGCAGCCTATGTTCGACCAACTCCCTCTTTAAACCAGGCATCTCATCATAATCCCATGCGAAACAATCTTTGTTCTCCTTAAGGATTTCGATCACTTTTTCCTTGAGGCCTGGGCTAAGTTTAGCACTTACGTAAGTTACTCTTCTCGTTTTGTCATCCCCTAAGTTGACTTCTTCGAGCGGGTCCTGTGCCAACATTTTGACACCTGAGTTTATGGGATCCCTTTCGAAGCCTAAGGGTTCTTTGTCATAGATGGCATCCAATCTTTGATCCATCTCCAACTCTTCGCTGGGTGAGCGTTTCGAACCCCCCCCCACTAACTTCATTCGTTTTTTCAAATGATTCATTTATTTCAGCCTCTAAGGCCGCTTTTGATTCATTCTCAGCCATATAGGCCGAAATCCTTTCGAGAAAGGTGGACTCAGTCATGATTAAGGTTGTCGAAGTCCCAGCCTGCTGGCCGTTTTGGTATAGCACCTTCAACTTCCTCTTCTTCACTAATTATTGTTCTATCCCAGTAGAGTCCATCATGACGAAGTGTCATGTAGTAGTGGGCATTTCTAGTTTCATTTATCTCATCATTTGGAACACATGGAGCAATCTTCGCCAGATTTTTATCATAATCCCTTTTGTCAACTAGATTGACAGTTGACATAAAGTAACTCTGGTCTGCTTCGATATTTTCCACGATTCCGTCATCTCTCCACAGGACTAGTCGTTGATGCATTGACGAAGGAACTGCTCCCACGCCATGGATCCACTCTCTTCCTAGCAGTAGGTTATAGTTGGCTTTGGCTTCGACCACCATAAACATGGTGGGCCTGCAACTTGAGCCTATTGTTAATTCCAACTGGACCACCCCCAGTGTTTTCCCCACTTTTCCTTCATAATTGGATAGAACCATATTATGGGGCTTGATATCCCCTTCGCGGATTTCCAACCTTTTTAGCATGAAATGGGGGATCAGATTGACTGCAGCACCCCCATCCACTAGAACTTTGTTCACACCATGGACACCCACTTTCGCCCGAATGAAAAGTGGTTTGAGATGATTCTTCATTGTAGGCTCTGGACGTTCGAAGAACGCATTTGTTCTTCAACAGCCCCATTGTCCATCACGTAGTAGCATACGGGCCTATGTTTCATTAAATCTGTGGTGTCTTCTTCCTCATATTCATTGATTTCGGTTTCTTGCCCGAATTCGCAGGGAAGCACAGACACTACGTTACAGTTCAGGTTAAATGAGGACTCCCCCTCCGATTCGAAGTTATCTGTTATCATATCTTCGTCCTCTTCCGGGCCTGGGGTGTATTCCTTTGGTCCGTCTTGTTGGTCTTCAGAAAAAAGCCTTCTGTTGACTGGAGGTTTCTCTTCCGTCTGGCCTTTTGGTTTATTGGTGCTTGATTCACCTTGTATCTTTGTTGAAGTATCCCCTTTGTTCGCCACAGCTTCTCTTTCAGCCTTTCGAATCCTTTGCTGTCTGCGCCACTGGGATCTTGACATGGGGTTCCTTCCTTTGTAATTTTCTAATCTGACTTCCTCCCTTTTTTGTGTGTTGAATTGCCTCCTGTATGTCACAGCATGGCGTGCATTTCGTTCAGCATTCCTCCATTTGTCTTTGCCTTTGTCATTTCTGACTTGCAGCCATCTATCGGTTGGTACTTCAGCAGGGAGTTTGAAAGTCACTCTTCGAGCAACTTTGGGGTGAGGGCTATCTGGTCTTCGCTGTTTGTATCTGCTGTCGAAACGTGGACCCATCTGAGCAGTTTCTTGATGGCTCCAGCAAGGGGCGAAGGGGATCGTTTCGAAGGCCCTAGCCATGCTTTGGTCGTACACAGCAGAACATCTTGGGCACACCAAGCACTTAGTTGCCCCCTTGTAGCAGCGAAAAACAAACTCCAATAGACTCTCTCCAGCCTTGGGGTAGCATCTAAAAAGTTGGTTATCCTGGCGCCAATTGTTGCCAGTTCGAGCCCTCTGTACCCTTTCGAAATTTGCAGCAATTCTTTGGTTGCAGAGGATGCTGCACCTAGGGCACAGTATCATGCCTGGATCTCCTTTGTGGCATGACATGAGATAGTCTTTGAGAGTATCATCTCCAGTGTGATTGTCCCCCATTCTATGCTTTTCTTTTTCTAAGTATTTTTCCACTTCCTTCATCTCAGAACGGGGTCTTTCCATGTCCACCATATTTATTTCCAAATCCCCCTCTTTTGTTTCGTCATCGCCCCATCCTGTGGGCTTTATGTCTTCGATCTGGACCTTCGAACTCTCTGGGGCAGAATATTTGACCAGATAGTCATATTTTCCACTGGGTTCCCCCAGCGTGTCCCATATTTCCTTCTGAGAGGGGACTGGCTGCGTAATTTGGACTTTCTCTAATTCCAAACTCAAGCCCTCAGTGACTTGTGTAAACCCTTCGTTATGATCCCCTTGGCCTTCAGTAGCCTGGGTTTCTCCTGCAACAGCCACAGGTCCAGCAATCGAAGTGTCTGGCGTATTCTGGATGCCTTCAGTGACTTCCTCGCTTACTTCGACCATCACCCAGTTTTCGACTTCAATGTCTTTCTCTCCAGTTAGGGTGTCGCTTCGATCAATTTCCACCATGTTGACTTCTCCAATGCACGCAGGCTCGGAGTAGTTGGTGTCTGCGACGTCCAAAGGATCTTCGTCCACTTTCATCTTCATCTTATCAGCAAACTTTAATCTGCCATCTTTGATTGCGTTTTGAATCAAATCCCTGAAAAGAAAACATTGTGAGGTCTTGTGGCCTAGGAAACTATGATATTTGCAAAATCCCCTTTTCTTCCTCTGGTCCAGAGGGGGTATTTTGACATTTGATGGCACAATTAGTTGGCCATCTTTGACAAGCAAGTCAAAGATTTCGTCACATTTAGTGACATCGAAGGTGTAAACCTTCTTTGGAAACTTATCACTTTTCTCATTTTCAACAATATCTTTCCCTTTCGTAGGAACTAACATTTTGCAGGAGTAAGGCGGGGCCTGTTTTAATTCAGCGAGGTCGATTTCGACCTCTTCGAATTCGAATTCAGGATATTCTTCTGCTTCCTCAGTTCCAACATAGGAAATTCTTTCTTTCTTACTATTCTTAAAGACTCGGGCTTTTTCGGCTTTTAGTCTTTCGACCTGTCGAACCCTATCGGCTAACTGAGCCATATCCCTCAAGTGCTGAGTATCTAATTTCTTTCGAATAGAGTAATCCAATCCCCCAGCGGCCATTTCGACTAACTCATGCTCAGGCACTACTGTGTAACATCTGGATTTTAACAGCCTAAATCTATTCAAATAGTCATCAATGGGTTCAGTGAACTTTCTCTTAACACTGGCCAATTCCTTCAGACTTATTTTCGATTGTCCCATGTAAAATTGTTCATGGAATAATCTTTCTAAAAGGGTCCAAGTATCAACAGACCCAGGAGGCAACGTGGTAAACCAAGTGAAAGCATTTTTTGTCAAGGAACTTGGGAAATATTTGATTCTAAGATCTTCATTATTGGCTATATCCCCCGCTTCGGTTAAATATCTCGCTATGTGTTCGACTGTTGACTCGTTGGTATCCCCAGCGAACTTTGTAAATTTAGGGACTTTGTATCCCCTTGGTAAATCAGTATGCATTATACAATCTAATATAGGAGAAGCGTAATTTGGCCTCCTCATTCCCATATTGAGGCCGTTTTGGGTCATGATCCTCTCTATCATGGTGGTCAGATTATTTTCTGCCAAGATGTTATCGTTTCGAACCCTATGAACGACAGCATCGGCATCTTGGTTTCGACCAACCAAAACAACTCCCCTAGGTTGTTCTCCTCGAAATTCTGGGGCTTCTGGTCTTTCGATCCTTGCCCCTGGTTCCATAACTTCCCTTTGTGGGCCTGGAATTATTGGGGCTTCTAACCTTGGTGCTCTGGCCCCTAAGTTAACCTCTTCTCTGGGTGGTCTATGAATTGGGTCGTTGGCAATTTGTTCTATAACAGGCACGTTTGTTCGAAATCCCGCCTGGTTCTGCCTACGCCTTTCTGTGGGAGCAAAGAAGTCTGCTATTCGACTCATATTGTCAGCGTTTTCCCTGTTCGTCACAGTTACATTCTGCACTATTGGGGAGAATATTTCCTGCATGGTTTGCGCTAACACCCCTATCATATTGTGGTTGCTTTCGTCCATCAATTGCCTAAAAGCCAACTGGTTATCCGTGGTTAGGGTAGGCAACGTGCTATAACCCACTGACCCTTGGTTATTTGACATAAATTGGTTTGCTCCAGACCCAGATCCTAGTTGTGGGGATGAATTCGATGTGGAATTGTGTAAACCTGCCATAAAAGATGTTGGCATTCCGTAAGAAGAACTTCTAATTCTATTCCCATCGAAGCCGGGTGGTCTAGTTGATGGAGATACGAAATGGGATTGTGTCCCAGGTGGCGGAACGAATCCCCCAGGATAGCCCATATTTCCAGTATTTCCTAAGATCGAACTGTTGGTCGATACGCCACTTACTCCGTTGGTGGCCATGTTACTGGTTGAAGATGCAACAGCCTGTGCATTCGAAGGCATTACATTAGATGCTCCGCTCGAAATGGACGCGTTAGTGCCTGTTGCCTGTGGGCCACCTTGGTCTCCTTGTTGATTGTCTGAATTAGACATTTTGTCCAAACGTTTTCTTCTGGATAAAGGTTGGTTGCTGTTGGTTATCTTACCACTTCTCAGGTTCATAAAACAGCAAACTTCTTATGTTCCTACGTTTCTGGGATGGCTATGTCTTGACAATCCTTAATTCTGATGTCCAACTATTGGTCCCACCAGGTGTGCCAATTTGTTTCCAGTGATTTCTGGTAAACAACCGCTAGTCTTCCAAACTATCGAATAATCTTTATTAACGCTACTCAATCTCTTTGGTAACTCACAGGATCGACTAGATTGATCCTAGGACTCCTTGGATATCAAGGTTACTCTCACAATCGAACAATTATTCATGGGTGCTATTGTATAAATGTTTGGTTTGTTTCGATCTCTCTCTCTAAGAGTTTAAGAATGTGGTCAAAATGTATGTGAAACTAAGTTATACGAATGATTGTTAATTGTAATGCTGATTGAAAAGACATATAAAACTGTATGGAAAATGAAGTAACTGGTTTCGATCCATAAAACATTTAACACAAAAGGTTTCTGGAATGTAGAAGTTTAAAACATGAAGAAAGCGTTTAATGCAAGAAATCTAGAAAGGAGTTTAAGTGAAAGTACATGTTTGAAGAATAATACTTGAAAGTAAAGACATTGAAAGTGTAAAAGTTCTCTGAAACATAAAGTGCTTCGAAATATAAAGAAAGCAGTAAAATGTAAGACTTTGAAGAAAGGACTTTGGAATGAAAAGACAGTAGATAAAGAAACTTGTAAATGTTGTTCGACAGAAAGAAAAAAGAAGGAAAGTGCTGGAAATAGTAAAAAAGGATTTCATTAAATTAGAAATACATGGTGCTATCATACATACATCTCTCTTGCATTCGTTTCCCTTGCCATGTGGTAGTTTGAATGTTATTGAGTATTTTGTATAACAGATATGACACACTGAAATCCTAACACTAAGACTTCTATTTATACTAATTCGACCCTAACGGTCTCGCTACAAGATCATGCCACGTTTCGAACATGCAAGACAATGCTCCTTTCATCTTTCCACGTGTCCTCAAATGCTCCAACGCATAACTTTTAAACTTTGAAAGTCCCGCTTTCATTTAAATTTCAAATGCTTTGGTGTTTCTCTGCTTCGAACGCTCTTCTCAGACTTAGCTCCGCTGCTGTTTCGAGACCCCTTTGGATACGCTTCCAAGATCACCGTTCGAAGCTTCAAGCTTTGACACACTCATTCGAAACACTGCTTCTGCAATTTCGAAGCGTGGTGTTTTAATTCCATTTCGATCAGAACTTCTAGCTCTTTTGTATTCTAAATAACATTATCAAAATCTTCAGCCAACACCTATACTCCACAACAAAATGGAATTGCAGAAAGGAAAAATTGAACCATCATGAATATGGTGAGAAGTATGTTGAAAGGCAAGAGTTTACCTAAAGAGTTTTTGGGTGAAGCTGTTTCGATTGCAACATACATTTTGAACAGATGTCCTACAAAGAAGCTAGAAGGAATTACTCCAGAAGAATGTTGGTCTGGTGTGAAGCCTAACTTAAGTCATCTGAAGGTATTTGGATCTATTGCACATAGACATGTTCCAGATCAGTTGAGAAGAAAACTTGATGACAAGTCAAGTCAAATGATCCTAGTTGGATATCATTCGACAGGAGGCTACAAGTTGTTCGATCCAGAGAACAAGAAGATTGTGATCAGCAGGGACGTGATCATAGATGAGTTTAAAGAATGGGATTGGACTGCAAATGTCAAGAAAGATTCAGTAGGAATCTTATTCGAAGAGCCATAAACTCAAGTCGAAAGAGAAGTTCGACAAGAGGAACCAGCAAATATACGAAGTACAAGCAGGCCTCAAAGAACAAGACGCATGCCTGCAAGATTGCAAGATTGTGTGATTACATCAGATGATGTAATAGATGATGAAGGTGAGCTGGTACATTATGCTTTCTATGCATATGTCGAACCTGTTAATGCAGCTGAAGCATTAAAGGATTCGAAGTGGGTGAAAGCAATGAACGAAGAAGTAAAGTCTATCAAAGATAACGACACTTGGTCACTTGTCGAATTGCCTCAAGGAAAGAAGGAAATTGATGTCAAGTGGGTATACAAAGTGAAGACGAATTCGAAAGGTGAAGTAACTCGACACAAAGCAAGACTTATGGCGAAAGGATTTCTACAGAAAGAAGGAATAGACTTCGACGAAGTCTTTGCACCTGTTGCTAGGATCGAAACAATCAGGCTGGTTGTTGGTCTAGCAGAAATCAACATTTGGCACATATGTCAGATGGACGTGAAGTGTGCATTCCTAAATGGACCCTTAGATGAAAAAGTCTATGTTAAAAAACCAGTTGGGTTTGTGAAACATGACGAAGAAAGAAAGGTGTACAGGCTACATAAAGCCCTGTATGGATTGAAACAAGCTCCAAGGGCTTGGAATAAGAAAATTGAAAGTTTTCTAAGGGAGAAGGAATTTGTGAAGTGCATAACTGAACATGGAGTATATGTAAGAAGAAGCAAGAGTAAATTGCTTATACTATGTCTCTATGTATATGATTTGTTGAAAACAGGTAGCTGCAAGAGTGAGATCGAAGACTTCAAAGGTGATCTCAGCAAGGAATTCGAAATGTCTGATTTGGGTGAGACTTCATACTTCCTTGGTATCGAATTCTACAAGAGCAGTAGAGGTTTGATGATGCATCAAAGAAGATATGCAGGAGAAATTCTCAAGAGGTTTAAGATGGAAGAATGCAACTCAACTTCGACACTTGCAGAACCAAGACTACAACTGTCGAAAGATGCAGATGAAGATGATGTTGATCCAACCCAATACAGAAGACTTATTGGATCATTAAGATATCTTTATCATACAAGGCCTGACTTAGCATACAGTGTAGGTATGGTAAGTAGATTTATGCAGAAGCCAAAGGTATCACATCTAGCAGCAGTGAAGAGGATACTAAGGTATCTCAAAGGAACTTTCGATTATGGCATTTTGTTTCCTGCAGTTGATAAAGGAAAAGAATGCAAGTTAGTGGGATACACTGATTCGAGTTGGTGTAGTGATGCTGAAGATTGAAAGTCAACAGTAGGATATGTGTTTATGCTAGGTGGTGCACCAATTTCTTGGAATTCGAGAAAAGAACCAGTAGTGGCATTATCATCATGTGAAGCAGAATACATAACTGCTTCTCTTTGTGCATGTCAAGCAACTTGGATGATGAGCTTGGTCGAAGAGATAACAGGGAAAAATCATGGAGCAATTACCATGAAGATAGACAGCATGTCGGCTATTAATCTGGCGAAGAACCCAATAGCACATGGTCGAAGTAAGCACATCAAAATGAGGTTCCATTATCTTCGAGAGCAGGTAGCAGATGGGAAGATGAATTTAGAACACTGCAGAACTGAGAATCAGATTGCAGACATCATGATGAAGGGAGTGAAAGTCGAAGTATTCAGAAAGCTAAGGGCCATGATGAACATATACAATTTAGACACAATGAATTAGGTGGTGTGTTAAATTGTAATTCATATGTGTCAAAATTAGATTTAATTTTGTTTTAGATTTAAATAGATTTGAATTTAAGTCTAGAATAGATTTGATTAGATTTGATTTAGTAAAAAGATATTTTGGGCTTGGGTTTTAGCTTAGGGAGCAAGCTAACCTAAATCTATAAATAGAGGGAGTAACCCCTATTTTGTAATCAAGTTATTCACAGTATTCTGCAGTTGCAAAGTGAATAATAAAATTTCCACAGTTTGTGGGCAGAGAGAAACTCTGCAGAAATATCTCTATTGTCTTTTCTTTGTTTGTCTCATAACTAATCATCAGTGGTGGTCGAAATTCATCATAGAGTATTGGTGGATTTCCAACATGATTGATGGTGTAAATTTTTTTTACATCATCGGTGTATATCAATTAAATTTCATTATATATAAAAACTTTAAGAGGTTAAAGATAATGCATTGTCAGTGTAAATTAGTTTTACATCATCACCAAACAAAATTATAACATTTAACCATATTATATCAGTATTTAAAATTAAAAGTATGATTTGACTGAATACACGCTTCTGATTGGTTGATAGTGTAAAAATATTTTACACTATCAGTGCTCAAACTTTAAATATATTTTATTTCTTAGTATAATTTTTTGTATTTTATATATTTATTATTTATTAAAAATTCTAATTATAATTTATTGTGCTAGTCCAACTATTGGACATTTAAAATATAATGAGAGAAACAAGTTCACGTGAATAAACACAAGAGACTTTGTAAAAACTAATAAAGGAACAAGGATCTCTGGTGAAGGATTAAGAAGATAGTTTGATAAGATGACGATGATCTCCGATGAAGGTCACAAAATAGTCTGATAAGCCGACAAGGATCCCTAATAAGGGTTCAACAAGATAGCTGATAAGGCAACAAGGATCCATAATAAGGGTTTATCAAGATAGTATGATAAGGTGACAATGATCTCTAATAATGGTATAACAATATAGCATGATAAGACGACAATATCCCTGATAAGGATCTAGCAAGATAGTTGATAAGGCGACAAGAATTCTGATAAGGGTCTGTCAAGATTGTCCTCTAGGACAATTACTTTTGACTATTATTATTTCATCGAATAACATTATAATGCTTCTTCCGAGAGGAGTATTGGGGCATTATGTATCCATTCTTAAGAAGAGGTATGACAATCTACATCAGCATGAGAAAGACCAATAACAGGAGTAATAATTTAATAACCCTACTTCAAAGAGGCATATAATCTTGATCAGGTGATGCAAATGATGTACCAAAAAATGTTAAGTGTATTTGTTTCTATGTTGGTTATTCAAGATGACATTATTAGTCCTTCTGTTGGAGATGTGACTTTTACCTCTGCCACAAGTCTTTTCTCATTGCTGCAATGATTACACATGCCTTGAGAACTGATGTGTTATTCTAGGCCTTTATTTGTGGTGTTTATATCACTAGGTCCATATGTCATTATGTTAAAATAGATTTACTATTACATAGTCTCCCAAACACGAAGCGCATTGGGGATAATTTCTTTCAGTGGAAGACCATGATATTACATAATATCTCAAGCACGAGGCGCATAGGGGAAAATTATTTTCAGTTGAATACCATGACATTACACAGTTCCCCAAGTACGAGGCACATGAGGGTGTAGTGCTTTCTGTACACCCTTCTAAAACCCCACAATTAATTAAATAAAATTAAATCAATTATCACCACTCAAGGGTGTCACACTTCGAAACATGCATCACATAACATAACATTGCTTTGTAACACGGGTCATCAAAACATTTATAACAACTGTTCTTTACATATATCAAACCTTCAGTTAAATTCTGCAGCGGAAATCATAGTCTCAAACATAACGTCATTTAAATGATCAAAATAACATTACCCTTTAGGGTCATAATCACAATAACAACAAATAACTTCATTAATAACAAACTCAAACAAATATGTTTTTAAATAAAACAATAATTTAAAACTCAAGCGTTACCATCCCCGATGTTACAATATCAGAGCAAGACACCTTCTAAAAATAACAACAACACTAAAGACCGCTCTAAGGCTACCTTCGACGCTCCAACACTTTACTCTTTAGTATCTGCACTATGCCGTAAAAAGTATATTCCAACAGAAGGGATGTGTAATCAAATCCATTACAGAAGATATAAGGAAAAGGTCAGTATCTACATTTCACTTCACTATACATAACTATATTTCCATTAATAATTATATTCACAAAATAAACACAACAACCTTTTGCCCTCCCTTAATCAAAAACCTTCAATTACTCACATAACACATGGTCAACATCACATGACACTTATCAACATAATTTATAATTATCACACATCACATGCACGTGCAATAATATAGACTCAAATGCACGTGGTACCAAAACTTCACCGATGACTTAGTCATCTTTCTCCAAAGACCCCCATCAATAGGATCGATTCCCGCTTGGAACCTGAGCACTTCACAAGATTACACTCAATCCACACAATGGGATTAAGCCATCACTAGACAAACATCCTATCAACATCACATGACCAATGTCCTAACATATACCATGAATGTATGATGCACTACAGTATAGAAACAACCACTACTAGTCAATTGCACCATTCATTCACAAAGTCACATATAACCATCTTCACATGTATGTACACGAATCAAACATACACTAAAATCATCATCACTAAACACTTACTGTGATACAGTGGGAGAACTGACTATGTGTTTTAAGTTTGTATTCGCACTTGTTCGGTTGAGCAAGAGTCGCCACCGACTTTTTATTTTATCCTAAAGGAAAGGTTAAAAAAGCACAGCAAAAACCTTTTGAGATATTTCGTGGGTCCGGGGGGTAGATTATGAAAAGGGAAGGTATTAGCACCCTTTTCATCCATGGTTATCCATGGGCTCTTAGTTACTTGGTTTTTTAGATCACTTGCCTTGATTTTTGATTGCTTGAAAATGGTGTGTATGTGTGTGTGTTTTTGAAAATGTTTTGGAAGAAGATGCCTTGTCTTAGGCTACCCTTGTAACAATTCTTTACTCGAATGTTTTACAAAGGTGGGTATCTTTTCGAAAAGATGTTTCAAAAATGTTTTGAGAGTTTGTTTTGAAAGTGTTTGTGGAGGGTGGTTTTTGAAAAGAAGGCAAGTGTTTTTGCAAGTTGATCTCAAGTAACTAAGAGTTTTGTCTACCCTATTGTACTCAAAGGTTTTCTCTATGTTTTCAACCCTTTTTTAACAATTTTGTTCCACCATTGAATTTGATGGACAATCTTGCGTTTAGGATGTTTAACGGGACGGGCGCGGGTCATCGTATGGACCATGAATGCAATGGTGCCAAGTGTCTTTGGCAATTTGCTTTGAAGGGACTATGATCATTCCATTTAGGCAACTTTCGAAAGCGTCATCGAGGGACTTATGATCATTTGAATTTGTTTTGCCAAAGAAACTCGACGTGCAAGCATGGCCCATTTTGGAAGGCATCATGTGGGATTACCCTAGAGGGTGCAAGTGTGATTGTGTATTGATTTCATGTATTTGTCTTGTATTAGGTTATCTAGCGTTTGATTTTATGTACATGCAAACCCTAGGTCTAAACATGGTATAATTTGAAAGCGGTAAATTGCGAAAATGTAAAATCTACGCTATTACAAAATAAGCATCCGGGAGTGGGGGTACAATATTCACAAATGGGGATGAGACTTTAGGAATGTAGTGTCCAATAAGTTACAACCAAATCGAATTTATCAAATGTAAATGTAACGAATATTCAAATATAATCAAATGTATAATGTATCAAATGCAAGTATATTGTGTAAGTGTACATGTATACGTGTATGTATATTTGTATATGTAATTATTTACAGGTTAGGAAAATGTGAATTTAAGAGAGTATTATTAAGTATTGTTTAACTTAAAGAAAGAAATTAAAATATTTGTTTAATTAATTCTTTTGTAATCTTGTATATTCTTTAATATGTACAAAAAAAAGAATGTTTTGATTAAATGTTTTAAGTTCTAATTATATATATATAAAAAATGTATTTTGTCTTGATTATGTACAAAGAGGATATTTTAATTAAAAGAAAGAAAAAAAAGTGTTTTCAATTTTAATTATATTGTGTAATAAAAATGTATTTTTATGTATTAAAGAATATTTAAATTAAATGTTAAGAATTTAAATTATGTAAAAAAAGTATTTTTTATGTATTTTAGTATTAATGTATTACTATACAAAGTAACAAAATTTAAGTTAGAGGAAAAATATTGTAATTAAAAATGTATTTTTAGAGAAAATCAATATTTGATGTAAATAAATAAAAGAAAAGTTATGTTAAAGGAATATGATGTTTAAAAAGGGTTGGAAACAAAAAATCAGAAATGGGCTCAAGGGTGGGGTTATGGCCCAAGCAGAAGAGAAATGGGGGGTGTGAGTTGGAAACGTGAAAAGGCTTTGTGTTTTGTGAAACGGGTTAGGCCCATTTTCCCTAAACAAGTTTTAGGGTTCATTGTTTTTCTGTTCATTTGGGACATACGCTTAGGGTTTGGAAGGAGCAGCGCCGTTCGTATCACTTGTCTTCTCCGATTGCAAAACCCTTCGCCTCAGCCACCAGCGCCGTTTGCCCTTCTCCCTTCAGATCACTCAGGCGACGATTAAACAAGGTAGCGCTTTGTCTCGAACTTATTAGGCGTTTTAGATTTCCATGTTATGATTTTGATGCTTCTTTTGATTAAGGCGTTTTGATTTTGTTTGTTTTAACGAGGTTGAAAAGGGAAGAGAAGAGAATTTACTACCTTTTTGTTTGAGGGAGGAATGGTGGAGGCGCTCGGAGGCTTAGTGGTGAAGGGGTTGCGCGATGAGCTTAGCTTCGCAAGGACTCCTGGTATTTCTGTACTCTTCTCTAAGCTTTATGATGTTCGCCTGAAAGCTTTGATACACATGTCTTCTTTTCTTTTTCTCCTTCTTGTGTTGCCTTCTGTTTATGTTGCCTTAAGATATCTTTGCCTTTTGTGCTTGTTGAAATATGATGCTTGATGCCTTTTTTCTCTTCTCGCCCCTGACTTCTGTTGCCTACCCCTCACCTATTTTGGATGCTATGCTTTATTATCCTTTAAAACGCTTGTTGCCTTTGAGTTGCCTTTGAACGTTTTCCTGTGATGAAAATTTCTGAGGCTTATGTGTATGCTTCTGATATGTGCTTGAGTTGAATGGTTTTGGACATATGTTGAGTTGGTTGGTTATGGGGCTTGACAGGTTAACTTGTTTTGGGTTTGGTTGTTTTGAATGTGATGATAGACAGGTTATGCTTTGCACTGTCTTTGACAAAGGTTTTTTTTTATGTTAATGGTTAAGGCAGGACATGTTTTATGTTAGGCCTTTGACAGGTTTTAGGCTTGGTTTTAGTTGACAGGATTCAAGGTTTGAAACAGGCACTATGCTTGGTTTGTTCAGGCCTTTTGGTTATGTTGAGTTTGACAGGTTGTGAGGCTTCACAGTTTATGCTTAGGCAGGTTTAATGCTTAGGCAGGTTTGATGCTTAGGCAGGTCTGATGATTCAGGTTTGATGCTTCAGGTTTGATGCTTCAGGTTAGGTCTTTGGTGAGTGTTCTGGCTTAATGCTTATTGATAAGGCTTGTGCAGGCCTGGTAGAAGTTTTGTGGTTATTAGCAGGTTTTGGCTTTGGTTCTTATGCTTGTTAACAAACAGGTTCAAGGTTCTTTGAGACTTGGAGGCTTATCAGTTTTGTATATTTTTTTTTGTATTGGTTTTGCTCTCTTCCTCCTCTACTGTACTATCTTTTGTTTTGTTTTATATATCTTTCTTCCTGCCTAAAGCCTAAACCTGCTTTCTTTGCTCTCCTTTTCTTCTCTCTCAGTACAGTTTGCATTAAATATTGTTTATGCTTTTGTACTTTCTGAAAGGGCCACTTTGTTGGGAAATGATGACAATGGGATAGTTTGCTTGCATAACCATTTTCCTCTGCATATTTGTCCCTTCTTGACAGCTTCTTGTACTTTGTATCTTTTGATATCCTTCCAAATCTTCTTTTTGACAGCTTTTTGTACTTTGTACAGTTTGATAGAAAGTTTGAATTTGGACTTTTTAGTTTGAACTTCTAGTTTGGTTTGAACTTGTGCAGTGCTGTTTGAGATTTGAACTATGCATTTTGGACAATTTTTGAATTGTGCAATTTTGACTTTTGTGCATTCATTTTTAGCAAATAAATATCCGTCCCTCTTTGTGAACCGGGAGAAATCCCGTGATTTGCAGAGAGGGTTAACTGATCCCAATCAGTGGCCCTTAATGATGAATTTTATATCTGTCTCTTTTATTTATCTGCTATTGACTTTCCTTTTTTTTTTTCTTTTGCAGATGAATAAAATAAAATGGAGCACTGGAGAAAAGGATAGCAGATGAAGAATTGAAGATTAGAAAAGTGTTTAGGATAGTTTTTTATTTAAGTTTAAATTACTGTAAAATTATTGTTGTAAATAAATTGTAAACAATAATTGTACGAATAATTTAAAAATAAATAAAAGTTTTTATTATCCAATTAATTCTTTTTCCTTTATTGTTTATTTATTATTTAAAATTCTTTGAATTAACATAATTGAAAAATAAATTCCAATCACTTAATCTCAGAATAATAAATAATTTAAATAAACAATGCTTTAGCAATTTGATCAGTTAAACCTGGCATTTCCAACATCCAAAGCAAAGCAACAGTTAATCAAAACAACTGATCAGGCGCATTCCCTTTTCACTGATTTTTACCCAACACTGTAAATCCAAACTGAATGTATCCTTTGACTGGTTCAATCAAACAAACGTGAATTCAATCCAAATGCATTCTTTATATTGATTAAGCCAACCAATGCGTATTCAAATCAAATCCCGGAACAACTTGTAAAGCGCCGTAGAATTAAATCTTTCTGAGAACGTGCCCACAAAAACCCTAATTCCTGATTAAATTCCAAAGAGCGTTCGCCTGATCAAAGTTGAGCCAAAATCAACCAAAACCCTAAGCCAACTGTGTGAAACATTCCAGAGCCCTGAAAAATCAATAAAACCCTAATTGCGTCTGACTGACGAGAAAAGTCTGTTTGACCGATTCTTGAGCCAATCTGAAAGATTAGGAAAAGCCTGAAGTTGTTATTTCTTGAGGAAAAAATGCGAGGGCAAATTTTGGGGTACAATAGTTGCCCCTGTTCAATCTTCTTGAATCTGAAGAGTTAGATTGGCAAGTTTGCCTTTCGTGACTCGAAGGTAAAAGGAGATTGGACACTAAAGTGCCCAGAAAATTTGCACTTGGCGATGTGATGGTAGAGGTGAATGGGCTTAAAGATGCCATTTGGTGATGGGCTTAAAGATGCCATCTGATGCGATAGAATCTTGTCGGGGGATGGGCTTAGAGATGCCATCTGGAAATGGGCTTAAAGATGCCATTTGGTGACTGCTGGTAGGAGGATGGGCTTATAGATGCCATCTGGAAATGGGCTTAAAGATGCCATTTGGAAATGTTGAACTGTATGTCAATGGTGAGTGGACGAGTATCAGAAAGGCACCCATGTTTTGGAACATCTCTGAATTGGGGGTCCGAGTAAGCAATAGATTGACATCCATGTTTGGAGAATCCGTAAACTATTTTGAAGTTGAGATTGAATAAGCAATAGAGCCACATCCGTTGTTGGGAAGCGTCCGTAAACTGTTTTCAAAAGTTGACATCTGAACAAGTGATAGATTAACATCCGTTACTGGAGAACCCGTGAACTGTTTTCAGAAGTTTGAGAGGAAGAGGAACCGGTGTAGGGCTTCCTGATGATGTGCTCGTATAAAACTGCATCTGGATGGATCTAGAATAAGTATCAGAATGTCGCCGTGTCCGGGTCACATCTGAACTATTTCTGGATGAATCTTGGGAGATGATCTTTGTCTGTCGACTGATCTTACCTGAAAAGGCAAAGGGTTAGTTGTATGCCATGTTATGATGCATGATGCAATGTATGTGACATCAATGTTTATGACATGAATGTGATGAATGCGCATGTAAGCTGAAGAGCTGTCTTGCTGAGGACAAATGAATCTGGGATGGCTGAGGATAAAAGAATCTTGACTGCTTCCGGGGAGAACAAATCCTTGGCTGCTGCTGTGGGGGGCAAGAATCTTCTGATTGTTGAAAATGAGAAGTCTTGGGACCACTGTTGGGGAAGTCAGAAGCCTGGGTTGTATGCCAAACTACTGGGGAATTCCTGTCTTGAGGAGATCTTCAGTCTGCTTGGGGATTGATAGTTGGAAGTTTTAGCTTCGCTGGGGATAATGAAACTTGACTCTGAGGGGAGTTAGCCTCTGGAAGGTTCTCTGGCTGGGGATTGCAAGAGTCCTCTGATTGCTGCAGGTGAAGGCTTGGAATCTGAACAAGCGATAGATTGACATCCGTTACTGGAGAATCCGTAAACTATTTTCAGAACGTTGAGAAGTGTCTGAATAAGCGATAGGTTAACATCCGTTACTGGAGAACCCGTGAACTGTTTTCAGAAGTCTTGAAGTTGAATAAGCAATAGAGCAGCATCCGTTGTTGGGAAGCGTCCGTAAACTATTTTCAAAAATTGCATCTGAACAAGTTGGCAGATTAACATCCGTTGTTGGGAAGAATCCGTAAACTGTTTTCAGAAGTCTTGAGGTTGAAGGAGGAACCGGTGTAGGGTTTCCTGATGATGAGCTCATGTAAAACTGCATCTGGATGAATCTGGAATAGGTGTCAGAATGTCGCCGTGTCCGGGTCACATCTGAACTATTTCTGGAAACAAATCTGAATAAGTTAAAGAATGTCGCCAAATCTTGGGTCACATCTTGAACTATATCATGAATGAAAATCTGAATAAGTTACTGAATGTCGCCGAATCTCTGGGTCACATCTTGAACCATATCTTGAAAGTCTGAATGAGTTATAGAATGTCGCCATCTCTGGGTCACATCTTGAACTATATCTTGAAAGTCTGAATGAGTTATAGAATGTCGCCATCTCTGGGTCACATCTTGAACTATATCTTGAAAGTCTGAATGAGTTATAGAATGTCGCCATCTCTGGGTCACATCTTGAACTATATCTTGAAAGTCTGAATGAGTTATAGAATGTCGCCATCTCTGGGTCACATCTTGAACTATATCTTAAAAGTCTGAATGAGTTATAGAATGTCGCCATCTCTGGGTCACATCTTGAACTATATCTTGAAAGTCTGAATGAGTTATAGAATGTCGCCATCTCTGGGTCACATCTTGAACTATATCTTGAAAGTCTGAATGAGTTATAGAATGTCGCCATCTCTGGGTCACATCTTGAACTATATCATGTCTTTTGAGGTGATAAGGAAATTGTTGAACACTTTTGACATTCGAATGCCCCAAGTGGTGATGATGAAGGAGTCTTGAATCAGATTACTCTGCGAATTGAGAGATTTCTTGAAATCTTGACTGGACTATCCCCGGTTAACTGGACTTCGAAAGACCTGTTGGAACCTTGACTGGACTGCCCCAGGTTAATAGGATGGTGACATGTCATGCCCCTTGTTGATAGGAGATTTGTCATTGGAAGTGTCATCCTTTTGAAGTGATTTTAACTTACTGAGAGAGTTTTCGTTCCTCCGAACATTTGCTGTATGAATTTCTTCGCTGTCAAACAAAAAGCCAAATGCAGACAGTGATATTCAAACAATGCAAAGTTTATGTTTGTCTCGAAGTTTTGAAAAATGCGTTTTTTAGCAGGAAAATTTTTATAAGACAGATCAACACAAGATTTAGAGCAAAGCCCTACAGGAGTCAGGATACCTTTTTGTAACAGTATGCTTTCGAACTAACCCATGCTTCAATTAGGACTTTTGAAGGGTTGTAACGTGGCTTGGTTCATGGTTTAAGAAACAAAGGATAAAGGCTCAAAATATATTTGTACCCACCCGCTCTTCGTGATGTCCTTCATACCTAAGCTCAGTTAATTGTGCGTCATACTCTGTTTTGAGTTTGGAACGACTTTTGGGTGATGGTTCACCAGTTGAATTCGGGAGACAGTCATCATCTCCTTTTCCTTTTTCAACATTTTTTCATGTTGTTGAGGATTTTGTAATGACCTCACTATTTTGATTTTGATTTGTTATCCCTAACTTTTGCCTGACCGTTCCCGTTTTTCGAGATTACAGTCAGCGGGATGCCCCAGCTTTCTTAAGCCTCCTTTTCAGGTTTTGACCTAGTGGGCTTTTTTCTTTTTGAGAGATTGACTGTCTATGTGATAGGGAACCACCCTTGTCTTTTGATTCCAAAGGAACGCTTTTCTTTTTCTTTGACGTCATTCGTTGTGTTACGAATTGAGAGCTTGCGACTTCAATGCGCATTTTCTTTGAATTAACTGAGAGACTACCCTGCCCCAGGTTTATATCAAAGGTTTCGATTATTTAGAACAGAAAACTCCTACTTCTTTGGCTCGAAGGGGTTGACTAGGGATTAACTTCCTTATAACTCCAGTGTTTGGGAATTGAAAGAAATGCCTGTACATCATCAGCAAGGTCTGTTCAAAAGCATACTGTATAAGATTATGGTATTGTTTCGTCATCCTCCCTCTAAAGGCTTGCAGCTTTTTATCAAGAGTTAAATATCATAAAGAAAAGCATAAGAGTAGTGAAACGCATGGATGAATTCAAGATAAACATATGCAATGCATTAATGAAAACAGAGTTTAACATCAACAGATAATTGTTTGACAACAAAAGAAATTACAACTTTGAAAATTCAGAATGAAACAAACATAATCTCAATGATTTGGCATAGGAGGAGTGATCATGCTGGGGTCTCTGGGGGACCAAACTCAATCTCCTTGGCATCGATCATGTCTTGGATCTTGTTCTTTAGAGGCCAACAGTTGTTGGTATCATGCCCCGGGCTATCAGAGTGGTATTCACATCTTTCATTGGGGTGATAGGTAGGAGCAGAAGTATTTGGATTCCGGAGAGGAGCCCTCAAAGTAATCATATCCCTCTTCAACAAGTGTTGCAGTGCCTGAGACAGTGACATGTTGATCTTGGTGAACTGCCTCTTAGGTGCGACCTCCTTATGCTGATGCCCCTGTCTTTGTTGAGCAGGTATAGGATTAGGGATCAAGATTGCCCCTACATGTTGGTCATGACGACCCTTTTGACTGTTCGCAGCATTGGACTCCTTCTTTCCGTTGTAGGGAATTATCTGAGTATCCGAGGATGCAGCTCCTTGGATCTTTCCACTTTTGATGCCCGCTTCGACCCTTTCGCCGGTCAGTATTAGCTCGGTGAACCCAACTGAGGAGCTTCCAATTAAGTGCTTGAAGAAAGGCCCCGTCAAAGTTCCCATGAAGATGTCAATCAGCTCTCTGTCAGTTAAAGGAGGTTGCACCCTACCAGCCAAATCTCTCCACTTTTGGGCATATCCCTTGAAATTCTCGTCGGAACCCATGGTCATGTTCTGCAACTGCACACGAGTTGGTGCAAGATCAGCATTGTACTGATACTGTTCGTAAAAAGCCCTGGCTAGATCTTCCCAGGTGTGGATGCGAGAACTCTCCAATTGATAGAACCACTCGAGTTGAGCCTCTACCAAACTTTCTTGGAAGAAATGGATCCAGAGTCTCTTATCGGCTGTGTATGGTTGAATCTTGCGGGCATAAGACTTCAGATGCATCTTAGGGCAAGAGACACCATCGTACGGAGCAAAGGTAGGGACTTTGAACTTTGGAGGGATGACCAATCCAGGAACCAAACCCATGTCTCCTAAATCCAAGCCAGGTATTTGTTGGATCTCCATAGCATTGAGGCGATCCTCCAACTCTTTGTACTTGTCATCAGTAAGAGGATATTGTTCTTCGGAGTAATCAGCTTCCTCTTCAACAATCTCCTCATTGTGGTCTTCTTCAAGACTAACTACTGTGTTGGATGGAGTTGCAAGGTCTTGGGTCTTAGGCCTTCTCCTCAAGTTCAGGATGCGGGCTGCCTTCTTGGATTTCTTCTTGTCTTTGAGAAGAAGAGCTGTCAGATCCTCTTGCCCTTTACCCATAGCCAGCAGCATTTGTTGGAATTGAGCATTTTGAGCTTGGAGATCTTTCACCGTTTGTTCCATATCCATCTTACTGAAATAAACAATAAGAAGATAAGAAAACCTGCATGGGAGAAACCTATTATGCAATGATATGTGTGATATATATGCAATGTTTTCAAGGATCTCTTGGGGTAAACACAAGAAGATGTTAGAGGTTGAACTTTGCTCTTGGATTAGAGAACTTTTCACCGGTGGATGTCCTTCCACTAGAATCAAGCTCACCATGTCAAGTGGGTCATAGCCCCTGATTCAAGTTGTTGCACTTGATCTTTGTTTGGAGAACTTTGTATCGGTGGATGTCTTTCCACGAGAATCGAGCTCACCATGTCGAGTGGGTCATAGCCACTGATTCAAGTTGTTGCACTTGAACTTTGGTTGGCATTTGTTTAGAGGAGAAACCCCTTGCCCCTTGGTAGACGTCTGGTTCAACGTAACCCTGCATCAAAAGAACCTTCGAGATCCTTGAAATGGTTATTGAAAACGCTATGGTATGATGTCATGATGTTATGTATATGTATGCAAAAGCAAATGAGTGTATATACAGACAACATATTCACACAAAGCAAACAAGTCCTTAGGTTTAGGCTTGCATGGGGTTTAGGTAAGTACCCTCTTGAAGTTAGTTGGCTCATCCTGTCCTAAAATAGAAACTGGGTTCTAAGGAGCTCAATATCATTGGATTGTTTCCTGTGTTCATCGTTTCGGTTTAGCCACTTAACTGGCGACCAAAATATTCCAAGAAAACAACCCTCAAATGAGTGTAGTATCGAGTATCTACCAACTTCGGACTGCACCAAAGTCGTTCATCTCACTACCCCTAAAAAGGCTAAGATGGTCAATTAAGGTTCTAAGAGTTTGTTAGTGCTTCACGACATCACTCAGCGGCCCTGTACTCTCCTTGATTGAACTCAAGGGTTACCGGTACTCACAAATATGTCACACTAACATAGCTTACTGCTTCAACCATGTCGGTATACCCCGCACAGTTCCCTCATAGTTTTTTGCTATTTACCTAAGAAGGTGCCCCAAATCCGGGTGTAGGATTTACAACAAACCCGAACAAGAACCCAAAAGATAAAGCAAACAAGTCAATCAAAGCAAGAAAGTAAAGGTGATCTAAACCCTAAGGTAACCCCACTTTTAAGTTTATCCCCAGCAGAGTCGCCAGTTCTGTGATACGGTGGGAGAACTGACTATGTGTTTTGCGTTTGTATTCGCACTTGTTCGGTTGAGCAAGAGTCGCCACCGACTTTTTATTTTATCCTAAAGGAAAGGTTAAAAAAGCACAGCAAAAACCTTTTGAGATATTTCGTGGGTCCGGGGGGTAGATTATGAAAAGGGAAGGTATTAGCATCCTTTTCATCCATGGTTATCCATGGGCTCTTAGTTACTTGGTTTTTTAGATCACTTGCCTTGATTTTCGATTGCTTGAAAATGGTGTGTATGTGTGTGTGTTTTTGAAAATGTTTTGGAAGAAGATGCCTTGTCTTAGGCTACCCTTGTAACAATTCTTTACTCGAATGTTTTACAAAGGTGGATATCTTTTCGAAAAGATGTTTCAAAAATGTTTTGAGAGTTTGTTTTGAAAGTGTTTGTGGAGGGTGGTTTTTGAAAAGAAGGCAAGTGTTTTTGCAAGTTGATCTCAAGTAACTAAGAGTTTTGTCTACCCTATTGTACTCAAAGGTTTTCTCTATGTTTTCAACCCTTTTTTAACAATTTTGTTCCACCATTGAATTTGATGGACAATCTTGCGTTTAGGATGTTTAACGGGACGGGCGCGGGTCATCGTATGGACCATGAATGCAATGGTGCCAAGTGTCTTTGGCAATTTGCTTTGAAGGGACTATGATCATTCCATTTAGGCAACTTTCGAAAGCGTCATCGAGGGACTTACGATCATTTGAATTTGTTTTGCCAAAGAAACTCGACGTGCAAGCATGGCCCATTTTGGAAGGCATCATGTGGGATTACCCTAGAGGGTGCAAGTGTGATTGTGTATTGATTTCATGTATTTGTCTTGTATTAGGTTATCTAGCGTTTGATTTTATGTACATGCAAACCCTAGGTCTAAACATGGTATAATTTGAAAGCGGTAAATTGCGAAAATGTAAAATCTACGCTATTACAAAATAAGCATCCGGGAGTGGGGGTACAATATTCACAAATGGGGATGAGACTTTAGGAATGTAGTGTCCAATAAGTTACAACCAAATCGAATTTATCAAATGTAAATGTAACGAATATTCAAATATAATCAAATGTATAATGTATCAAATGCAAGTATATTGTGTAAGTGTACATGTATACGTGTATGTATATTTGTATATGTAATTATTTACAGGTTAGGAAAATGTGAATTTAAGAGAGTATTATTAAGTATTGTTTAACTTAAAGAAAGAAATTAAAATATTTGTTTAATTAATTCTTTTGTAATCTTGTATATTCTTTAATATGTACAAAAAAAAGAATGTTTTGATTAAATGTTTTAAGTTCTAATTATATATATATAAAAAATGTATTTTGTCTTGATTATGTACAAAGAGGATATTTTAATTAAAAGAAAGAAAAAAAAGTGTTTTCAATTTTAATTATATTGTGTAATAAAAATGTATTTTTATGTATTAAAGAATATTTAAATTAAATGTTAAGAATTTAAATTATGTAAAAAAAGTATTTTTTATGTATTTTAGTATTAATGTATTACTATACAAAGTAACAAAATTTAAGTTAGAGGAAAAATATTGTAATTAAAAATGTATTTTTAGAGAAAATCAATATTTGATGTAAATAAATAAAAGAAAAGTTATGTTAAAGGAATATGATGTTTAAAAAGGGTTGGAAACAAAAAATCAGAAATGGGCTCAAGGGTGGGGTTATGGCCCAAGCAGAAGAGAAATGGGGGGTGTGAGTTGGAAACGTGAAAAGGCTTTGTGTTTTGTGAAACGGGTTAGGCCCATTTTCCCTAAACAAGTTTTAGGGTTTATTGTTTTTCTGTTCATTTGGGACATACGCTTAGGGTTTGGAAGGAGCAGCGCCGTTCGTATCACTTGTCTTCTCCGATTGCAAAACCCTTCGCCTCAGCCACCAGCGCCGTTTGCCCTTCTCCCTTCAGATCACTCAGGCGACGATTAAACAAGGTAGCGCTTTGTCTCGAACTTATTAGGCGTTTTAGATTTCCATGTTATGATTTTGATGCTTCTTTTGATTAAGGCGTTTTGATTTTGTTTGTTTTAACGAGGTTGAAAAGGGAAGAGAAGAGAATTTACTACCTTTTTGTTTGAGGGAGGAATGGTGGAGGCGCTCGGAGGCTTAGTGGTGAAGGGGTTGCGCGATGAGCTTAGCTTCGCAAGGACTCCTGGTATTTCTGTACTCTTCTCTAAGCTTTATGATGTTCGCCTGAAAGCTTTGATACACATGTCTTCTTTTCTTTTTCTCCTTCTTGTGTTGCCTTCTGTTTATGTTGCCTTGAGATATCTTTGCCTTTTGTGCTTGTTGAAATATGATGCTTGATGCCTTTTTTCTCTTCTCGCCCCTGACTTCTGTTGCCTATCCCTCACCTATTTTGGATGCTATGCTTTATTATCCTTTGAAACGCTTGTTGCCTTTGAGTTGCCTTTGAACGTTTGCCTGTGATGAAAATTTCTGAGGCTTATGTGTATGCTTCTGATATGTGCTTGAGTTGAATGGTTTTGGACATATGTTGAGTTGGTTGGTTATGGGGCTTGACAGGTTAACTTGTTTTGGGTTTGGTTGTTTTGAATGTGATGATAGGCAGGTTATGCTTTGCACTGTCTTTGACAAAGGTTTTTTTTATGTTAATGGTTAAGGCAGGACATGTTTTATGTTAGGCCTTTGACAGGTTTTAGGCTTGGTTTTAGTTGACAGGATTCAAGGTTTGAAACAGGCACTATGCTTGGTTTGTTCAGGCCTTTTGGTTATGTTGAGTTTGACAGGTTGTGAGGCTTCACAGTTTATGCTTAGGCTGGTTTAATGCTTAGGCAGGTTTGATGCTTAGGCAGGTTTGATGATTCAGGTTTGATGCTTCAGGTTTGATGCTTCAGGTTAGGCCTTTGGTGAGTGTTCTGGCTTAATGCTTATTGATAAGGCTTGTGCAAGTCTGGTAGAGGTTTTGTGGTTATTAGCAGGTTTTGGCTTTGGTTCTTATGCTTGTTAACAAACAGGTTCAAGGTTCTTTGGGACTTGGAGGCTTATCAGTTTTGTATATTTTTTTTGTATTGGTTTTGCTCTCTTCCTCATCTACTGTACTATCTTTTGTTTTGTTTTATATATATTTCTTCCTGCCTAAAGCCTAAACCTGCTTTCTTTGCTCTCCTTTTCTTCTCTCTCAGTACAGTTTGCATTAAATATTGTTTATGCTTTTGTACTTTCTGAAAGGGCCACTTTGTTGGGAAATGATGACAATGGGATAGTTTGCTTGCATAACCATTTTCCTCTGCATATTTGCCCCTTCTTGACAGCTTCTTGTACTTTGTATCTTTTGATATCCTTCTAAATCTTCTTTTTGACAGCTTTTTGTACTTTGTACAGTTTGATAGAAAGTTTGAATTTGGACTTTTTAGTTTGAACTTCTAGTTTGGTTTGAACTTGTGCAGTGCTGTTTGAGATTTGAACTATGCATTTTGGACAATTTTTGAATTGTGCAATTTTGACTTTTGTGCATTCATTTTTAGCAAATAAATATCCGTCCCTCTTTGTGAACTGGGAGAAATCCCGTGATTTGCAGAGAGGGTTAACTGATCCCAATCAGTGGCCCTTAATGATGAATTTTATATCTGTCTCTTTTATTTATCTGCTATTGACTTTCCTTTTTTTTCTTTTGCAGATGAATAAAATAAAATGGAGCACTGGAGCAAAGGATAGCAGATGAAGAATTGAAGATTAGAAAAGTGTTTAGGATAGTTTTTTATTTAAGTTTAAATTACTGTAAAATTATTGTTGTAAATAAATTGTAAACAATAATTGTACGAATAATTTAAAAATAAATAAAAGTTTTTATTATCCAATTAATTCTTTTTCCTTTATTGTTTATTTATTATTTAAAATTCTTTGAATTAACATAATTGAAAAATAAATTCCAATCACTTAATCTCAGAATAATAAATAATTTAAATAAACAATGCTTTAGCAATTTGATCAGTTAAACCTGGCATTTCCAACATCCAAAGCAAAGCAACAGTTAATCAAAATAACTGATCAGGCGCATTCCCTTTTCACTGATTTTTACCCAACACTGTAAATCCAAACTGAATGTATCCTTTGACTGGTTCAATCAAACAAACGTGAATTCAATCCAAATGCATTCTTTATATTGATTAAGCCAACCAATGCGTATTCAAACCAAATCCCGAAACAACTTGTAAAGCGCCGTAGAATTAAATCTTTCTGAGAACGTGCCCACAAAAACCCTAATTCCTGATTAAATTCCAAAGAGCGTTCGCCTGATCAAAGTTGAGCCAAAATCAACCAAAACCCTAAGCCAACTGTGTGAAACATTCCAGAGCCCTGAAAAATCAATAAAACCCTAATTGCGTCTAACTGACGAGAAAAGTCTGTTTGACCGATTCTTGAGCCAATCTGAAAGATCAGGAAAAGCCTGAAGTTGTTATTTCTTGAGGAAAAAATGCGAGGGCAAATTTTGGGGTACAACACTTACCAATCATATCAACTTCACAAAAATCCCATCATAACATCATAATTATCATCCAAATCACAAGATATTCACAATAACTAAGTTTATAAAAGTCTTATAATTATATTTGAAAAATGACATAACTTGACCGATACAAAATACCTATTCACATGCCACAATGTTGGAATTTACTGGTTTTGAAATTAATTTTAACATAAAGTACAACTGATCGGATTTCCGACGATACTAACCATGCGTTGATCAGACATTCATAGCTCAAGTTATGATTTTTCCAAGTTTTACAATTTTTCAAAAATCACTCAGTGGTAACTGGTTACTGCAGGATAGTAACTGGTTACTATGTTTTGCAGTAACACACATTAGAAAAAGGTTCAGTGGTAACCGGTTACTGCTATTCTGGTAACCAATTACTGCATGTAATTTTTACTCAAATTTCCTAAAAATTAGTCAGGTAACTGTTGGCTCCTAAATTCGACACCCTTGTTTGTTATCAATATAGACCATTAATTATGAGTCAGAAGAGTTTCCAGGCTTCGACCAGCTGATCCTGTCGAAGGCTCATCAGAGAATGACAAGGTACTTAGAGAATTTCCTTTAAGTGGGAATCTTGTCGTCTTCGACGTCGAAGGAACCTCTCGACAAAGGTACCTGATGCCCAGGGTCGAACGGTTTGAGATTTGAATGCTTAGAGGGAAAACGGTTCCCAGCAGTTACCAAGTGCAACGTGCCGAGATCAGGAGCGTCGAATGCTGTGAGCGTGCCATGTGGCATCATCTCGAAGCGACGTAACTTCCCAAAGGTTACTTAGGATTTGTTTTAGTATAAATACTAGTTGTTCACATAGTTTTCAGTGTGTTCATCATTTTATACAAGTCACTCATCTAGATTCAAGTACCCAGTGTGAGCGAAAGAATCGTTGAGAATGTATGTGTGAAACACCATTTAAATTAATCAAAGTCTTTTATATTCAAGCACTTTATTGCTTTTCATTTACTCATCTCCGTCGAAGCCTTTTATTTAACGCTTTTATTTATTCTATCAAGCTTTTCTTCATGCAATTTACTTAAAGTGTCTTTACTTTACCGGCATTAATCACCATTAGGATTAGTCAAACTCCAGAAAATCAACCATGTCTTAGGATAAATCTGATCGATCCTGCGAGTCACCAAATAAGTAACCTTTTGGAAGATCAGCGGTTGTTTACCAATTTCCACGGTAAACAAATTGGCACACCTGGTGGGACCTTGTGTTGATTTTTAAGTTTAACCGTTTTATACAAAATATCCTCCTTTTTCGAGAGTATTGCATGTTATTGAGAAGTGGTAGAATATACACCAACGATACCAATACTAGGAGAAGAAGAGAAGCGATGGCGAATCCGCCAAACAATGGAGAAATCCCACAAACAAACGTGGGAACAACGGTCATCCCAACCGTAAGTGAAATGGTAACCGCTGGTTCAACACCAGCAGTAACGGTCACACAAACGGGGCCATTACCTCCATTTACTGGCCCCAGAATGCCTTTGGGAACTCCCCCACCAAGGGGAAACCAAGGAACTAGGCCTTATGTTCCCCCAGGGTTTTCGACAGTCGGTCTAAATCGAGAACCACTCTATGGCATGCCAACTTCTGAATTGGCTAGCCTGACGAATGTTGCGTCCACTTTTTCAGACCCTTTAGTGAGCGCCTCTTCGCCACTCCAAGGTTCTGGAGTTGGTATGGCGAACAGGGGTAGGACCCAACTCTTAGGAGGAACGTCCCAAGTAATGCATGGCCTTACGAATGCCTCGACAGCAGTCTTGAGGCAGCAAATGGACGAAAGCAACCACGATATGGTTCAAATGTTGGCACAAACTTTAAGCACAGTGCTAAATCCTCTAATACAAAATACCACCCAGTCGAATCAGCAAATGACAGCGCAAATGGCGCGTCTGGCCGATTTTTTGGGGTACCCCAACCTATTCGACAGCCCCAAAGGGCACAGATAAGGGGAAACCAAGGTATACTTCTAGAGGAAGAAACCACTATTAACCAAGTCCAGCAGCCTGTCGAAGAAAACCTTAGGATGCGAATGGAACAACCCGGGGTCGAAGAACCTAGAGTCATAGCCCCGGAAGTAAGGATAGTCAATTGAAACCAAAATGCTGACGAAGTAGTTCAGCAGATCCAATACCAGAATATTGGTTTGGAAAATAACTTGACAACCATGATCGAAAGAATCATGATGCAAAATGGGATGAATACGGGCTTCCATAGGCCCAACTTTACATCCCCACTGTCAGAATATGTGTTACAAACGGACTTACCTCCTAGATGCAAAATCCCTAAGTTCACTAAATTTTCAGGGGACACGACAGAATCCACTGTCGAACATGTGGCGAGATACTTGATCGAAGCAGGAGAGATTTCAAACAATGAAAACCTGAGGATTAAGTATTTCCCAAGTTCCCTAACAAAGAACGCGTTTACTTGGTTCACAACTCTCCCCCCCAATTCGATCCACCATTGGACCCAGTTGGAGAGATTGTTCCATGAGCAATTCTACATGGGACAAACCAAGATAAGCCTGAAAGAATTGGCCAGTGTAAAGAGGCGATTCACTGAACCTATAGAAGAATATCTAAATAGGTTTAGGTTGCTCAAAGCAAGATGCTTTACGCAAGTGCCAGAACATGAGTTAGTCGAAATAGCCGCAGGAGGTCTAGATTATTCCATTAGGAAGAAATTAGACACTCAATACCTGAGAGACATGGCCCAATTGGCCGATAGGGTTTGACAGGTAGAACGCCTTAAAGCTGAAAAAGCCAGGGCGACAAAAACTCATAAAAGAGAAAGGATAGCATATGTCGAAATGGACGATGAAGATCCAGAAACATTCGACGAACCTATAACCGTCGAAGAAAGTGAGGTCGATTTAGCAGAGTTAAAACAAGGGCCACCATACTCTTGCAAACTACTAGTCCCCTCAAGTGGAAAAAACCCCACTAGTCCTGAAAGGGCCAATGATAGGTTCCCTAAAAAGACTTACAGTTTTGATATTACAAAATGTGACGAAATTTTTGACTTACTTGTAAAAGATGGCCAAATGATAATACCCCCAGGGGTAAAAGTGCCTCCTCTTGATCAAAGAAGGAAAAGAGGATTTTGTAAATATCATAATTTTCTGGGCCATAAAACATCTCAATGTTTTCTTTTCAGGGATCTCGTACAAAATGCTATCGAAGAAGGGAGGTTGAAATTCACCGATAAGACCCCCATGACTGTGGACTCTAACCCTTTACAGGCTGAAGCCCATTATGTTGAACCTTCAGAGGTGAATGTGATCGAGGCGTCCGGAAGTCAGGTGAAAAGGCCAGGAATAACTATGGTCGAAGTCACCAAGGATCATATCAACATGCCAATCTTTGGCAGTTTTTCTGGGAATCTTTCTAGAAAAACAATCGAAGCAGTCCAAAAAGCTGCTGAAGGCCCAAAACTGGAGACAGTTGGAGCCTCAAAATCTGGAGCTAAACCCAGTTCCTACTTGGCTGCAGTCCAAGGCCTGACAGAAGACCTGGAGGCCCAGATGAAGCAGATGACTCTTGCTACCAAAGACACCATGAATGTCAACATGGTCGAAATCTCTGAATCGAAAGCTTCAGAGGAGGCCATTAGGCAAGAGCAAGCAAACAAAACGGCTTTCCCTCGGGAAAACAAAAATCTGGCAGATTTCCTGCAAATATGCCAGAAGAAGAAGTCAGAAGTGATGCTGTGTCCTCGATGCAGCTCGATTTTCGACAAGAAAGTTGCTGAACACATCCAAGGTGTAAGAGCAGCAAACAAAATAAGGGAAGGTGTTGATGTTCGACATGACCCCAGAAGAACCTACCAAAAGGTTTCAAATCAAGAAAAGAGGCCACTGACTTTCAGGCCTCCAACCAATGTGCCAGTTGATACGTGGCATAAAACATCGGGTCGAAAGAGACCGAGCGAAGAAAGGTGGCACTCCTTCGAAGTGCCAAGAGGTTCATCTTTGACACACAAGAAAGAACCTCAGGTTGTTGCCTCCAAAGTGACCCAGGTATCAAGTAACTACAAGGGAAAGAATCCCATGTCTCGATCCCAATGGAGAAGATACCAGAGGCGGCGAAAGGCTGAGAGGGAAGCTATCAACGAACCAAAGCCAGAATCAAGTTCAAATGTCCCTCAGCGAAAGCAGAGAAAGCCTCTGGAGAGGCAACCAGTGACCAATAGACTGGTATGGCCTAACCAGGGCGAAGTTGATGATGAAGATGGCTCTGAGTCTGATAAAACCCTAGATATCATGGTGAACATAGTCTCAGTTTTTCCAAGAGAGTTCAACCACCAGATGAACGTCGAATCGAACGACTGGGAAGTCGAACATGAAAAGGCCAAGCATAGGCCAGTATGCTACTTCGTTATGGATAATGGCCGTACCGAAGAGCAAAATGGTTTCTTCGAACCACCTACTGAGGCGATGAAAAATCACCTCAAGCCTTTATTCATAAGGGCAAAACTCGAAGAAGCCACCGTAAATAAGATCTTGGTGGACTGTGGGGCAACCATCAACATCATCCCTCACTTCATGCTGAGAAAAATAGGCAAGAGTGATGAAAACATCAAGCCTCATAACATGGTCCTGTCGAATTATGAAGGAGGAATAGGGACCACTATGGGTGTGATCCAACTAGACCTCAAAGTAGGATCCATCCTTCGACCAACTATGTTTATGGTCATATCGGCCAAACCAAATTATAATCTTTTGTTGGGCCGAGAATGGATACATGGTGTTGGAGCAGTACCATCATCAATGCATCAAAGGTTAATACTATGGCGTCCTGATGGAATCATCGAAAATATAGAAGCGGATCAGAGCTATTACTTGGGTGAAGTAAATCACCTGGGGAGAGCTGACTTCGACAAAAATTTGGCTCACATTGGGCCATGCCCAGCACCTGACTTCGACATGGCGCCAGCGCCAAATGCTTTTTGTCCTTGTACCTGCACCCTGAGCATGGTTTTCAATGGGACAGAGAAGACTTGTCCCACATTGATTTCAGTGGGCTAACTGACATCCAGCCAACTGGTTGGGGAAGTGAATTCAGTGATAATGACTGAGTCACAATCACTGCAGCGAATTTCGGCTTATGTAGCCGAAACAAGGATGATAGCGGCTCTCGAAGCCGAAGTAAAATATATGGCCACTCAGGCCAACGATCAAGAGCTATCTTCTGCAGGTCCTGGAAAGGATTTCGACCCAGAACCTCCTGATATCATGACAGAAGGAATGCAGGAGCAAAGGCTCGACGCCATCTATGACGATGAGCCTTTGGGATTCGAAAAGGACCCCCTGGCGAACAACATCAAAATGTTAGAACAGGATCCTTTAGAAGAAATCAACTTGGGCGAAGGGTTAGAGAAAAAGCCAACTTACACCAGCGCCAAAATTGACCCAGAGCTCAGGTTTGAAGTGATCCATTTGTTAAAGGAGTTCAAGGACTGCTTTGCATGGGATTATGACGAGATGCCTGGTCTCGACAGAGGATTGGTAGAACTTCAGTTGCCAATCAAACCTGGGAAGAAGCCAGTCAAGCAAAGTCCAAGACGCTTCGCTCCAGAAATATTGTCGAAGATCAAAATAGAAGTCGAAAGACTGCTGAAGTGCAAATTCATACGAGCTACGAGGAAGAACCATATAGACCACCTTCAACAATCATTTGAAAGAATGAGAGAACATGGTCTGAAAATGAACCCTTTGAAGTGTGCGTTCTGTGTAAAAGCTGGAGATTTCTTGGGCTTCATCGTCCACAAGAAAGGAATCGAAATCAACCAGAACAAGACGAAGGCAATCTTGGAAGCGAAAGCGCCAACAAACAAGAAGGAACTGCAATCTCTGTTGGGCAAGATAAATTTCTTAAGGAGATTCATATCTAACCTAAGTGGAAAAGCTCAAGCCTTCTCACCCTTACTTCAATTGAATAAGGAAAGATTCGAGTGGGGGCAAGAGCAACAAGAAGCCTTCAACAAGATCAAAGGGTATCTCACCAAGCCACCTATTTTGGTGCCTCCTTGCAGCAACAGGAGTATGAGATTGTACATAGCTGCATCCGACAGAACTTTGGGAAGCATGTTAGCCCAAGAAGATGAAAATGGAGTCGAAAGACCCATTTACTATCTTAGCAGAGTTTTGAACGATGCAGAAACTAGATATAGCGAAGTTGAAAAATTATGCCTATGTATTTATTTCTCTTGTACAAAGCTCAAACAATATATAAAACCAGTTGATGTGTATGTTTCGTCTCATTTTGATGTTTTCAAATACATGTTGTCGAAACCCATCTTACACAGCCGAATTGGCAAGTGGGCGCTAGCATTAACTGAGTATTCATTGACCTTTATGCCTCTTAGGGCAGTAAAAGGGCAAGTGGAAGCAGACTTTATAGTCGACCACTCAATTCAGGTTGAAAATATAAATTACGTGGAGATAGAGCCTTGGAAATTCTACTTCGATGGTTCCAGCCATAAAGATGGAACAGAAGTAGGGGTCTTGATTATTTCTCCAGAAAAAATTCCAACAACATTCAAGTACAAGATAGCAGGTACTTGTTCGAACAATGAGGCTGAGTACGAAGCTCTAATTACTGGCCTTGAGATATTGTTGGAATTGGGGGAAACTCGAGTCGAAATAATGGGAGACTCAAAGTTACTCATTAAGCAAGTCACAAAAGAGTATAAATGCATAAGAGGAAATCTTATTATGTACTTTGTGATAGCAAATCGTTTATTGAAAAAATTCGAAGTGGTTAACATTCGACATATACCTAGATTGGAAAATCAAGTAGCCAATGATTTGGCATAGATTGCATCTGGGTACAAAATTTCAAAAACGAGATTACAAAGAGCAATCAAAGTTCGAGAAAAAATAAAAGCAACCAGCCTGTCTCCAACAGATTTGAAATCGACAAGACTAGGGTATGCTGATCAAAGGAACTTTGAAATATCGTTCATAGACAATTTGTCAGAGCAAGATTGGAGGAAACCCATTGTAGATTATCTACAAAATTCAGCAGCTTTGACAGAACGAAAAATAAAATATAGGGCGTTGAGTTACGTACTCATGGGTAATGAGTTATTTAAAAAGACGCCTGAAGGGGTATTGCTAAAGTGCTTAAGTGAAACTGAAGCATACATAGCCCTTTCGACTACGCACGCTGGAGCATGTGGGGCTCACCAAGTAGGCCATAAGATGAAATGGTTGTTGTTTCGACAAGGACTATACTGGCCCACTATCTTGAAAGATTGTGTTGAGTTCGCGAAGGGTTGCCAGGAATGTCAAGCCCATGCGGGCATCCAACATGTACCAGCAAGCGAACTTCACTCAATAGTGAAACCTTGGCCTTTTAGAGGATGGGCGTTGGATCTTATTGGAGAGATTCGACCAGCATCATCAAAGAGCCAGAAGTATATACTGGTAGGCATTGATTATTTCACTAAATGGATCGAAGCTATCCCTTTAGTCAATGCAGACCAAGAAAATGTCATTGAATTTATTCAAAAGAACATTATCTACAGATTTGGAATCCCTGAGACTATAACGACTGATAAAGGATCAATGTTTACTGGTCGAAAGATGCAGGAATTTGCTCAAGAAACAGGCTTTAGACTCCTAACATCAACACCTTATTATGCACAGGCAAATGGTCAAGTCGAAGCAGCGAGTAAAATAGTGATCGGCCTGATAAAAAAGCATGTAGGAAAGAAGCCAAAAAATTGGCATAAGACGTTAGACCAGATCTTGTGGGCCTGTCAAACGTCCCCAAAAGAAGCCACAGGTACAACACCATATCGGCTAACTTTCGGTCATGACGCAGTACTGCCAGCGAAAATTTGTCTTCAATCAGCAAGGGTTCAGAGACATCAAGATATTCCCTCTGAGGTTTATTGGGATATGATGTTAGACGAACTAGTAGATTTAGACGAGGAAAGACTACGCGCTCTCGACCTACTGAGAATTCAGAAGAAAAGAGTGGAAGACTTTTACAATAAAAAAGTAAAACCTAAGGAATTCTCGCCTGGAGAATTAGTTTGGAAGGTGATTCTCCCCATGGATCGAAGAGATCGAAGCATGGGAAAATGGTCACCCAAGTGGGAAGGACCGTTCAGAATTATCCAAAATTTTTCTGGTGGAGCTTATGAGGTTGAAGAGTTAGGCGAAGATAAAAGACTCTTGAGAGTAAACGGAAAATATTTGAAAAAATATAAACCTATGCTCCAAGAGATCAAAATAAATAACAGTTAATGACCAAGTTAACCATAAAGATCCAAAATGGAAAATTATATATTGATTAACCAAAATGGTTGCATTGTATTACAAATATTAGAGTACATGGTCAATGAGGTGCTGAGCAAATTAGAAAGGGATGGAAGCTTTAAGTCGAAGATATTTGGCTTGCTGCAACTCCAGCCGTTTGTTACACAAGGTAGTCGCCTGAGAAAGTTTGGCAATCTGGTCGTCAAGGGCTTGGGCCCTTTCAGCGAACTCTAAGCCTCGGGTACTTCATCTTGGCTCTCTGCGTCCGAAACAGTCGAAAGTAGTTCCTCTTTGCGCTTGGTGTTAACATTTAACTTGGCCTCAAACTTCTCGATCTGCGCCCTTATAGAGGCGTTATCTTGATCTATGGCATCGATTTCCTGCTGCTTGGATGTCTTCTGTTTCGACAATTCTGCAATTCGAGAAGTTGATTCAGCTACTTCGGTCCAAGCAGAAGAACTCTTGCCATGTAGTGTTTCGAGTTGGCTGTTGAACCCCCTTCGACGTCTATAGTCCGCAGAGACTTGGTCAATGATGGAGTATAACTCCAAGATAAAGCTGGAAACTTCTGGAGAAACAGCAAGCAAATCAACTGCACCCAAAACAACTCCCAGACAAGACGGGGCAGTAGGATCCCCCTCCAAAGCCTTCATTAGATCCTTTTTGAAGAACTGAGCCTTGACCTTCTTCAAAACCTCATCAAGAGGAGAAGTCGAAGTGGACTTCCCTGATGCAGTAGAAGCATCATGACTAGGGTCAGATGAATTCTCCCTACTCTCAATGATGGCATTCAGGTAGCCAATTGGATCAGTTTGCTTTAAAAGGGCCAAGTCTTCTTTAGACCTGGGCTTTGTTGAGGTGGTCGTTCCTACAACAGTGGTGGCTTGGGGCTGAGTTTGTTCAGTAGCGTCAGCATCAACATGACCCTCTTCATCATGTTGCTCCTCTGTCTCATTGACCACTTGAGCTTCCTCTTGCTGGTGTTCCTCTGTTTCAGCAAGGACTTCATCATCCACCAGTTCCTCCTCTCGTTGTCTACTATGGTCAGCAGAGTCTTGTGGCTCTAAAGTTTTTGGTGCTGAACTTCCAGCGGTCTCCTGAAAATAGAAGAGGAAAAATATTCTAGTTTAGAGAGATACACAATCGAACGTGATCGTCGACACCTAAGTTAAAAGTGGTCGGAGGCACTACCTGTAGAGGAACTTCAGCCCCAGGGCTAGAGTTATCACTCTCAACGGGTTTGTTGAGCAAGACGTTCAGCTCCTCCTCCGTGGGCTTTTCGATGATCACAGGAGGTGGCCTGGATTTTTTCCCTGCGACCTTGATTTTGATCGTAGGTCGAGGCTCAGGAGCAGGGGCAGCCTTCTTCACCTTTCTCAGTTTGAGAGGAACAGGGGGAGATTCATCCTCGTCGCGACTCGCAGATTCGACCGTTAATACAGGTCGTTTCTTAGGCACAGGTTCCTGAAACCAACAAATGGAGTTGATTTAGAGCGCAACATCGAAGACCAGGATGTTAAAACCAGCAGGAAACTAGAAAAATTTGGTTACCTGTGCTGGAGGTTTTGTAGAGGGACCTCCACCCTGATGGCTGTCTGTGGCTTTCTTTGCCACAGGTTTTCGAACAACTGAAAGAAGACACGTTCACAAGTTATAATTGACAAGTTATAAGTCGAAATGGAAAGACAAATATAATTTGAAGAGTGAACGTACATTTCTTTATTTTGTCGAGAACCAAAACGAAAGACTTCTGGAGTTCGTCCGCAATATCCTTTTCATCGAAGAATTCTTCGACATAATAACTCTTCCACCAGTCTTCAAAAGATGGTGAACAGAGGAAGTTGAGTTGGTAGTCGAACAATGAAAGTACAGTCCGACCAGCGTACCTACCAATGTGCTTGGTAGCAGCATCCTCAGTGTAATCATTACAAAAGTACAACACTAATTTCTCCCTAGGGTAAATGGGAGAAGGAAGCGATTGGATAATGCCAAACTGTCGAGAGACAAGATTTGGCTGATAAGCAATCAGGCTCAGATGATTCTTTGAACTCTTGAAGCGCAATGGCATTATCCTGGGAGTGAGAAATGCTTCCCACAGTGTTGTGTGCTCTTCGAGGTGAGGATCCTCTGATGACTTGGGATGGGGCCTAGTGAACCACCCTGGACCAAACTTTCGACGGGCGAAAGGAGCCATGGTCGAGGTAAATTCCTTCCTCCCTGCAAACATCTGAACGAAGTTTGCAAAGATCTTTTGGAGTTCCAGCCCATCCTCAGTGGGAGTCAGTAAAGCCAGCCTGGTACCTTCGATACGCCTTCTGGCTATCTCAGGAGCCTGTTCGTTTATTTGAGCCTTCTGGGGTAGAAAAGACTCAAAAGTGGCGTTTAGCCATAGTTATAGTAGCCAGAAGGGTCCAGCGAGCAGCAAGCTGGATCTATTTTCTATTACCTTTAATAGAGTCGCCCCACTGCTTATCGACTCATATAGGTTCGCCAATATTAATTCGGCCAAACAGATGTTTTGACCGTGATGAAGCTAAGTAGCAAGGGTGACCATTTTCTTCGTCACCTGTAGAGATTTCGTGCAGAACACGAAGCGTGACAGCCAAAGGGCTAGAAACGCAATGTGCTCCACGTCCATCACCACAACTGTCGATTTGTCATGATAGTGGTTGGTGTAGGTGGTGTAAGTGGGTTTGGTGGCTGAAAACCCAATCTGGTCTTTAGACATTTCCTCTGGGTCAAAGTAATCCCCAGTTGGTCGAAGACCAGTAATGGCAGCCACGTCGAAGAGAGTGGGTGTTACCATTCCACAAGGCAGGTGGAAGGTGAAGTGAGTATAGTCCCAAAATAGCAAAGAAGCTACCATCATTTCAGGAGAATAGTTGAGACCAGTCTTTGATAGCATGACTAGGTCATAAATCCCCATGTTCTTCCAAATTGAAGCCTGGCTTTTCTCCATCTTGTCGAGCCAAGCGTTGTATTCTGGTGTAAGGCTAGGGCTAGACCTAAAAGCCCTAACCCCTCTGTTGAAGAAACGAAGATCTATCTTTTCTTTTGCAGGATCTTCATTATCGTCTGTCGCCTTTTTGGAGCACCCAATGGGCTTGAGTGCCTCATGCACGGGGAAGAAACCCTTGATCTTCGTTGGGTCAGCGATGCATGCAGATAGAGGACCAGACATGGCGAAAACCTGGTTGGAATATCCAACAAGAATCAGCAGTTGAGAAGAGTAAGTCTCACGCTCAGCATCTCCCATGGGTTCGGGAACCCTTCGCATTCCCTTGGAGTTAACTGTTGGAGCGGTTGAAAAGATTGTCGGTTGAGCAGTTTTAGAGGGAGTGTTAGAACTGGGGACATTGGAAGAACGAGAACCTGAAGCCATTTTTTGGTTTGAGATGAAGATGGATGAAGAACAAAGGTTCTTGCAGAAATTTTTGTTCGACTTAAGGCTTGGATGAAGGAAAGCGTAAAGAGTCCCACGAGGGGCACTAAGTGCTATTTATAGTGATTGGAAAATCACAAGACTCGAGGTCATTTAATGTCTCAGACAAGAGTGGGGCACGTGGCGCTCATTTGGTGATGTAGCCGTTCTGCAGAACGGAAGCGGTGCAGCGTGCGTCCTCGATTTCGGGGAATCGTCATGATGACAATCTGTGAAAGGACATTGGGCATGCCAAACGCCTTACTGAAGTGACGTCTTAGGAACATGTGGAATGATGGCTTTTTGAGATTGTCAGTTGGTTGGTAGGAGGCGAAAAGCGCACAAACTAATCTGTGGCTAAGAGTGAAGGACAGGTGTCGAGTGGAATCTCAAAGAATGCCTTTTTCTTTTCAGCGTCGAAATAAGACATTCTTGGGGGGCAATTTGTTGGCTCCTAAATTCGACACCCTTGTTTGTTATCAATATATACCATTAATTATGAGTCAGAAGAGTTTCCAGGCTTCGACCAGCTGATCCTGTCGAAGGCTCATCAGAGAATGACAAGGTACTTAGAGAATTTCCTTTAAGTGGGAATCTTGTCGTCTTCGACGTCGAAGGAAACTCTCGACAAAGGTACCTGATGCCCAGGGTCGAACAATTTGAGATTTGAATGCTTGGAGGGAAAACAGTTCCCAACAGTTACCAAGTGCAACGTGCCGAGATCAGGAGCGTTGAATGCTGTGAGCGTGCCATGTGGCGTCATCTCGAAGCGACATAACTGCCCAACGGTTACTTAGGATTTGTTTTAGTATAAATACTAGTTGTTCACGTAGTTTTCAGTGTGTTCATCATTTTATACAAGTCACTCATCTAGATTCAAGTACCCAGTGTGAGCGAAAGAATCGTTGAGAATGTATGTGTGAAACACCATTTAAATTAATCAAAGTCTTTTATATTCAAGCACTTTATTGCTTTTCATTTACTCATCTCCGTCAAAGCCTTTTATTTAACGCTTTTATTTATTCTATCAAGCTTTTCTTCATGCAATTTACTTAAAGTGTCTTTACTTTACCGGCATTAATCACCATTAGGATTAATCAAACTCTAGAAAATCAACCATGTCTTAGGATCAATCTGATCGATCCTGCGAGTCACCAAATAAGTAACCTTTTGGAAGATCAGCGGTTGTTTACCAATTTCCACGGTAAACAGTAACCGACTACTGCAATTCTGGTAACCGGTTACCATTGTTCCAGTGGCAGATTTCTCCTATTTTTCAAAATACGAGATTTATACCCTTTCACCCCAAAACTCCAATTTTTACTGATTAAAACTCAGAATCAGTTTGCACAATATTACTAGACATCAACATACAATCTAACACCAATTTACATGTCAATTTCATGATTCAAGCATCATTATAATCCATAATTTCATCACAATCACACAAACACAACAATATTCATTTAGAGTCATATTATTAGACAACACATACCTCTCCTTAACCCGATATCAATAATAATAAACCCGATACCCACCTGTGATACGGTGGGAGAACTGACTTGAGTTTTGCGTTTGTATTCACACTTGTTCGGTTTAGCAAGAGTCGCCACCGACTTTTTATTTTATCCTAAAGGAAAGGTTAAAAAGCACAGGAAAAACCTTTTGAGATGTTTCGTGGGTTCGGGGGGTAGATTATGAAAAGGGAAGGTATTAGCACCCTTTTCATCCATGGTTATCTATGGGCTCTTAGTTACTTGGTTTTAGATCACTTGCCTTGATTTTTAATTGCTTGAAATGGTGTGTGTGTGTGTGTGTGTGTGTGTGTGTGTGTGTGTGTGTGTGTGTGTGTTTTGAAAATGTTTTGAAATAGACGCCTTTGTTTCGGCAACCATTGTAATGACTCGTGTTTGAGTATATACGAAGGTGTGTATCTTTTCGAAAAGATGTTTCAAATGTTTTTGGAAGTTTGTTTTGAAAGTGTTTGTGGAGTGTGGTTTGAAAAGTAGGCAAGTGTTTTTGCAAGTTGATCAAGTAACTAAGAGTTTTGTCTACCCCTAATATACTCAAAGGTTTTTCTCATGTTTTAACCCTTTTTAACAATTTTGTTCCACCATTGTATTTGGTGGACAATCTTGCGTTTAGGATGTTTAACGGGACAAGCGCGGGTCATCGTATGGACCATGAATGCAATGATGCCAAGTGTCTTTGGCAATTTTGCTTGAAGGGACTATGATCATTTTGATAGGCAACTTTCGAAAGCGTCATCGCGGGACTTATGATCATTTGAATTGTTTTGCCAAAGAAACTCGACGTGCAAGCATGACCCATTTTGGAAGGCAACATGTAGGATTACCCCAGGGGTGCAAGTGTGATTGTGTATTGATTTCATGCATTTGTCTTGTATTAGGTTTTCTAGCGTTTGGTTTTATTTACATACAACCCTAGGTCTAACCATGGTATAATTCAAAAGCGATAAATTGCGGGAATTTAAAGTCCTAAACTATTACAAATAGTATCCGGGAGTGGGGGTACAAGTATACACATGGGGGATGAGACTTATAGGAGAATAGTATCCAAATAATTACAACCAAATCGAATTGCGCAAATGTAAAATATAAGGTATAGCAATGCATAAAAATAGCAAATGTATATGTGTCGATGTAAAGTAAACGTATTTGTATATTGTAAATGTGTAAGTGTATGTGTAAATGTATGAGGTTTATTTACAAGGTGAGAAATGTTAATGTATTATTAAGTATGTATTTGTTCTTTTGTATTTTTATCTTGTATTTCACTTATGTATTGTTATCATGTTTTATATTTTTGCTAATATGTACAAATAAAAAAATTTAATTAAAAGAAAAGAAAATGTTTTAAGGTCTATTCTTTTAGGTATTAAAAATAATGTATTTTAATTAATTATGTACAAAAGTTTAACTAAAAAAATGAAAATGTTTTAAGTTTAAAGAAAAAAATATTACTTATATTTTAGTTAATGTATTATATACAAAATTATAATTATGTTATATATAAAAAAGTATTATTAATTAGAAATTAATGTAAAGAAAACAAAATTAATGTATTAAGTAAATTATAAACAAAAAATGGTATATATTAGTTTGAATCATAAAAATAAATGATAAATAAAATGTTAGTTTATAAGTGTTTAAAATAAAAGTAAAGGAAAAATTGAATGGGCCAAAGAGATTTAGGGCCCAAACAATAAACACTCAGAAGTGGGATGGGGGGGGGTACGTTTGGCAAAGGCAAATGGGCTTAGGTGCTTTAGAAAGGGGCAAGGCCCAGGCTCTGAACAACAATTTTGTTTAGGGTTATCTGAAGTTTGTTTCATTTTGGATGTTAGGGTTTGTGTTACAGAAGTGTGTCGTTTACTTCACTTCGTTCCTTTTCGTCTTTGTCCTTCTCGCCATAGCCACTGAACAAAGCTCACCCTTTTGCCCATGGCCACCAAGCTGCTTCCTTCGTCCTCTTCTTCCCTCCTTGGTCCAACGAAGCGAGACTGTAAGGTGAAGGCTTCTGTTTCCTTTTTTAAAACGCGTTTAGGGTTTCGATCTTTATGTGTCTTGCATGCTTATTTTCGTATTCTGATTTTGTTTACGTTGTTATTTGTCTTCCATTTGAGGCGCATAAAAAGGGAAGGAAAATATACCTTTGAGGAATGGAGACTCTTGGGAGATGGAGGAGGAGCTGGGTTGGAAGTTGCTTCAGGCGGCCAAGGGCGAAGGAAGCGGTGTTGAGCTAGCTCCGGTAACCACGGTACTCTGTGTCTTTCTTTGCCTTTTTGTCTGCTTGCTTTCAATGATGTTTTATCTGAGATGCCCTGTATATCTCTCTTCCTCTTCTTTTCTGGTTGCCTCGCCTTTTGTATGTTCTGAGATGATTAATACGTTGTGCTTGAGTTGCCTTGGATGATGAATATGGTTGTTTGCTGATGTTGGTTATACTGATGCTTCTGTATGTTGCCTTCGTTGATTCTGAGATGATGATTTTTGCTTTTGTTGGTTACCCAATGATGAACTCTTTGAGTTTTGAGGGTTTTGAGTTGGTTCAAATGTTTTGAGTTGTTTTTTGAAAGCTTGCCCAATGATGAAATTTTCTGAGGGCTCGTGTTGGTTAGGCTTCTGTATGTTTGGATACTAGTTTTGGTTGGATGCTTGACAAGGCTTGACAGGTTGGGACAAAGGCTTTTGAAATTACAGGCCTTGGCTTTAGCTTGACCAGGTAAGGCTTGGATGGTTTAATGACTTATGCAGGTCTAATTTGTTTTGAGGTTTTTGTCTTGAATCTTTTGGGTTGTGTTAGAAAAAATGGTTTTAAGGCTCAAACAGGTTATGGCTATTGTTGGATAGTTTAGGCTTCTGGTTCATGGCTTGACAGGAAGCTTTGAGTGTTTGTATATTTGTTTGGATGAAAGGCCTATGCAGATTGGAGGCTTGTAGTTTCTTGCTTCATGTTTGTTTAGGCTTAGAGGTTTAAGGCTTATGTTTCAGTTTGAGATTTGTGAAGGTTTCGAAGGTTTAAGGTTTGATGGACTTTTTTTCTTTAGGCTTTGTGGCTTCTGAGATATATTCTGAATGTTGTTGGCTTTTTGTATATTTTCAGGGTCTTTGCTCTCTTGTCTTTTAAGGGCAGGAGGCGCTATATTTTCTTGGTCAAATTTGTGGACAGGTTTGCAAGGCTTGAGGCTTTCACTCTTTGTGATCACTTCTGCTGCATATGTTCTGTCTCCTTTTGAATAGCTCTGATACATGCTCTTTTTAGCCTTTAGCCTGCTGTACTATAATCTGCTTTCCTCTCTCTTTCTCTCTCCGGATTAAAGAAAGCATTTTTATTGCTTTAATTTCGTCTTTTCTGAAAAAACAAATGGCCTAGGAATATGATGCATTCTGAATATTGCTTGCAATTGTCCCTTTTCCACTGCATATTTCCATGTTTCTTGCATACTTTATGTACTTTCTCTTGACAGCTTTTGGAGTTGTTGATACTTTGATATCCTTGGACAGCTTTTGGCTTAGTTTGAGAATGTAGTTCAGTTTGCCTTTACTTGTACATGCTGTTTGGAAACTTGGTTGACAATCCTTTTGATTTATGCAGTATGCTTAAGAATTTTGAATTTGTGCAAAAATCATAACTTTGTGCATTCATGTCTTTTTCTTTTGCAAGCAACTTTCATCCCTCTTTGTGAACCGGGAGAAATCTCGTGATTTGCAGAGAGGGAAAAACTGATTCCGGCCATTTGTTTTTAATGATGAATCTTTTTAACTGTCTATCTTCAATTTTTTTTTTGCTTTGACTTTTCTTTTGTTTCTTGTTTTGCAGATGAAAAATAAATGAGCAACAAGGGAGCATTGGATAGAAGATGAAGACTTAGAAATTTTAGAACATAGTTTTATTTCAATTTAAATTATTGTAACATTATTATTGTAAATACTTTGTAAACAATAACAATTATACAAATAATTTAAAGATAAATAAAAAGTCCTTTTATTGACATTCATTTTTGATTCTTCTTCAGATATTTATCTAATTGTTTATAATTCTTAAATTATAATAAAATGGAAATAAATTCCAATTATTCTAACTTAAAATAAATAATCAATTGATAAACACTGTGGTCTTATCATCAATCAATAACAAACCCGGCGCTCCAATTATCAAAAGCAATGCACAGTTAATCAAACCAGACGACAGTTAATCAAACAAAACGTCCACATGCCTCCTTTCACTGATTAAATCCAAACAACTGCAAATTAACAACCAGCAGCCTCAGTTCTTATTTCAGAGTAATTTGAAAAGCATTGATAGAACTAACTCTTCTTGAGAAATATGCGCACAAAACCCTGATTTTTGACTTAGCACTGGAGAAACGCCTGCCTGATCAAACTTTGAGCCAATTCAACCAATCCTAAGCAATCTGTTTGAGTTGTCTTAAAATCAATGAAAACTCTAAATTTTGTCTGACTGACGAGAAAAGTCTGTTTGACCGATTCTTGAGCCAGTATGAAAAATCAGGAAAAGCCCGAAACTGCGATTTCTTGTGGAGAAAGAGGAGGGCAAATTTTGGGGTATAATAGTTGCCCATGTTCAATCTTCTTGGACCTGAAGAGGTAGATTGGCAAGTTTGCCTTTCGTGACTCGAAGGTAAAAGGAGATTGGACACTAGAGTGCCCAAAAAATTTGCACTCGGTGATGTGATAGTAGAGGGAATGGGCTTGAAGATGCCATTTGGTGATGGGCTTAAAGGTGCCATCTGGAGCGTGACAGAATCCTGTCGGGGGATGGGCTTAACGATTCCATCTAGAAATGTTGGACTGTATGTCATTGGTGAGTGGACGAGTATCAGAAAGGTAACCATGTTTTGGGACATCTTTGAACTGGGGGTCTGAACAAGCAATAGATTGACGTCCGTGTTTGGAGAATCCGTAAACTGTTTTTAGAAGTCTTGAAGTTGAATAAGCAATAGAGCAGCATCCGTCGAAGGGGGAGCGTCCGTAAACTGTTTTCAAAAGTTGAGAAGAATCTGAACAAGCGATAAGTTAACATCCGTTACTGGAGAACCCGTAAACTGTTTTCAAAAGTCTTGAATTTGAAGCTTACTAATTCTTATCCTGAAAAAGGGTAAGATATTAGCTGAAACACGAAGTCATGTTGCATGAAATGTATGATGCAATGTATGTTATATCAATGTTTATGATATGAATGTGATGAATGCATATGTAAGCTGATGAGCTGTCCTGCTGAGGATAGATGAATCCTGGACGGCTGAAGATAAAAGAATCTTGACTGCTGCCGGGGAAAATAATTCCTTGACTACTGCTGGGTAGGGCAAGAATTCTTTGATCGTTGAAGATGAGAAGTCCCGGGACCACTATTGGGGGATCAGGAGCTTGGATTGTATGTCAATCTACTGGGGATTCCTGTCTTGAGGAGATCTTCACTGGAGAATATTCGAATATTCTGTGAGGAACTGAGAATGGGTCTTCATTCTGATAATGCTTAACTGTTATCTGGTCGATCTCCAGGCTTTCACAGAAGCTTGTACTGTCATCTGGTCGTAATCCAGGCTTCACAATAGCTTGCTAAGCTGCTAGCCGGTCAAATCCAGGCTTCACGGCTTGTGTTAAAGGTATACCACTATCTGGTCGATTCCAGGCTTCGTAGTATTCTTGACTGCTGTCTGGTCGTACTCCAGGCTCCACAGAAATTTGTATCATTAACTGGTCGCAATCCAGACTTCACAATAACTTGGTAGGCTGCTATCCGGTCAAATCCGGGCTTCACGGCTTGTGTTAAAGATATACCACTATCTGGTCGATTCCAGGCTTCGTAGTACTCTTGACTGCTGTCTGGTCGTACTCCAGGCTTGGCGATTGTCTGACACTATTATCCAGTCGTAGTCCGGTCTTCACAATGTGCTGTAGGGATCAAGATACTATCCGGTCAAATCCGGGCTTCATAACTTGAATTCAGGAGATCCCACTATCTGGTCGTAATCCAGGCTTTGTGGTAATCTGACACTATTATCTGGTCATAGTCCGGTCTTCACAATGTGCTGTAGAGATCAAGATACTATCCGGTCAAAATCTGGGCTTCATAACTTGAATTTTGTGAGAATTTGATCTTTGACGACTGTAGCTTCCAACAGATGATGAAGGAGTTTTTGAACGACCGATCAATCGAGGATGAGAGATCCTTGTTGTCTGCTAACTACTTGGGGAACAAGATCTTCACTTGTTGAGGGATCTTAGGACCACTGCTGGGGATTGGATCTCCTTGGTGACTCGCGGGGTGAGAGAATTCTGATGATCTCTACCGGGGAGTTCAGGACCTGATAGACTTATGCTGGAGAGGTATGACTGGGAATCTTCGGTCTGGTGGGAAATATCTCTGTGGGGAGAATGTTTACTGGTCTGGTTCCAATGGGGATTGGTAGTTGAAAGTTTTAGCTCCGCTGGGGAGATCTTCATATTTTAGGACTCCACTGGGGGTCTGAAACTTATCTCTGAGGGGAACTAAGTTCTGGAAGGCTCTCTGACTGGGGAGATCAGTTTTGAGAAAGCTCTTGTTCTGCTGAGGATCCTGGAGTTAAACTCTGTTTGGGGAGTCCTTCTGAAATGGCATCGAGATATCTATCTGTACCTTCAACCTATCAGTAATCATCTTTTTCTGATTTGTAAGTAAATGATTATGTTCAAATGCATATGCCTACTTAACAAAACATTGGACATTTCTCAGGTAAACATAAGTGCAAAAGGGAAAAAGGGAAAACAAAGCAAATTTGTGTATTTGGAAAAGTATTTGTATTAACTTTCTATGAGCATCTTTGTACGAAGGAGACAGGCATCCTTGTAAGAGGATGTCGCCGTAAAAATTGAAAATTTTATATAAAAAAAAGATGGCTATGTGAAATAACTCCATGGGATTCCATTCTGCTATGGCCTTCACAACTCTGAATATCTGTCCGTTCAATGCTTCGTCTGCCGGTGACTGAATTAACCAGAAGCTTGGAGCTGGTTGATGAAGAGATTATCCTTAAAGTGATCCGACGAGACATAGTCATACGCTTTAATTCCCTAATGTGATACGGTGGGAGAACTGACTAGTGTTTTGCGTTCGTATTCGCACTTGTGCGGTTGAGCAAGAGTCGCCACCGACTTTTTATTTTATCCTAAAGGAAAGGTTAAAAAAGCACAGCAAAAACCTTTTGAGATATTTCGTGGGTTCGGGGGGTAGATTATGAAAAGGGAAGGTATTAGCACCCCTTTCATCCATGGTTATCCATGGGCTCTTAGTTACTTGGTTTTTTAGATCACTTGCCTTGTTTTTCGATTGCTTTGAAAATGGTGTGTGTGTGGGTGCTTTTTGAAAATGTTTTGGAAAAAGATGCCTTGTCTTAGGCAACTAATGTATTTGACTCGTGTTTGAGTGTTTTACAAAAGTGTGAATCTTTTCGAAAAGATGTTTTCAAATGTTTTTGAGAGTTTGTTTGAAAGTGTTGTGGATTGTAGTTTTTGAAAAGAAGGCAAATGTTTTTGCAAGTTTGATCTCAAGTAACTAAGAGTCTTGTCTACCCTATTATACTCAAAGGTTTTTGTCATGTTTTAACCCCTTTTAACAATTTTGTTCTACCATTGAAATTGGTAGACAATCTTGCGTTTAGGAAGTTTATTCGGGACGGGCGCGGGTCATCGTATGGACCATGAATGCAATGGTGCCAAGTGTCTTTGGCAATTTGATTTGAAGGGACTATGATCATTCCGTTTAGGCAACACTTTGAGGGACTAATGATCATTTGATTTTGTTTTGCCAAAGATACTCGACGTGCAAGCATGGCCCATTTTGGAAGGCAACATGTGGGATTACCCTAGAGGGTGCAAGTGTGATTGTGTATTGATTACATGTATTTGTCTTGTATTAGGTTATCTAGCGTTTGATTTTATGTACATACAAACCCTAGGTCTAATCATGGTATAATTGGAAAACTGTAAATTGCGGAATTGTAAAAATCTACGCTATTACAAAATAGTGTCCGGGAGTGGGGGTATAAATGTACAAAGGGGATGAGACTTATAGTATCCAATAAGTTACAACCAAATCGAATGTGCGATCAAAATGTAAATATCGAATATACAGATATTAAGATAAAAATGTGTATAGGGCAATGTGAATGCATTGTGTAAGTGTAAGTGCGAGATGTATATGTATTGTGTAATTATGTACAAGTGCGAATTGTGGAATTGAAACGTATTAGGGTTTGACTTAGATAAACGCGTCTTAATGAATCTTTGATTTATATGTTTAATTATGTACAAAAGAAAAATGTTTTAATTAAATGGTATGTTCAAATTTTAATTAAATTGTATTATGTAAAAAAAAGAAAGTATTTTAATCAAATATTTGTGAATGTTAATATTAGAGAAAGGTATCTTTATTTACTTATATACAAAAAGTATTTAAATGTCAAAAATCGAGTTTTGTATAAAAAGAATGTATTTTTTTATATTGTCATGTACAAATGTATTTTAACGTGTATTAAAAATGTATTCAAGTTAATTATGTATAAAAAGAGTATTTTGTTATTTTTATGTACAAATATATACTTAAAAAGGATATTTTAACTATGTGATAAAAAAATGCATAATATTATAAAATTAATGTTTTAAAATGTATGTATAAGTATATTTTAAATGAAAGAGTAAATAAATAAAAGGAGATAAGTATTTTCAATTTTAATATAGGATAAAAATGTTAAGTTAGAAAAAGATATAGTTTAGTAAAAAGGAAGAAAAAAAAGGATTAATGTTTGTTATAAAAAAGAGTTAGTGATACTGTTGGGCTTTGGAGAAGGTCAGAAACGGGTCAAGCCCATGGATCTTGAAACAAATTTAGGGTTAGGCATTTTGTCATTCAGAACGAAGGTTAGGGTTTGAGCGGCGCCATTCGCTGGGTTTTGTCTTCTTCGTCCGATTTCGAGCGTCCATCATGAGCTTCTCGCCTCAGCCACCGACAACCTCTGTTTCCCCTTCCCTCCAGCGATATTGTTGAGGCAGCAGAACTTGGTAATCGCTTTGATTCGTTTTGTTTTAGTTCTTGCACATTTTGTGATTTTCTGCGTATTATTGATTAACTGTTTGGGTTTGACTTCTCATGTTGTGTGTTATTGATTTTTTATTTGGAGGTACATTAGGAGGGAAAAAAGATGTCATACCTCTACTGGAGAAGGGAAGGAAGGAGATGAGGATGCTCAGGAGGCTTTGATGGCGAAGATTCGGTGATGAAGCTTTGAGCTTTCCTGGTATTTCCGTATTAAACTTCTTGCTTAGGCTTTATGATGCTCCCTAGGGTTTTGATGATGACTTATGCTGAGAACCCCTTTTTTTTAATTCACTTCTTTATCTTCTTCTTCTATGCCACTGTTGCCTTTGAATATTTGTTGAGTTTGCCTTCTTGGACGATTTGCTTATGTTGTTGCCTATGTTGCCCTGAACATGCTTCTGAGTATGCCCTTGACGCTTTCTCTCTTCTTCTCTTGTTGCCCTGTGATGATCCCAGAGGTCTGAGGGCCTTAGTTGCCTTGAATCTTTGCTTCTGAATGATTTTGAATGCTTTAGAACATTGCTGCCTTGGTATTGCCTTGAATGTTGGATGCTATGTATTTGAGTGCCTTTGAATCGTTTATCGCCTATGATGAGGGAAGAAACTCTGAGGCTTGGTGTTGGTTTTGAATGCTTGGCTATGCTGGGTTGAGTTGTGTTTCAGTCTAGTTTTTGGATGGGTTTGAGGTGTTTCAGGTTTGATGGTTGTTCAGGTTTCTGGACAGTAGGTTTTTTGTATATTTTTTCTCTTCTATTCTTGAACTATATTATGTTTATTCTGGTTTTTTTGGATGGGCTTGAGGCATCAGGTTATGGTAGTGCTGGTATGAAGTTTGAGATGTTCAGTGTTTGATGGTTTTAGTGATTCTGGACAGTAGGCAGGTTGTGAGTTTTGGTCATGTTTGATGGCCTTGTGACAAGTTCATGTGGCTAGGCTGCTGGTTTGGACTTGTATGTTTTATGCAGGTTTTCTTCCCTTGACAGTAATGAGGCTTTTGCTTCCTCAGTTTGTATATTTCTCTTCTCTCCTTTAACTCTCTACTGAACTGAGTTCTCTATCTCTTGTATATCTTTGTTGTCTTCTGCCTAAGCCTAAACCTGCCTATGCTGCTTTGTCTCTCTTTTTCCTCTCCTAAAGTACAGTTTTAGAATTTAATATGATTATTATTCTGTACTTTCTCTGAAGGGGCCCATGGGAAATGATGATTTTGGATTCAAGTTGCTTGCATAACACATTTTCCTCTGCATCTTTTTTATCTCTTTTGACAGCTTTGTGTGCTGACTTTTCCTTGATATCTTGACAAAAATCCCTTTTTGACAGCTTTGACAGTTTTGATAGCAACTTGTACTACTTTGATTTCTTTGATATCTTTGGCATTTGATAGGAAGTGGGCATTGGATTTTTCAGTTTAGTTTGAATTGGAAGTTTGCAGTTTGAATTTTTAGAAATTATGCATTTGACATTCATGAATAAAAAATGGAATTCTTCCCTCTTTGTGAACCGGGAGAAATCCCGCGATTTGCAGAGAGGGTCAACTGATCCCAGTCAGTGGCCCCTAATGATGAGCAATTTTAACTGTCTTTAATTAAACTGCTTTCTGACTTTTTTCTTCTCTTTTTGCAGATAAAAAGTGGAGCACCGGAGCGGAGTGAAGAATATTAGAAAATAGGATAGTTTTTTATTTTATGTAATATTTTAAATTAATGTAAATTATTGTTCGTAATTTAAATTATAAACAACAATTTGTACAAATAATTCAAATATCAATAAAAGTCTAAATTATCCAATTAATTCTAATTTTCTTTATTGTTTATTTATTTATTTAAAATTCTTAGAATTAAAACAATTGAAAAATAAATTTCAATCATTCAATTTTAGAATAATAAATAACTTAAATAAAAACAACATTGATCAATTAAACCTGTCTTATTCAAAATCCAAAGCAAAGCAGCAGTCAATCAAAATAAACTGATCAAGCGCATTCCTTCTTCACTGATTTGCCATAAACACCGTGAACCCAATACTGCATACTGTATCTGACTGGCCCAATCAAAACGTACTGAATTCAAACCACTGACTCTTTTACTGATTAAATCAAGATAACGCGAATTTTAACCCGAATCTCGGAATAAACTGCGAAGTGCTGTGGAATTTAAATTCTTCTGAGAATGTGCCCATAAAACCCTAACTCCTGATTAAATGCCAAATAACGCTCGCCTGATCAAAACTGAGCCAAAATCAACCAAAACCCTGAGCCAACTGCTTGAAATAATTCAGAGCTCTAAAAATCAGTAAAAACCCTAATTTTGCTTGATTGTCAAGAAAGGTCCGTTTGTCCGATTCTTGAGCCAGTTTGAAAAGTCAGGAAATGTTTGAAGCTGATATTTCTTGGGGAAAAATGCGAGGGCAAATTTTGGGGTACAACAGTTGCCCCTGTTCAATCTTCTTGGACCTGAAGAGTTAGATTGGCAAGTTTGCCTTTCGCGACTTGAAGGTAAAAGGAGATTGGACACTAATGTGCCCAGAAAATTTGCGCTCGTCGATGTGATGGTGGAGGTGAATGGGCTTAAAGATGCCATTTGGTGATGGGCTTAAAGATGCCATCTGGTGCGATAGAATTTTTGTCGGGGGATGGGCTTAGAGATGCCATCTGAGAATGGGCTTACAGATGCCATTCGGCGGCTGCTGGTAGGAGGATGGGCTTATAGATGCCATATTGTGATGTTGAACTGTAGGTCAATGGTGAGTGGACAAGTATCAGAAGGGCCCCCATGTTTTGGGACATCTCTGAATCGGGGTCCGAACAAGAAACAGATCGACGTCCATGTCTTGGAGAATCTGTAAACTATTTTCAGGAGTTGGGACTGAACAAGCAATGGAGCAGCATCCGTTGTTGGGAAGCGTCCGTAAACTATTTTCAAAAAAAAAAAATGAGAAGAGTCTGAATCAGTTGGTAGATTGACATCCGTTGTAGGGAAGAATCCGTAAACTGTCTTCAAAAGTTGAGAAGAGTCTGAACAAATCGGTAGATTGACATCCGTTGTAGGGAAGAATCCATAAACTGTTTCAGAAGTTGAGAAGTTGAAGAGGAAACAGTGTAAGGTTTCTGCTGATGCGTCTGACTGAATCTGGAATAAGTATCAGGATGTCGCCATGTCCGGGTCACATCTGAACTAATTCTGGATGAATCTTGGGAGATGATCCTTGTCTGTCTACTGATCTTACCTGAAAAAGGTGAAGGGTTAGTTGTATGCAATGTTATGATGCATGATGCAATGTACGTGACATCAATATTTATGATATGAATGTGATGAATGCGCATGTAAGCTGATGAACTAATCTTGCCGAGGATACATGAATCCGAGATGGCTGAAGATAAAAGCATCTTGACTGCTGCCGGGGAAAATAAATCCTTGGCTGTCGCCGGGGAAGAGAATTCCTGATGACCTCTACTGGGGGGTTCCAAACTAGTAGACTCATGCCGGGGAGACCAGATTGAGAGTCTTCGGCTTGATGGGAAGTAACCCTGGAGACTTCACTGGGGAACTCAAGATTTGCCTTCCCGAAACTCTGTGGGGCGAAGGTTCAATGGTCTGGCTCCGCTGGGGATACTGAAGCTTAAACTTTGAGGGAAATTGAATTCCGGAGGATTCTTTGGCTGGGGATTTTGATGAACTCCGCTGGGGATAGGGAGAATTTTGGCGAGCGCAATCTTCCGTGGTGGTTAGCTTGAGAAGAATCTGAACAAGCGATAGGTTAACATCCGTTTACTTGGAGAACCCGTGAACTGTTTTCAGAAATCTTGAAGTTGAATCAGCAATAGAGCCGCATCCGTTGTTGGGAAGCGTCCGTAAACTAATTCAAAGGTTTGAGAAGAGTCTGAACAAGCTGATAGATTAACATCCGTTACTTGGGAAGAATCCATGAACTGTTTTCAGAAGTCTTGAAGTTGAATCAGCAATAGAGCCGCATCCGTTGTTGGGAAGCGTCCGTAAACTAATTCAAAGGTTTGAGAAGAGTCTGAACAAGTTGGTAGATTGGCATCCGTTGTTGGGAAGAATCCGTAAACTTGTTTCAGAAGTCTTGAAGTTGAATCAGCAATAGAGCCGCATCCGTTGTTGGGAAGCGTCCGTAAACTAATTCAAAGGTTTGAGAAGAGTCTGAACAAGCTGATAGATTAACATCCGTTACTTGGGAAGAATCCATGAACTGTTTTCAGAAGTCTTGAAGTTGAATCAGCAATAGAGCCGCATCCGTTGTTGGGAAGCGTCCGTAAACTAATTCAAAGGTTTGAGAAGAGTCTGAACAAGTTGGTAGATTGGCATCCGTTGTTGGGAAGAATCCGTAAACTTGTTTCAGAAGTCTTGAAGTTGAATCAGCAATAGAGCCGCATCCGTTGTTGGGAAGCGTCCGTAAACTAATTCAAAGGTTTGAGAAGAGTCTGAACAAGTTGGTAGATTTGGCATCCGTTGTTGGGAAGAATCCGTAAACTTGTTTCAGAAGTCTTGAAGTTGAATCAGCAATAGAGCCGCATCCGTTGTTGGGAAGCGTCCGTAAACTAATTCAAAGGTTTGAGAAGAGTCTGAACAAGTTGGTAGATTGGCATCCGTTGTTGGGAAGAATCCGTAAACTTGTTTCAGAAGTCTTGAAGTTGAATCAGCAATAGAGCCGCATCCGTTGTTGGGAAGCGTCCGTAAACTAATTCAAAGGTTGCATCTGAACAAGCTGATAGATTAACATCCGTTACTTGGGAAGAATCCATAAACTGTTTTCAGAAGTCTTGAAGAGGAACCAGTGTAGGGCTTCCTGAAGATGAGCTTGTGTAAAAACTGCATCGGGTTTTGAACACTTTTGACATTCGAATGCCCCAAGTGGTGACGTAGATAAATTCCTGGCTTATTACAGGTGTTGGTCTACAATCGGTCGTTCACAGATGTTTCCTGGGTTGTTACAGGTGTTGATCTGGAATTCTTCAGACATGCCCTGGCTAGATACAGGAGTCGAATCTGGAAATAGTCGTCAACAGATATGCCCTGGCTGGATACAGGAATCGAATCTTCGAACTCTTCAGACGTGCCCTGGCTAGATACAGGAATCGAGTCTGGAAATGTGGTCAACAGATATGCCCTGGCTGGATACAAGAGTCGAATCCGGAAATAGTCGTCAACAGATATGCCCTGGCTGGATACAGGAATCGAATCTTCAAACTCTTCAGACGTGCCCTGGCTAGATACAGGAGTCGAGTCTGGAAATGTAGTCAACAGATATGCCCTGGCTGGATACAGGAATCGAATCTGGAAATAGTCGTCAACAGGTATGCCCTGGCTAGATACAGGAATCGAATCTTCGAACTCTTCAGACGTGCCCTGGCTAGATACAGGAATCGAGTCTGGAAATGTGGTCAACAGATATGCCCTGGCTGGATACAGGAGTTGAATCTGGAAATAGTCGTCAACAGATATGCCCTGGCTGGATACAAGAATCGAATCTTCGAACTCTTCAGACGTGCCCTGGCTAGATGCAGGAATCGAGTCTGGAAATGTGGTCAACAGATATGCCCTGGCTGGATACAGGAGTCGAATCTGGAAATGTTGTAGTTGATTTGTTAGACACTTTTGACATTCGAATGCCCCAAGTGGTGAAGAAGGAGTCTTGAATCAGATTACTCTGCATATGGAGAGATTTCTTGAAATCTTGACTGGACTGCCCCAGGTTAATTGAACTTTGAAAGATCTGTTGGACCTTGACTGGACTGTCCCTGGTTAATTGAATTGTGACATGTCATGCCCCTTTGTTGATAAGGGATTTGATGGAAGTGTTATCCTCTTGAAGTGATTTTGACTTACTGAGAGTTTTCGTTCCTCCGAACATTCGCTGTATGAACTTCTCCGCTGTCAAACAAAAGGGGTCAGATGCAGACAGTGATATTCGAATAATGCAAAGTTTATGTTTGTCTCGAAGTTTTTTTTCGTTTTGAAAAATGCGTTTTTAGCAGAAAACTTTTCACAAGACAAGTTAACACAAGATTTAGAGCAAAGCCCTACAGGAGTCAGGATACCTTTTGTAACAGTATGCTTTCGAACTAACCCATGCTTCAATTAGGACTTTTGGAGGGTTGTAACGTGGCCTGGTTCACGGTTTAAGAAACAAAGGATAAAGGCTCAAAGTATATTTGTACCCACCCTCTCTTCGTGATGTTCTCCAACCTAAGCTCAGTTAATTGTGCGTCGCACTCTGTTTTGAGTTTGGAACGACTTTTGGGCGATGGTTCACCAGTTTGAATTTGGGAGGCAGTCATCATCTCCTTTTTCTTTTTTAACACTTTTCATGTTGTTGAGGGTTTTGTAATGACCTCACTATTTTGATTTTGATTTGTTATCCCTAACTTTTGCCTGACTGTTATCGTTTTCGGAATTACTGTCAGCGGGATGCCCCAGCTTTCTTAAGCCTCCTTTATAGGTTTTGGCTCAGCGGGCCTTTCTCTTTTGAGAGATTGACTGTCTATATGATAGGGAACCACCCTTGTCTTTTGATTCCAAAGGAACGCTTTCTTTTTTGACGTCGTTCGTTGTATTACGAACCGAGAGTTTGCGACTTCAATGCGCCTTTTCTTTTGAATTAACTGAGATACTACCCTGCCCCGGGTTTATATCAAAAGGTTTCGATTGTTTAGAACAGAAAACTCCTACTTCTTTGGCTCGAAGGGGTTGACTAGGGATTAACTTCCTTATAACTCCAGTGTTTGGGAATTGAAAGAAATGCATGTACATCATCAGCAAGATCTGTTCAAAAGCATACTGTATAAGATTATGGTATTGTTTCATCATCCTCCCTCTAAAGGCTTGCAGCTTTTTATCAAGAGTTTAAATATCATAAAGAAAAGCATAAGAGTAGTGAAACGAATGGATGTATTCAAGACAAACATATGCAATGCATTAATGAAAACAGAGTTTAACATCAACAGATAATTGTTTGACAGCAAAAGAAATTACAACTTTGAAAAATTCAAAAAGAAGCAAAAGTCTTTCAGTTTGAGCTTCGTCGCTTCAAGCGGAGAACCCTTTAACGGAAGATTTTCATCTCGCCGTCTGGCATGAATTCCAGCACCCCAATGTCGATCAGATCTTGAATCTTGTTCTTCAAGGCCCAACAGTCGTTGGTACTGTGTCCCGGGCTGCAGGAGTGGTAAACACAGAATGCGTCGGGGTTAAAGTGAGGAGAGGAGATGTTGAGCTTCTGAGGAGGGTCCTTTACAGTAAGTAAGTTGACCTCCAACAGGCGCTTCAGTATGAAGAATAATGGTATTTCAGTCTCCGTAAACTGTCTTCCCGACTTTTCTTGTTTACGCCGATTGCCACGTTGACGCTGGCGAGGTTGTTGATGGGATTGTGACCCTGAAGCAAGTAAAGGAGCTTTCCCCTTGTCTTCTTGAGTGGATGGAGGCTGAGCGGTGACTTGCTCTTCGACCTCAGATGTTTGCCCCAGTTGGTTGTTTGGAAGCAGTTGGCGGACAAGAACTCTGAGTTCCTCTTGTCTTTGGGATAGGTCTTGGATGAGAGCCATCTGGCCCACCAACTGTCCCATCATTTGAGTCCTCAGTGTTGTCAGATCAAACTGCAGCTCCGCAATCTGATCACTCCTAGCATTGTTGGAACTCCCCAAGCCCTTGGTGAGGAGAGCTTTCATCTCTTCTTGTCCCAGAGACAAGTTCAGGAACATCTCCTGCAGTTGAGCAGTCTGGTCTTGGATGTCTTTGACAGACCTTTCTAGAGCCATCTCTTGCTGAAATAAACAGCAGGAGAGTAAGGAAACCTGAAAAAAGGAAGGATTGTCAAAATGAAATGCATGATATGTGGATGCATGTTTTCAAAGATCTCTTGGGGTAAACACAAGAAAATGTTAGAGGTTGAGCCCTGCTCTTGGATTGGAGATCTCTGCACCGGTGGACGTCCTTCCACGAGAATCAAGCTCACCATGTCGAGTGGGTCATAGCCACTGATTCAAGTTGTTGTTCTTGGACTTTGACTGGGGAGCTTTGTATCGGTGGATGTCTTTCCACTAGAATCAAGCTCACCATGTCGAGTGGGTCATAGCCACTGATTCAAGTTGTTGTTCTTGATCTTTGTTTGGAGAGCTTTGTATCGGTGGATGTCCTTCCACGAGAATCAAGCTCACCATGTCGAGTGGGTCATAGCCACTGATTCAAGTTGTTGCACTTGATCTTTGATTGGACTGGTTAGAGGAGAAACCTCTTGCCCCTTGATAGACGTCTGGCTCAATGTAATCCTGCATCAATAGAACCCTCGAGATCCTTGAAATGGTTATTGAAAATGCTAAAATGCTATGGTATGATGTTATGATGTTATGTACATGTATGCACAAGCAAGTGAGTGTATATACAGGCAAACATATTCACACAAAGCACACAAGACCTTAGGTTTAGGCTTGCATGAGGTTCAGGTACTACCCTCTTTCAGTTTGTTGGTAAAAACCTGTCTTATCAAAAGTAACCGGGTTCTAAGGATCCCAATATCACTGGATTGCTTTCATTGTTCATCGTTTCGATTTAGCCACTGAACTGGCGACCGAAATATCCCAGGAAAGCAACCCTCAATTGAGTGTAGTATCGAGTATCAACCAACCTCGGACTGCACCAAAGTCAGTTATCTCACTACCCTAAAAAGGCCAAGATGGTTCAATTAAGGTTCCTAAGGTCAGTTGATGCTTCGCGACACCACGCGGCGGCCCCGTACTCTCCTTGACTGAACTCAAGGGTTACCGGTACACACCAAAGTGCCACATCAACGTAGCAGACTGCTTCAACCATGTCGGTATACCCCGCACAGTTCCCTCACAGCCTTGTTGCTACTTTCTAAGAAGGTATCCCCAGATCCGGGTTAGGATCTATGAAACTCCGATACAAAGCCCACAAATGTAAAGCAAACAAAGCAATCAATTGAAAGTAAAGGTGATCTAAACCCTAAGGTAACCCCACTTTTAAGATCATCCCCAGCAGAGTCGCCAGTTCTGTGATACGGTGGGAGAACTGACTAGTGTTTTGCGTTCGTATTCGCACTTGTGCGGTTGAGCAAGAGTCGCCACCGACTTTTTATTTTATCCTAAAGGAAAGGTTAAAAAAGCACAACAAAAACCTTTTGAGATATTTCGTGGGTTCGGGGGGTAGATTATGAAAAGGGAAGGTATTAGCACCCCTTTCATCCATGGTTATCCATGGGCTCTTAGTTACTTGGTTTTTTAGATCACTTGCCTTGTTTTTCGATTGCTTTGAAAATGGTGTGTGTGTGGGTGCTTTTTGAAAATGTTTTGGAAAAAGATGCCTTGTCTTAGGCAACTAATGTATTTGACTCGTGTTTGAGTGTTTTACAAAAGTGTGAATCTTTTCGAAAAGATGTTTTCAAATGTTTTTGAGAGTTTGTTTGAAAGTGTTGTGGATTGTAGTTTTTGAAAAGAAGGCAAATGTTTTTGCAAGTTTGATCTCAAGTAACTAAGAGTCTTGTCTACCCTATTATACTCAAAGGTTTTTGTCATGTTTTAACCCCTTTTAACAATTTTGTTCTACCATTGAAATTGGTAGACAATCTTGCGTTTAGGAAGTTTATTCGGGACGGGCGCGGGTCATCGTATGGACCATGAATGCAATGGTGCCAAGTGTCTTTGGCAATTTGCTTTGAAGGGACTATGATCATTCCGTTTAGGCAACACTTTGAGGGACTAATGATCATTTGATTTTGTTTTGCCAAAGATACTCGACGTGCAAGCATGGCCCATTTTGGAAGGCAACATGTGGGATTACCCTAGAGGGTGCAAGTGTGATTGTGTATTGATTACATGTATTTGTCTTGTATTAGGTTATCTAGCGTTTGATTTTATGTACATACAAACCCTAGGTCTAATCATGGTATAATTGGAAAACTGTAAATTGCGGAATTGTAAAAATCTACGCTATTACAAAATAGTGTCCGGGAGTGGGGGTATAAATGTACAAAGGGGATGAGACTTATAGTATCCAATAAGTTACAACAAAATCGAATGTGCGATCAAAATGTAAATATCGAATATACAGATATTAAGATAAAAATGTGTATAGGGCAATGTGAATGCATTGTGTAAGTGTAAGTGCGAGATGTATATGTATTGTGTAATTATGTACAAGTGCGAATTGTGGAATTGAAACGTATTAGGGTTTGACTTAGATAAACGCGTCTTAATGAATCTTTGATTTATATGTTTAATTATGTACAAAAGAAAAATGTTTTAATTAAATGGTATGTTCAAATTTTAATTAAATTGTATTATGTAAAAAAAAGAAAGTATTTTAATCAAATATTTGTGAATGTTAATATTAGAGAAAGGTATCTTTATTTACTTATATACAAAAAGTATTTAAATGTCAAAAATCGAGTTTTGTATAAAAAGAATGTATTTTTTTATATTGTCATGTACAAATGTATTTTAACGTGTATTAAAAATGTATTCAAGTTAATTATGTATAAAAAGAGTATTTTGTTATTTTTATGTACAAATATATACTTAAAAAGGATATTTTAACTATGTGATAAAAAAATGCATAATATTATAAAATTAATGTTTTAAAATGTATGTATAAGTATATTTTAAATGAAAGAGTAAATAAATAAAAGGAGATAAGTATTTTCAATTTTAATATAGGATAAAAATGTTAAGTTAGAAAAAGATATAGTTTAGTAAAAAGGAAGAAAAAAAAGGATTAATGTTTGTTATAAAAAAGAGTTAGTAATACTGTTGGGCTTTGGAGAAGGTCAGAAACGGGTCAAGCCCATGGATCTTGAAACAAATTTAGGGTTAGGCATTTTGTCATTCAGAACGAAGGTTAGGGTTTGAGCGGCGCCATTCGCTGGGTTTTGTCTTCTTCGTCCGATTTCGAGCGTCCATCATGAGCTTCTCGCCTCAGCCACCGGCAACCTCTGTTTCCCCTTCCCTCCAGCGATATTGTTGAGGCAGCAGAACTTGGTAATCGCTTTGATTCGTTTTGTTTTAGTTCTTGCACATTTTGTGATTTTCTGCGTATTATTGATTAACTGTTTGGGTTTGACTTCTCATGTTGTGTGTTATTGATTTTTTATTTTGAGGTACATTAGGAGGGAAAAAAGATGTCATACCTCTACTGGAGAAGGGAAGGAAGGAGATGAGGATGCTCAGGAGGCTTTGATGGCGAAGATTCGGTGATGAAGCTTTGAGCTTTCCTGGTATTTCCGTATTAAACTTCTTGCTTAGGCTTTATGATGCTCCCTAGGGTTTTGATGATGACTTATGCTGAGAATCCCTTTTTTTTAATTCACTTCTTTATCTTCTTCTTCTATGCCACTGTTGCCTTTGAATATTTGTTGAGTTTGCCTTCTTGGACGATTTGCTTATGTTGTTGCCTATGTTGCCCTGAACATGCTTCTGAGTATGCCCTTGACGCTTTCTCTCTTCTTCTCTTGTTGCCCTGTGATGATCCCAGAGGTCTGAGGGCCTTAGTTGCCTTGAATCTTTGCTTCTGAATGATTTTGAATGCTTTAGAACATTGCTGCCTTGGTATTGCCTTGAATGTTGGATGCTATGTATTTGAGTGCCTTTGAATCGTTTATCGCCTATGATGAGGGAAGAAACTCTGAGGCTTGGTGTTGGTTTTGAATGCTTGGCTATGCTGGGTTGAGTTGTGTTTCAGTCTAGTTTTTGGATGGGTTTGAGGTGTTTCAGGTTTGATGGTTGTTCAGGTTTCTGGACAGTAGGTTTTTTGTATATTTTTTCTCTTCTATTCTTGAACTATATTATGTTTATTCTGGTTTTTTTGGATGGGCTTGAGGCATCAGGTTATGGTAGTGTTGGTATGAAGTTTGAGATGTTCAGTGTTTGATGGTTTTAGTGATTCTGGACAGTAGGCAGGTTGTGAGTTTTGGTCATGTTTGATGGCCTTGTGACAAGTTCATGTGGCTAGGCTGCTGGTTTGGACTTGTATGTTTTATGCAGGTTTTCTTCCCTTGACAGTAATGAGGCTTTTGCTTCCTCAGTTTGTATATTTCTCTTCTCTCCTTTAACTCTCTACTGAACTGAGTTCTCTATCTCTTGTATATCTTTGTTGTCTTCTGCCTAAGCCTAAACCTGCCTATGCTGCTTTGTCTCTCTTTTTCCTCTCCTAAAGTACAGTTTTAGAATTTAATATGATTATTATTCTGTACTTTCTCTGAAGGGGCCCATGGGAAATGATGATTTTGGATTCAAGTTGCTTGCATAACACATTTTCCTCTGCATCTTTTTTATCTCTTTTGACAGCTTTGTGTGCTGACTTTTCCTTGATATCTTGACAAAAATCCCTTTTTGACAGCTTTGACAGTTTTGATAGCAACTTGTACTACTTTGATTTCTTTGATATCTTTGGCATTTGATAGGAAGTGGGCATTGGATTTTTCAGTTTAGTTTGAATTGGAAGTTTGCAGTTTGAATTTTTAGAAATTATGCATTTGACATTCATGAATAAAAAATGGAATTCTTCCCTCTTTGTGAACCGGGAGAAATCCCGCGATTTGCAGAGAGGGTCAACTGATCCCAGTCAGTGGCCCCTAATGATGAGCAATTTTAACTGTCTTTAATTAAACTGCTTTCTGACTTTTTTCTTCTCTTTTTGCAGATAAAAAGTGGAGCACCGGAGCGGAGTGAAGAATATTAGAAAATAGGATAGTTTTTTATTTTATGTAATATTTTAAATTAATGTAAATTATTGTTCGTAATTTAAATTATAAACAACAATTTGTACAAATAATTCAAATATCAATAAAAGTCTAAATTATCCAATTAATTCTAATTTTCTTTATTGTTTATTTATTTATTTAAAACTCTTAGAATTAAAACAATTGAAAAATAAATTTCAATCATTCAATTTTAGAATAATAAATAACTTAAATAAAAACAACATTGATCAATTAAACCTGTCTTATTCAAAATCCAAAGCAAAGCAGCAGTCAATCAAAATAAACTGATCAAGCGCATTCCTTCTTCACTGATTTGCCATAAACACCGTGAACCCAATACTGCATACTGTATCTGACTGGCCCAATCAAAACGTACTGAATTCAAACCACTGTCTCTTTTACTGATTAAATCAAGATAACGCGAATTTTAACCCGAATCTCGGAATAAACTGCGAAGTGCTGTGGAATTTAAATTCTTCTGAGAATGTGCTCATAAAACCCTAACTCCTGATTAAATGCCAAATAACGCTCGCCTGATCAAAACTGAGCCAAAATCAACCAAAACCCTGAGCCAACTGCTTGAAATAATTCAGAGCTCTAAAAATCAGTAAAAACCCTAATTTTTCTTGATTGTCAAGAAAGGTCCGTTTGTCCGATTCTTGAGCCAGTTTGAAAAGTCAGGAAATGTTTGAAGCTGATATTTCTTGGGGAAAAATGCGAGGGCAAATTTTGGGGTACAACACCTAACTTTTGCCTGAATCGCCCTTTCGAGTTTTCGATCCACCGGGAAACCCCTTTTTGCCCAAGCCGCCCTTTCGGGTTTTCGACTTGCCGGGTGTATAGATTTTTTTTGTTTTATCCCTAATTTTTGCCTGAACCGCCCTTTCGGGTTTTCGGTTCACCGGGATGCCCATTTTTTGCCCAAGCCGCCCTTTCGGGTTTTCGACTTGTCGGGTTATTTTATGCGTAGTATCTTTTGACTATGTCTGCGTTCGCGGGGTGCGGCAAATCATCACCGTCCATGGTGGTCAGAATCATTGCACCACCAGAAAATATGCTCTTGATCACAAATGGTCCTTCGTAAGTAGGAGTCCATTTGCCCCTGGGGTCACTTTGTGGTAAGATAATCCGCTTGATCACGAGATCTCCGACTTGATATACTTGACGTCTGACTTTTTTGTTGAAAGCCTTGATCATCCGTTTTTGGTACGTCTGACCATGGCAAATAGCAGCGAGTCGCTTCTCGTCGATCAAATTAAGTTGATCAAGTCATGTCTGAATCCAATCATCTTCATTCAAACCTGCGTCTTTCATAATCCTCAAGGAAGGAATCTGAACTTCCATGGGCAGGACAGCTTCCATGCCGTACACCAAAGAAAATGGGGTTGCCCCGGTTGAAGTACGTGTTGTGGTACGGTATCCGTGCAGAGCAAACGGTAGCATCTCATGCCAGTCCTTGTAAGTGACTGTCATTTTCTGAATTATCTTCTTAATGTTTTTGTTCGCAGCTTCAACAGCACCGTTCATCTTCGGCCGATAGGGAGATGAATTGTGATGATAAATCTTGAACTATTCGCATAGAGTGGTGATCATAGTATTATTCAGATTGGTTCCGTTGTCTGTGATGATCCTGTCGGGAACACCATACCGGCATATGAGGTTTTGCTTGATGAAGCGGGCAACCACATTTTTTGTAACAGAGGCAAAGGAAGCCGCTTCGACCCATTTGGTGAAATAGTCAATGGCGACCAGGATGAAGCGATGCAGATTGGATGCAGTGGGTTTGATCTCTCCAATCATGTCAATGCCCCACATTGCGAATGGCCACGGAGCCGTCAGCACATTGAGAGGAACCAGAGGAATGTGCACCTTATCGGTGTAGATTTGGCATTTATGGCAGGTACGGGAGTGTTGATGGAAATCAACTTCCATGGTTGACCAGTAATAGCCTGCCCTTAGAATCTTCTTAGCCATCGTGTGTCCGCTCAAGTGGGTGCCGAACGTACCGCTGTGTATCTCAGTCATGATCAATTCTGCCTCAGCTTTGTCCACACATCGGAGTAAAACACAATCATGGCTGCGTTTATAGAGGATGCCATTGCTTAGGAAGAACTTGGCAGCAAACTTCCTTAGGAACTTCTTGTCATTTACTGAAGCTCCTTCGGGATATTCTCTAGTCTGGAGATACCTTTTGATTTCATGAAACCAGGGTTGTTCCACTACTTCTTTGGTATTGATCTCGTGACAATGCACAAATTCATCCATTCGCTCGATGGTTATTTGGGGAGCCTCGTTATCCCAATTGAGTTTAAACATGGAAGACATTGTAGCCAGAGCATCTGCTAGCTGATTCTCTTCTCGCGGGAAATGCTCGAAAGTGATTTGCTCGAAATGAGGCAACAATGTCAAGACATGTTCTTTGTATGGGATGAGATTAGGATGTTTGGTATCCCACTCTCCTTTAATTTGACTGATAACCAAAGCCGAGTCCCCAAATACGATCAAAGATTTGATCCCCAAGTCTATAGCAGCCTTGAGACCAAAAATGCAAGCTTCATATTCAGCCATGTTGTTGGTACAGCTGAAGCAAAGTCGGTCCGTGAAAGGTGTGTGGCAACGTTCCGGGGAAATTAGTACCGCACCGATACCGTTTCCAAGTGCATTTGAAGCACCATCAAAGTACAGGGTCCATCGGGATCCCTTTTCAGGTCCGTCATACGGTCCGTTACCTTCAATGTTGTCCAAATTCATGATGTCCTCATCTGGGAAGTCAAATCTCATGGATTGATAATCTTTGATAGCTTGATGAGCTAGATGGTCAGCTAGTACACTCCCTTTTATAGCTTTTTGGGTGGTGTACTGGATGTCATACTCAGTTAGAATCATTTGCCATCTAGCTATTCTTCCATATAAAGCAGGCTTTTCGAAGATATACTTGATATGATCCATTTTGGAAATCAACAGAGTGGTATGAGTCAACATATACTGTCTTAGCCGGCGAGCAGCCCATACCAAAGCGCAACAAGTTTTCTCGAGCAGTGAGTAGCGAGTCTCACAGTCGGTAAACCTTTTGCTAAGGTAATAAATGGCATGCTCTTTTCGACCAGACTCGTCATGTTGGCCCAAAACACACCCCATTGAGTCATCCAAGACGGTCAGATACATGATCAATGGTCTTCCTTCGACGGGTGGCATCAGAATAGGAGGTTCTAGCAAATACTCCTTGATCTTATCAAAGGCAGCTTGGCAATCTCGTTCCATTCGACTACCTGATCTTTCTTTAATAGTTTGAAAATTGGCTCACAGGTAGAAGTCAGATGAGAGATGAATCTGGCAATATAGTTCAAGCGCCCCAAGAATCCTCTAACCTCCTTTTCAGTACGGGGAGCAGGAATCTCTTGTATTGCTTTTACTTTTGCTGGATCGACTTCAATGCCTTTGTTGCTGACAATAAACCCTAGAAGTTTACCAGACCTAACTCCAAAAGTGCATTTACTTGGATTCAGCCTGAGTTTGTATTCTTTCAACCTGGAAAACAACTTTTCTAGATGTTCAAGGTGTTCCTTCTCCGTTTGTGACCGAGCTATCATATCGTCTACGTAAACTTCGATCTCATGATCTATCATATCATGAAATAAAGCTACCATGGCGCGTTGATAAGTTGCCCCTGCGTTCTTCAGTCCGAACGACATCACCTTATAGCAGAAGGTACCCCATTGTGTAACAAAGGTTGTTTTCTCCATGTCCTCGGGGGCCATTTTAATTTGGTTGTAGCCCGAGAAGCCATCCATGAAGGAAAACACTTTGTGCTGAGCTGTGTTGTCAATCAAAATGTCGATATGGGGTAGCGGAAAATCATCTTTAGGGCTGGCCCTATTCAAATCCCGGTAGTCCACACACATTCTGACCTTGCCGTCTTTTTTAGGTACTGGCACGATGTTAGCAACCCATTATGGATAGGATGTAACAGCCAGAAAACCAGCGTTGAATTGCTTCATCACTTCTGCTTTGATCTTCTCAGACATGTCGGGCCTCATTCGGCGGACTTTTTGTTTGATCGGTGGACAATCTTCTCTTGTAGGGAGACGGTGAACCACGATGTCTGTGTCTAAACCCGACATGTCTTTATAAGACCAGGCGAAGATTTCAACATACTCATTTAACAGCTGTATCAAGCATTCCTTGACACTTGGCTCCAGATTGGCACCCACCTGTACTTCCTTCCGGTCTTCCTCTGTTCCTAAGTTGACGGTTTCCAACAACTCTTCATGAGGCAAGATGGCCCTTTCTTCTTGTTGTAGAAGTCTGGCTAGCTCTCCCGGTACTTCACAATCTTCGTCATCTTCATACTCAGCCTGATTGACCAGATCTTCAGAGTTATTGAAGGACATAGCAGAATAGTCACCCATAGAATCTAGAGTGGACGGGTACCTGCATTTGTGAGTGTGGGTGTGTGTAAGGGATAGCCATCCTTAAACAAACAAAATGCAAAAAGGAAAGAAAATGAACACAGCAGTTTATCAATGAAAAACGTCCAATGAATCATTAAACATGGCATATGGATATGAAGATAATCAAAACCCTTACAAATGGACCTACATGCCCCGGGCAAGGCATGAGGTGAAAAAGTAGTGTACGGATTGTTCAAGAGTAAATATTACAAACCAACAGGAAATATTTGACAGATAATTACTGATTAATAAAAGTAATGGGGACAAAGTCCTTTGCCTCCCAGTTGCGTAGTCCTCCCTTGACAGTTGGGTAGATCCAATCTTCAATGTTGGCCGCTTCGTCTTCACCTTCCAGAGCATTGATTCCATAAGGAGAAATCTTGATGGGCGCTCTTTCAACCTTTGAGCGGCGCATAGCTTTCTGTCCCGCAGTAGTGAAACCTAATCCAAACTTGTCTGTTTTGTGAGGAATATCAGGCAACTGACCCCATGTTGAGCTCTTCCCTTCCTTCAATGCAGCTTTCGCGTCTTTTAGAGATGCCATCCTGGCCATCTGCTTTGGTACCTCAGCTACCACTTTTGCTACTGCCACTTCAGGAGAGACTTCCTCGAAGTGCTGGAATGGTGTTTCAATGAATTCTCCTTCCACCTCTACATACCGAAAGGAGTTCAAGTGGCTGATCATATATTCCTCTTCACCGTGCACGGTTATGATCTTTCCTTTGACAGGATACTTCAACATTTGATGTAAGGAGGAGGTAATGCCCCAGCGTTATGTATCCACGGCCTTCCCAGTAAGCAAGAGTATGACGGACGGATGTCCATCACATAGAAAGTTGAGGGGAATACTTCTGTGCCAACCTTAATGGGAATGTCTACCTCTCCGTGTACCATTCTCTTTGACCCATCAAATGCCCTTACAATGATATTACTTGGCCTCAACTCCAAGCCCTCGCAATCTAAACGGTCGAGAGCCTTCTTGTGCAGCACGTTCAGAGAAGAACCAGTGTCGACCAGAACATGGGCCAGAGTAGTTCCTTGGCATTCTACTGACACATGTAATGCGTCGTTGTGTTTTCTTCCTTTTGAGGTCAGGTCAGCATCAGAGAAACCTAAACCGTTGTCTGCTGTAAGACTGGCTACACAGTCTTGGAATTGGTCGGCAGAGGTTTCCTGGGGTACATGGGCTGTCTTCAGGAATTTGATCAATGCTTTGGCGTGCGCCTAAGAATAAAGCAGTAATGCTAACATGGAGATCTTCGAGGGGGTTTGCCCCAGTTGCTCTACCACGTCATAATCACTCTTTTTAATTATCTTCAGGATCTCCTCCATCTCTTTCTTAGAGGTCTTCGGGATGACCAAAGGTTGAGCCCTCGTCCGGACGAGCTCATCTTGGGTCCCTTTACCTTTATCAGCTGAAGTAGGAGGGACAATAACAGTTTCTTCAATCAACGGAGTTTCGGCGGAAAGTCTTATTGGTGCAGGATTAACTCTGGCAGCAGCTGAGGGTCCAAAGGTTGCCTTTGGGGGGGCAATCTCTGGAGAAAATATTCTCCCGCTTCGGGTGATCTTGCTTGTACCAGCAATGATTCCAATGCTGGCCTCTTCTTCATCAGAGCTTTCTTCGGTTACTTCAACTTGTTTAACACCATGGTAGTAGATGTCTCCACCGTAATTCCATGGTATCGACTTGTCAGAACTGTAGGGGACCGGCCCAGGCATAGTTATTTTCAAAGGAACAATCTTTGTAGCTGATGTAATCTTAACAGGCTTTCTGACGGCCTTGGAAAGATTGTCGTGAATGGTGATAATCGAGACATCTTCAGTAGGGGTTGGAATAGCAGGAATCTTCTCAAACAGAATTTGTTGACTGTCCATCAGGCCTTGGATGCCTTTCTTCAGTGATGGGCAGTCAAATGGCAGAGAGTAACAACAGTAGCAGTCTTCTTTGCATCCCGGGAAAATCCCGGCTCTCAGCAGGTTTAACTTGATGGTTAACAGCGGAGTCCTCAGGTCACTGACATCAGAAACATACAAATCTTCCTCAATGGCATGGACATTTCGACCATGTTTCGGCATCGGAGCAGATATCACGTTTGGCTTCTCTGGAGCATCGAACTCCACCTCTTTTGCATCTATCAAGTCTTGGATTTTATTTTTTAGCGCCCAACAATCGTTTGTGTCATGTCCGACGCTATCGGAATGGTAGGCGCATTTAGCATTGGGATGATAGTGCGGTGAAGCAGTATTCACAGTCTTCGGTGCTTCCCTAATCTTGGTGAGATTCAAATTCAACAGATGTGGAAGAACCTGCGCAGGTGTCATATTGATGCGGGTAAACTGCCGTGGTGGCCGTTCTCCCCATTGCTGTTTAGGTCTAGACTGGTTATTGCGAGGCTGATCGTTTGATGGATTTTGGATCATCACGGCCGCCACAGTCGACCGACGCTCATTTCTTCCTGCTCCTCTCTGAGAATACACAACAGCTGTTTCCTTCTTCACCGGAAATGATTTCTTAACCGTAGTAGATGCAGAGGCATCCTTCTGAATTTTCCCATTCTTGATACCGGCTTCTACCTGCTCGCCAGTCAGAATGAATTCAGTAAACCCTACGGAAGAGCTACCGATTAGATGATTAAAGAATGGACCAGACAGGGTCCCCAGGAACATATCAACAAGCTCTCTATCAGAAAGAGGTGGCTGCACTCTCCCGGCCAGATCGCGCCACTTATGGGCATATTCCTTGAATCCTTCACCAAAGGCCATCCTCATACTCTGTAGCTTAGTACGGGTTGGTGCCAGGTCAGAGTTATACTGATATTGGCGGTAAAAAGCGGCTGCAAGATCCTCCCAACTACGTACCTCTGATCTCTCAAGATTGTAGAACCAATCCAGCTGTGTGCCAGACAGGCTATCCTGAAAGAAATGTACCCAAAGGTTTCTGTCAGATGTGTGAGGTTGGATTCTTCGGACATATGACCTTAGATGCATCTTCGGGCAAGACAGCCCATCATATCTTGCGAAAACTGGCACTTTAAACTTCGGGGGGATCACAATTCCGGCAATTAATCCCAAATCTTCGAAATCTAAGCCTGGAACTCTCTGCAGCTCCATAGCTGCCAACCTGTCCTCCAAACTCTTGCACTTGTCATCGGCCGGCGGGTATTGTTGTTCTGAGTAATCTTCGTCTTCTTCCGCCTCTTCCTCTTCAACCTCGGATTCAGACGGTACCGCGACCCCTTTTCCTTTACTGGTTCCCTCTTCAGATGTTGGGGGAAATTCAAGAACCCTTCTGGCTTCACCCTCAAACCTTCTTCCCAGGGTAGCCACCCCGACTCTCTTCTTCTTATTTTTCACTTGCTCTTTGTTCCCGAGCAGGGCTTTTAGATCTTCCTGACCCTTTGCCAAGGTCATCAAGAGATGTTGAAATTGTGAGTTCTGAGACTGTAGATCTTTGACCGTCTGTTCGAGATCCATCTTACTGAAATAAACAGCAGAAAGATAAGGAAACCTGGTGTGGATACCTGCTTATGCACATGATGAATGATATGTTTATTTATGCAATGCATTCAAGGATTTAGAAATTCACAATTGTTGCAGACAAAAAGAACACACGTCATATTAATAAGAAGAAATTTTTTTAGTACATAAATGCCCCATGGGCCAAATATTACAAAAACTTCTCATGGTAAAAAGACCTTGTGCATCCTCTTTGGCGCGATGTAGGTGTTAAGGGTCTCTTCCTCATGGAGTCGGCGGGTAAGCTCCAAAACCTTCTTCCCGCTGGCGTAGAAGCTGGCTTCAAAAGTATCCCTTTCTTCCCTGAGTTGGATCCAACTCTTCTGCATCTCCTCCCATGTCGTTGGCATGTCAGGATATAAGACGGTGTAGGGAACCTCTCCTTTCTTAACGGGCTCCTTAATCACAGGGAGAACATGAGGGTAAGGCATCATTAGACTTTGGGCTCGGGTTCGGACCCACTTGAGATAAGGCTCGAGGGGGATGGAATTCTTGGGCCCCAGTGTCTTGCTGTCTACCTTGTTAGGCATCCTCCAAGCTCTGATGAATCTTTGACGAAATCCTTGCGCATCGTTGTCGAAGTCAAAAACTATGTCAGGAATCAACATGTCATGAGGGCCATCCCTCCGTGCATATCCAAATTGTCTCAAAGCCAGACAAGGGTTGTAGGTAATGCCTCCTCTAATGCCAAGCAAAGGAACATTAGGGAACTCTCCACAACGATCGACGATGATGACACTTTCTCTGGACCGAGAACACCAGTGTACATCAGAGTGACTGAGAGTCATCAACCGTTGTGACCACCTTAGGCCTTGGTCATTCTTCAAAACAGACTGTGGAAGGTGCGAAATAAACCACCTTGCAAGGAGAGGAGTACAACATATGAGAACACCTCTCTTTCTCATTGTTCGTGTGTAAAATGAGTGGAGGATGTCCCCAAACAATGTTGGTATGGGATTCCTGGATAAGAAGATCTTGACGGTGTTGACATCTATAAGCTGGTCAGGATTTGGGAACAAGACCAACCCATAAATGAGGAGTGCCACTATTTCTTCAAAGGCTTGTAGATCTAAGGAATTCCAACACTCTTGTGCCTTCTCAAACAAGAATTTTGCCAAGAATCCTTTGACACCGCTTCTGGTTTCCCAATGCCCCTTGATGTCGGATGGTTGCAAGTGTAGTGCTTGAGCAACATCTTCAGGCTTTGGCTCCTTTTCTGTACCGTTGAAAGGTAGTTGATTAAGGATAGGAATTCTCAGGAGTTGAGAAAATTCCTCCAAAGTGGTCACCAATTGGTAATCAGGGAATGTGAAACCGTGGTGAAGGGGGTCAAAGAACTGGAACAAAACCTTCATCATGTCTTCTTCAATGCTGGTGTTGACTAGGCTGAGCAGTCTACCATGTCTTTCACTGAAGGGAGAGCTTTCGGGAATTCTGGATGTGAGCTCCTTGAGTCGAGGAGGGATTCTCACAAGGTTGACTTGGATAGTTTTCCTGCGAGGAATTTCCATGACCTACAAAACAAGAACAAAGGTGAAGATCCAAACCCTTGAAATGGTTAGCGGATGCATATGATGCTTTATGATGTTTTATGATGCATGCAAAAACACATGTACAAGCAAATCACACAAAACCCTAGTTTCAGGCTTGCATGGGGTTTCATAGGTAAGTACCCTCTTGAGTGTAGTTGGCTTAAAAACCTGTCCTATAAATAGTAACCGGGTTCTAAGGAGCTCAATATCATTGGATTGTCTTCCATGTTCATTTTTTTGGTTTAGCCACTTAACTAGCGACCAAAATATTCCAAGAAGACAACCCTCAATGAGTGTAGTATCGAGTATCTACCAACTTCGGACTGTACCAAAGCCGGTCATCTCACTACCCCTAATAAAAGGCCAAGATGGTCAAGTAAGGTTCTAGGTCATTAGTGCTTAGTGACATCACTCAGCGGCCCCGTACTCTCCTTGATTGAACTCAAGGGTTACCGGTACTCACAAATATGTCGCACTAATATAGCTATTGCTTCAACCGTGTCGGTATACCCCGCACAGTTTCCACAACGTATTGCTATCTATGAATGTTTCCCAAATCCGGGTGTAGGATTTCAAGCCCAAACAAGAGAACCACAAAGGTAAAGCAATCAAAGCAAACAATTAATCATGCAAGAGGGTGATCTAAAACACTAAGGTAACCCCACTTTTAAGTTTGTCCCCAGCAAAGTCGCCAATTCTGTGATACGGTGGGAGAACTGACTTGAGTTTTGCGTTTGTATTCGCACTTGTTCGGTTTAGCAAGAGTCGCCACCGACTTTTTATTTTATCCTAAAGGAAAGGTTAAAAAGCACAGGAAAAACCTTTTGAGATGTTTCGTGGGTTCGGGGGGTAGATTATGAAAAGGGAAGGTATTAGCACCCTTTTCATCCATGGTTATCCATGGGCTCTTAGTTACTTGGTTTTAGATCACTTGCCTTGATTTTTGATTGCTTGAAATGGTGTGTGTGTGTGTGTGTGTGTGTGTGTTTTGAAAATGTTTTGAAATAGACGCCTTTGTTTCGGCAACCATTGTAATGACTCGTGTTTGAGTATATACGAAGGTGTGTATCTTTTCGAAAAGATGTTTCAAATGTTTTTGGAAGTTTGTTTTGAAAGTGTTTGTGGAGTGTGGTTTGAAAAGTAGGCAAGTGTTTTTGCAAGTTGATCAAGTAACTAAGAGTTTTGTCTACCCCTAATATACTCAAAGGGTTTTCTCATGTTTTAACCCTTTTTAACAATTTTGTTCCACCATTGTATTTGGTGGACAATCTTGCGTTTAGGATGTTTAACGGGACAGACGCGGGTCATCGTATGGACCATGAATGCAATGATGCCAAGTGTCTTTGGCAATTTTGCTTGAAGGGACTATGATCATTTTGATAGGCAACTTTCGAAAGCGTCATCGCGGGACTTATGATCATTTGAATTGTTTTGCCAAAGAAACTCGACGTGCAAGCATGGCCCATTTTGGAAGGCAACATGTAGGATTAACCTAGGGGTGCAAGTGTGATTGTGTATTGATTTCATACATTTGTCTTGTATTAGGTTATCTAGCGTTTGGTTTTATTTACATACAACCCTAGGTCTAACCATGGTATAATTCAAAAGCGATAAATTGCGGGAATTTAAAGTCCTAAACTATTACAAATAGTATCCGGGAGTGGGGGTACAAGTATACACATGGGGGATGAGACTTATAGGAGAATAGTATCCAAATAATTACAACCAAATCGAATTGCGCAAATGTAAAATATAAGATATAGCAATGCATAAAAATAGCAAATGTATATGTGTCGATGTAAAGTAAACGTATTTGTATATTGTAAATGTGTAAGTGTATGTGTAAATGTATGAGGTTTATTTACAAGGTGAGAAATGTTAATGTATTATTAAGTATGTATTTGTTCTTTTGTATTTTTATCTTGTATTTCACTTATGTATTGTTATCATGTTTTATATTTTTGCTAATATGTACAAATAAAAAAATTTAATTAAAAGAAAAGAAAATGTTTTAAGGTCTATTCTTTTAGGTATTAAAAATAATGTATTTTAATTAATTATGTACAAAAGTTTAACTAAAAAAATGAAAATGTTTTAAGTTTAAAGAAAAAAATATTACTTATATTTTAGTTAATGTATTATATACAAAATTATAATTATGTTATATATAAAAAAGTATTATTAATTAGAAATTAATGTAAAGAAAACAAAATTAATGTATTAAGTAAATTATAAACAAAAAATGGTATATATTAGTTTGAATCATAAAAATAAATGATAAATAAAATGTTAGTTTATAAGTGTTTAAAATAAAAGTAAAGGAAAAATTGAATGGGCCAAAGAGATTTAGGGCCCAAACAATAAACACTCAGAAGTGGGATGGGGGGGGGGGGGGTACGTTTGGCAAAGGCAAATGGGCTTAGGCGCTTTAGAAAGGGGCAAGGCCCAGGCTCTGAACAACAATTTTGTTTAGGGTTATCTGAAGTTTGTTTCATTTTGGATGTTAGGGTTTGTGTTACAGAAGTGCGCCGTTTACTTCACTTCGTTCCTTTTCGTCTTTGTCCTTCTCGCCATAGCCACTGAACAAAGCTCACCCTTTTGCCCATGGCCACCATGCTGCTTCCTTCGTCCTCTTCTTCCCTCCTTGGTCCAGCGAAGCGAGACTGTAAGGTGAAGGCTTCTGTTTCCTTTTTTAAAACGCGTTTAGGGTTTCGATCTTTATGTGTCTTGCATGCTTATTTTCGTGTTCTGATTTTGTTTACGTTGTTATTTGTATTCCATTTGAGGCGCGTAAAAAGGGAAGGAAAATATACCTTTGAGGAATGGAGACTCTTGGGAGATGGAGGAGGAGCTGGGTTGGAAGTTGCTTCAGGCGGCCAAGGGCGAAGGAAGCGGTGTTGAGCTAGCTCCGGTAACCACGGTACTCTGTGTCTTTCTTTGCCTTTTTGTCTGCTTGCTTTCAATGATGTTTTATCTGAGATACCCTGTATATCTCTCTTCCTCTTCTTTTCTGGTTGCCTCGCCTTTTGTATGTTCTGAGATGATTAATACGTTGTGCTTGAGTTGCCTTGGATGATGAATATGGTTGTTTGCTGATGTTGGTTATACTGATGCTTCTGTATGTTGCCTTCGTTGATTCTGAGATGATGATTTTTGCTTTTGTTGGTTACCCAATGATGAACTCTTTGAGTTCTGAGGGTTTTGAGTTGGTTTAAATGTTTTGAGTTGTTTTTTGAAAGCTTGCCCAATGATGAAATTTTCTGAGGGCTCATGTTGGTTAGGCTTCTGTATGTTTGGATACTAGTTTTGGTTGGATGCTTGACAAGGCTTGACAGGTTGGGACAAAGGCTTTTGAAATTACAGGCCTTGGCTTTAGCTTGACCAGGTAAGGCTTGGATGGTTTAATGACTTATGCAGGTCTGATTTGTTTTGAGGTTTTTGTCTTGAATCTTTTGGGTTGTGTTAGAAAAAATGGTTTTAAGGCTCAAACAAGTTATGGCTATTGTTGGATAGTTTAGGCTTCTGGTTCATGGCTTGACAGGCAGCTTTGAGTGTTTGTATATTTGTTTGGATGAAAGGCCTATCCAGATTGGAGGCTTGTAGTTTCTTGCTTCATGTTTGTTTAGGCTTAGAGGTTTAAGGCTTATGTTTCAGTTTGAGATTTGTGAAGGTTTCGAAGGTTTAAGGTTTGATGGACTTTTTTTCTTTAGGCTTTGTGGCTTCTGAGATATATTCTGCAGGTTGTTGGCTTTTTGTATATTTTCAGGGTCTTTGCTCTCTTGTCTTTTAAGGGCAGGAGGTGCTATATTTTCTTGGTCAAATTTGTGGACATGTTTGTAAGGCTTGAGGCTTTCACTCTTTGTGATCACTTCTGCTGCATATGTTCTGTCTCCTTTTGAATAGCTCTGATACATGCTCTTTTTAGCCTTTAGCCTGCTGTACTATAATCTTCTTTCCTCTCTCTTTCTCTCTCCTGATTAAAGAAAGCATTTTTATTGCTTTAATTTCGTCTTTTCTGAAAAAACAGATGGCCTAGGAATATGATGCATTCTGAATATTGCTTGCAATTGTCCCTTTTCCACTGCATATTTCCATGTTTCTTGCATACTTTATGTACTTTCTCTTGACAGCTTTTGGAGTTGTTGATACTTTGATATCCTTGGACAGCTTTTGGCTTAGTTTGAGAATGTAGTTCAGTTTGCCTTTACTTGTACATGCTGTTTGGAAACTTGGTTGACAATCCTTTTGATTTATGCAGTATGCTTAAGAATTTTGAATTTGTGCAAAAATCATAACTTTGTGCATTCATGTCTTTTTCTTTTGCAAGCAACTTTCATCCCTCTTTGTAAACCGGGAGAAATCTCGTGATTTGCAGAGAGGGTTAAACTGATTCCGACCATTTGTTTTTAATGATGAATCTTTTTAACTGTCTATCTTCAATTTTTTTTTTGCTTTGACTTTTCTTTTGTTTCTTGTTTTGCAGATGAAAAATAAATGAGCAACAAGGGAGCATTGGATAGAAGATGAAGACTTAGAAATTTTAGAACATAGTTTTATTTCAATTTAAATTATTGTAACATTATTATTGTAAATACTTTGTAAACAATAACAATTATACAAATAATTTAAAGATAAATAAAAAAGTCCTTTTATTGACATTCATTTTTGATTCTTCTTCAGATATTTATCTAATTGTTTATAATTCTTAAATTATAATAAAATGGAAATAAATTCCAATTATTCTAACTTAAAATAAATAATCAATTGATAAACACTGTGGTCTTATCATCAATCAATAACAAACCCGACGCTCCAATTATCAAAAGCAATGCACAGTTAATCAAACCAGACGACAGTTAATCAAACAAAACGTCCACATGCCTCCTTTCACTGATTAAATCCAAACAACTGCAAATTAACAACCAGCAGCCTCAGTTCTTATTTCAGAGTAATTTGAAAAGCATTGATAGAACTAACTCTTCTTGAGAAATATGCGCACAAAACCCTGATTTTTGACTTAGCACTGGAGAAACGCCTGCCTGATCAAACTTTGAGCCAATTCAACCAATCCTAAGCAATCTGTTTGAGCTGTCTTAAAATCAATGAAAACTCTAAATTTTGTCTGACTGACGAGAAAAGTATGTTTGACCGATTCTTGAGCCAGTATGAAAAATCAGGAAAAGCCCGAAACTGCGATTTCTTGTGGAGAAAGAGGAGGGCAAATTTTGGGGTACAACACCACCCTTACCTCGAAATTGTTGATAGTCAATTTTCCCCTTTGCGTTCTTGATTTATTCCTCTCTGGGTTCCACTCTATGCCCTAACTTTACTCTCCAATTTCTACGATCTCTTCAAAAGTGATATCACAAAACCTTATTCCTTCTTTTAAACTCTAGAGCTCTTATTATGACTTTCCCAATTTAACCTCACTAACTCTCTCACTTTTACCATTCCACCTTTATCATTTCTAACACCAATTATATTACTAATTTAATTATTCTATTAAATCTAAATAATATAACTAAATTATTTAAATATAATAAAAACTAATTATTCTTCTATATTTCACATAATACCCTATACACATCACAATACGACATGATCCCTCATATAATTCACACAAAAATTCATAAATAATTATTAAAATAAATAATTATAGAAACCGGAGTGTTACACTTTCAGTGGAATATCATGAAATTACACAGTACCTAAAGCACATGGTGCATATGAGTGAAGTGCTTTCACTAGAAGACCATGGCATTGCATAGTCTCCAAGCACATAGGCCATATGAGTGAAGTTCTTCTAATGGAAGACCATGACATTACATAGTCCCTCAATAATGAAGTGCAAATGGATGAAGTGCTTTGGGTGGAGGGCTTATTGTTCTCCTTGGCCGAGTTATTTCTCTGGTTGAGCTTAGTATCTAGTTGATATCCTCGTGTCTCTGAGATTTGAACTCTATCATGTCCACCGCTCTACCTTTTAAAATTACCATTTTATTTTTCTTTGACTTGTTGACTTGTTTAAAAGTCTTTTTTCCTATCTTATAATGATTACACACGCTTTGGGAACAGATGCATTAGTCTAAGCTTTATCAGTTTCTCTAACTTTCTAGAGTTATAACTATTAATGATGCCTACTTCATGTTAGTCACTTTACATCTGATGGATTTTGGTCTTTATATAGGGTTGCACATTTTCATTTCAACTCATCATTTCAGCTTCCTTTCATTTTTTCTAAACGTTTCTTCTGCTTCGTCGGTCTCTTATTTGTTCTAAATGTTGCTTTATTCTTCAAACATCACTGAAACCATGTATTTATTCTTTCCTTTGGTGTATTTTCTTTCATGCCTCTAGCCATGATTTTTATTAGTGGGTGTAAGGAAAAGTTACTGACCCAAAATATATTTTGAGAAATGCGAACTATGGACTCAATGTTTGAGGGTTTCAAAAGAGGGTAATGGGCAAGTAGACTGGAGATTTTCTGAGATGAAGATGTTTGGTAGTTATGACAGTTTATCAAACGGTAGTTCGGATAATGACTAGCCTAGTGATAATGACTCTGACTTGGTGTTTTTCTTCTTGGGATTGACTAGGTCTTATATGGCACTCTCAACTTCAAAGAGTTTCATATTCGGTTATGAAGTATGAATATTGATACGTTATACATTAGATATGATTGGGTCCAGGCTTACCATGTAGGTATGCATCTATCACATCCTCAAAATGGGACAAATGCGATATTAAAGCATTATGTGGAAGGTGAAAAAGCTTGCATCTGGCAGCCTTGTGGAATATGGAGTGAATATTTCTACTTTGACACTAGAGTAATTGTTCATTTTAAGGTTTAAATCTCGTTCACTATATTTCAAGATATCATCCTAAATGATATCATTGTTTCCCTATCTAAGCTCCATATGAATAACTAGGCTTGTGTGCGAGCATTTGAGATTCTCTGTTGGACACTCGACATTAGACCTAATGTCGGTGTATTTTTCTTATTCTATGAGACAAAAGGTTTCAACCGGGGAGGATTGGTTTCTGTGAGCGCCCTCCCGAAAAGGGCTTTCTTCTATCTTACTCTTTCACTTGTAAGCACTGGAAAGATAAATCTATATGTGTTCGGGGTAATTGTCATTGTCTAGAGGTCATGTATGAGAAAGAAGATACATATGTGTTCTCCCTTTACTAACCAGGAAGCCCATTTCAATCACTGACTATGATCCCGACAAACTTAGTGAGGTGGAAAAGGAAGGGGTTGATTTCCTGAAAAAAAATTCATTTTTTGAGTGTAAAAGAGTGCTAATATATGAGGGAGATCTTATGGTGTTATTGATGTTATGGATAAGGTCTCTTGTTTCTAACCCTTTGTTTTAATTTTTTTTCTAGAGAGAATAAATTCCCTAAATTTTGCAGCGTAAAAAGAGATGATGGAGAAAGTGAAAGTTCCAAAGGACAAGGTCGGTCGCCCAAACCATCAAAGTGATTCGAAGACCTTTCAAATTCGGGGTCCAAGGATATAAAAATAGTCTCAAAAGAAAAAATAGTGGGGTTACTCTTTTCACCCTTAAGGGTACTCCCACACCCTAGTGAAAATTGAAAAACATCTTTAAAATCTTGCGATGTATCTCTGGACACAATTAAAATCACACTAACAAAGATATTGTAAACGAGATATCCTTAATATTTCTAAAAAAATTATCCAAAATTACATCTCCAAAATATCCGTGATACACGCGGAAAATATTGATACGCTAAAGTATTGGTTCAACATTCTCTCAGAACAAATGCTACCGTGATAGCAACAATTGTTACTCGCCTTAATTATGTTTTTGATGTCTGCAAATGTATTATATTTTGATTTTAAATTTTGAAAAAAAATTTATTTGCTCCTTCGAGCTCCAAATAGAATTTGGGATCCTTGTTTTGGATCCTATGCAATATCTAAATAAAACAATTTTGGATCCTTATTAGTTTGACATGGCAAAGACAAATTATGATAACACGAACTCGGTGCTACAATTAGATTAGAAAACAAGAGAAACTAATGATATAGAATAAAATGATTCTGTTTGGAACTCGGTGCTACAATTAGATTAGAAAACAAGAGAAACTAATGATATAGACCAAAATGTTTCTTTTTGGAGATCGAAGGAGCAATTTTTTTTCTTTCAGAATTTAAAAAGATAATCAAGGCAAATAACAATTGTTGCTAGCACTTTAGCATTTGTGCTGAGAGACGTTGTATCAATATTTTATGGAATTTTTGCAAATTCCACTCTAATACTCTACATAAATGTTTCTTAAGAATTCAAAGATATATTTCTAATTTTTTTAGAAGAAAATAAATGTGTTTCACTTGCAACATTTTTATTGATGTGGTTTTAGGTGCGTCCAAAAATATATTGGAATATACATAAGTTCTAGTGATGAATTAATGGAGAATTTGTGTTAATTGGAGAAGATGGAGAGAGAGAGAGAGTATTGCATTAACTAAACATTATAACATATGTGGGTGTTAGCTCCTAAATTCGACACCCTTGTTTTTATTAATATCAGCCATTAAAGCTGAAGGATATTTTCGACCAGCTGGGTCTGTCGAAATGCCCATCAGAAGATGGCAATGTACTTAGAGGATTTCTTCCAAGGGAGAATTTGGTTGCCTTCGACGTCGAAGGTGTGGCTCGTCGAAGATGTCTCTCGACGAAGGTGTTCGATTGCTCAGAGTGGGACGGTTTGAAATTCAAGCGTTTGGAGGGAAAACGGTTCCCAGCGGTTACCAAGTGCAACGTGCAAAGATCTGGAGCGTCGAACGCTGAGAACGTGCCAAGTGGAGTCATCTCGAAGCAGTGTAACTGCCCGACGGTTACTTGGGATGTTTTAGTATAAATATTAGTAGTTCACGCAGTTTTTCGCGTGTGTTCACAATTATATACAAGTCACTCATATAGATTCGAGTACCCAGCGTGTGAGAAAGAATTGTTGAGAATGTATGTGTGAAACACCACTTTTATTAATCAAAGTCATTTATTTTCCAGAAACTTTACTTGCTTTCTCCTTTACTTTTCCTGTCGAAAACCTTTATTTCAAGCCTTCCTTTATTTTATCAAGTTCTCTCCTTCATGCAATTTACATAAAGCTCCTTTATTTCCTTGTCATTTAACCATTGTCAAACTTAATCAAAACCCCAAAATCAACCATGTCTTAGGATCAATCTGATCGATCCTGCGAGTAACCAAATAAGTAACCATTTGGAAGATCAGCGGTTGTTTACCAAAACCAACGGTAAACAAATTGGCACACCTGGTGGGACAGTGTGTTGATTTTGAAGTTTAATCTGTTTACACAAAATATCATCTTTTTCGAGGAGTATTGTATGTTATTGAGAAGTGGTAGAATATACACTAACAATACCAATACTGCCAGAAGAAGAGAAGAGATGGCGAATCCGCCATACAATAACGAAATCCCACAAACGAATGTGGGAGCAACGGTTATCCCAACCGTAAGTGAAGCGATAACCGCTGGTTCAACACCAGCAATAACGATCACGACGACGGGGCCATTACCTCCGTTCACTGGCCCCAGAGTGCCTTTGGGAATCCCCCCACCAAGGGGAAATTTAGGCACAAGGCCTTATGTTCCCCCAGGATTTATGACAGGCGGTCATAATCGAGAACCGCTATATGGCATGCCAACGTCTGATTTGGCTAGCCTAACGAACGCAGCGTCCACTTTTTCAGACCCTTTAGTGAGTGCCTCTTCGCCACTCCAAGGTTCTGGAGTAGGTATGGCGAACAGAAATAGGACCCAACTCTTAGGAGGAACGTCCCAAGTAGTACATGGCCTTACAAATGCCTCGACAGCAGTCTTGAGGCAACAAATGGACGAAAGCAACCATGATATAGTTCAAATGCTGGCACAAACTTTAAGTACAGTGCTGAATCCTCTAATACAAAACACCACCCAATCGAATCAGCAGATGACAGCGCAAATGACGCGTTTGGCTGATTTCTTTGGAGTACCCCAACCTATTCGACGGCCCCAAAGGGCGCCAATAAGGGGAAACCAAGGTATATTCTTAGAGGAAGAAACCACTATCAATCAAGGCCAGCAGCCTGTCGAAGAAAACCTTAGGGCACGATTGGAGCAGCCTGTCGAAGAACCTAGGGTAGTAACCCCAGAGGTACGTTTAGTTAACAGACACCAAAATGCTGACGAAGTAGTTCAGCATATCCAATACCAAAATATGGGTTTGGAAAATAATCTGGCAACCATGATCGAAAGAATCATGACGCAAAATGGGATGAACATGGGCTTTCGTAGGCCCAACTTCACATCCCCACTGTCAGAATACGTGTTACAGACAGACTTACCTCCTAGATGTAAAGTCCCTAAGTTCACTAAATTCTCTGGGGACACGACAAAATCTACTGTCGAACATGTGGCAAGATACTTGATCGAAGCAGGAGATATTTCAAACAACGAAAACCTGAGGATTAAGTACTTCCCAAGTTCTTTAACAAAGAACGCTTTTACTTGGTTTACAACTCTACCTCCCAATTCGATCCATCATTGGACCCAGTTGGAGAGATTGTTCCATGAGCAATTCTACATGGGGCAAACCAAGATAAGCCTAAAAGAATTGGCCAGTGTAAAGAGACGTTTCACTGAACCTATAGACGAATATCTAAATAGGTTTAGGTTGCTCAAAGCGAGATGTTTTACACAAGTGCCAGAACATGAGTTAGTCGAAATAGCCGCAGGCGGCTTAGATTATTCCATTAGGAAGAAGTTAGACACTCAATACCTGAGAGACATGGCCCAACTGGCCGATAGAGTTCGACAGGTCGAACGCCTTAAAGCTGAGAAAGCCAAGGCAACGAAAACTCATAAGAGAGAGAGGATAGCGTATGTTGAGATGGATGACGAAGATCCAGAAACCTTCGACGAAACTATAACTGTCGAAGAAGGAGAAGTCGATTTAGCGGAACTAAAACAAGGACCACCATATTCTTGCAAACTGTTAGTCCCCTCAAGTGGAAAAAATCCCACTGGTCCAGAAAGGACCAACGATAGGTTCCCCAAAAAGACTTATAGTTTTGATATTACAAAATGTGATGAAATCTTTGACTTGCTTGTAAAAGATGGCCAAATGATAGTACCCCCAGGGGTAAAAGTGCCTCCTCTTGATCAAAGAAAGAAGAGAGGCTTTTGTAAATATCATAATTTTCTGGGCCATAAAACGTCTCAATGTTTTCTTTTCAGGAATCTTGTGCAAGACGCTATCGAAGAAGGGAGGTTGAAGTTTGCTGACAAGACCCCCATGACTGTGGACTCTAACCCGTTGCAGGCTGAAGCCCATTATGCTGAACCTTCAGAGGTGAACGTGATCGAGGCATCCAGAAGCCAGTCGAAGAGGCCAGGAATCACAATGGTCGAAGTTTCAAAGGACCATGTCAACATGCCAATCTTTGGCAGTTTTTCTGGGAATCTATCCAGAAAGACAATTGAAGCGGTTCAGAAAGCGGTCGAAAGCCCAAAGCTGGAGACAGTTGGAGCCCAAAAATCTGGAACAAAACCAAGTTCTCACTTGGCCGCAGTTCAAGGCCAGACAGAGGGCTTGGAGATTCAAATGAAGCAGTTGACTCTTGCCAACAAAGATACCATGAATGTCAACATGGTCGAAGTCTCTGAACCAAAAGCATCAGAGGAGGCCATGAGGCAAGAACAAGCCAACAAAACTGCTATCCCTCGGGAAAATGAAAATCTGGCAGATTTTCTGCAAAGATGCCAGAAAAAGAAGTCAGAAGTGATGCTGTGTCCCAGATGCAGTTCGATCTTCGACAAAAAAGCTGCTGAACATATTCAAGGTGTAAGAGCAGCAAATAAAAAAAGGGAAAGTGTTGATCTTCGACATGATCCCAGAAGAGCCTCCCAAAGAGGTTCAAACCAAGAGAAGAGGCCACTGACTTTCAGGCCTCCAACTAATGTGCCAGTAGATACATGGTACAGAACATCTGGTCGAAAGAGGCCAAGCGAGGAAAGATGGCACTCCTTCGATGTGCCAAGAGGTTCATCTTTAACACATAAGAAAGAGCCTCAGGTTGATGCCCCTAAAGTGACACAGGTGTCAAGCAACTACAAAGGGAAAAATCCCATGTCTCGATCTCAATGGAGGAGATACCAGAGGCGACGAAAAGCTGAGAGGGAGGCTGCTAATGAACCAAAGGCAGAAACCAGTTCAAATGTTCCTCAAAGAAAGCAAAGGAAACCTCTGGAAAGAGAACCAGTAACCAATAGGCTAGTTTGGCCTAACCAAGGTGAAGTTGATGACGAAGATGGTTCTGAGTCTGATGACACTTTGGACATCATGGTGAATATAGTCTCAGTACTGCCCAGAGAGTTCAACCGTCAGGTGGAGGTCGAAACAAGTGATTGGGAAGTGGAGCAAGAAATGGCCAAACACAGGCCAGTGTGCTATTTCGTCATGGATAATGGCACTACTGAAGAGCAGAATGGGTTCTTCGAACCACCTACAGAGGCGATGAAAAATCACCTCAAGCCTTTATTTATAAGGGCTAAACTCGAAGAAACCACAGTAAATAAAATCTTGGTGGATTGTGGGGCAACCATCAACATCATCCCTCACTTTATGCTAAGGAAAATAGGCAAAAGTGATGAGAACATCAAGCCTCACAATATGGTCTTGTCGAACTATGAAGGCGGCATAGGGACCACTATGGGAGTGATCCAACTAGATATCAAGGTGGGATCTATCCTTCGACCAACTATGTTCATGGTCATATCGGCCAAACCTAACTATAATCTTTTGTTGGGTCGTGAATGGATTCATGGTGTTGGAGCTGTACCATCATCAATGCACCAGAGGTTGCTGCTATGGCGTCCTGATGGGATGGTCGAAAACATAGAAGCGGACCAAAGCTATTACCTGGGCAAAGTGAATCACCTGGGGCTGGCAGACTTCGACAAGAATTTGGCTCACATAGGGCCATGTCCAACACCTGACTTCGACTTGGCGCCAGCGCCAAATACTTTTTGTTCCCTATACCTGCACCCTGAACATGGTTTTCAATGGGACAGAGAAGACTTGTCCCACATCGACTTCAGTGGGTTAACTGACATCCAACCAACTGGTTGGGGAAGTGAATTCAGTGATAATGACTGAGTCACAATCATTGAAGCGAATTTCGGCTTACGTAGCCGAAACAAAGATGATAACGGCTCTCGAAGCCGAAGTAAAGTACATGGCCACACAGGCCAATGATCAACAGTTATCTTCTACAGGTCCTGGAAAGGACTTCGATCCAGAACCTCCTGATATCATGCCAGAAGGGATGCAGGAACAGAGGCTCGACGCCATCTATGACGATGAGCCTTTGGGCTTCGAAAAGGACCCCTTGGCGAACAACATCAAAATGTTAGCGCAGGATCCTTTAGAAGAAATCAACTTGGGCGAAGGGTCAGAGAAAAAGCCAACTTACATCAGCATAAAAATTGACCCAGAACTTAGGTTGGAAGTAGTCCATTTGTTGAAAGAGTTCAAGGACTGTTTTGCATGGGATTACGACGAAATGCCTGGTCTCGACAGAGGATTGGTAGAACTTCAGTTGCCAATCAAACCTGGGAAGAAGCCAATCAAGCAAAGTCCAAGATGCTTCGCTCCAGAAATACTGTCGAAGATCAAAACGGAAGTCGAAAGACTGCTGAAGTGCAAATTCATACGCGTCACGAGGTATGTCGAATGGATTGCAAACATTGTGCCAGTAATTAAGAAAAATGGTACATTGAGGGTGTGCATAGACTTCAGAGATTTGAATGCTGCTACACCCAAAGATGAATATCCTATGCCTGTGGCGGAAATGCTAGTCGATTCTGCCGCTGGCTACGAGTACCTGAGTATGCTCGATGGTTATTCAGGATATAATCAAATATTAATTGCTGAAGAAGATGTGTCGAAAACTGCTTTTTGATGCCCTGGGGCTTTAGGCACTTACGAATGGGTAGTGATGCCTTTTGGCCTAAAGAACGCTGGGGAAACATACCAGCGAGCAATGAATTCTATCTTCCATGATTTTATTAACACTTTTATGCAAGTATATATTAATGACATTGTTAGAAAATCTGTTTCCAGGAAGAATCATTTAGACCACCTTCGACAGTCATTCGAAAGAATGAGAGAACATGGTCTCAAGATGAACCCTTTGAAGTGTGCATTCTGTGTGAAAGCTGGAGATTTCTTGGGCTTCGTTGTCCACAAGAAAGGAATCGAAATCAACCAGAACAAGACGAAGGCAATTCTGGAAGCGAAAGCGCCATCGAATAAGAAGGAACTGCAATCTCTGTTAGGCAAGATAAATTTCTTAAGGAGATTCATATCGAACCTAAGTGGGAAAGCTCAAGCCTTTTCACCCTTGCTTCGACTGAACAAAGAGGGATTCGAATGGGGGCAGGAGCAACAAGAAGCCTTCGACAAAATCAAAGGGTACCTCACAAAGCCACCTATTTTGGTGCCTCCTCGTAGCAACAGGAGTATGAGATTGTACATAGCTGCGTCCGACAAAACTTTGGGAAGCATGTTAGCCTAAGAAGATGAAAATGGAGTCGAAAGACCCATTTACTATCTTAGTAGAGTTTTGAACGATGCAGAAACTAGATATAGCGAAGTTGAAAAATTGTGTCTATGTCTGTATTTCTCTTGTACAAAACTCAAGCAATATATAAAACCAGTTGATGTGTATGTTTCGTCTCATTTTGATGTTTTCAAGTACATGTTGTCGAAACCCATCTTGCACAGTCGAATTGGCAAGTGGGCACTAGCATTAACTGAATACTCCTTGACCTTTATGCCTCTTAAGGCAGTAAAAGGACAAGTGGTTGCAGACTTTATAGTCGACCACTCAATTCAAGTTGAGGGTATTAATTATGTGGAGATAGAACCTTGGAAATTCTACTTCGATGGTTCCAGCCATAAAGATGGAACAGGAGTAGGAGTCTTGATTATTTCTCCAGAAAAAATTCCAACAACATTCAAGTACAAGATATCAGGTTCTTGTTCGAACAATGAGGCTAAGTATGAAGCTCTAATTACTGTCCTTGAGATATTGTTGGAATTGGGGGCAACTCGAGTCGAAATAATGGGAGACTCAGAGTTAGTCATTAAGCAAGTCACAAAAGAATATAAATGCATAAGAGAAAATCTCATTATGTACTTTGTGATAGCAAATCGTTTGTTGAAAAAATTTGAAGTGGTCAATATTCGACACATACCCAGATTGGAAAATCAAATAGCCAACGATTTGGCACAAATTGCATCTGGGTATAAAATTTCAAAAACGAGATTACAAAGAGCAATCGAAGTTCGAGAAAAGATAAAAGCAACCTGTTTGTCACCAACAGACTTGGAATCGACAAGACTAGGGTATGCTGATCAAACTAACTTCGAAATTTCGTTCATAGACAATTTGTCAGAGCATGATTGGAGGAAACCCATTATGGATTATCTTCAAAATCCAGTAGCTTTGACAGAACGAAAAACAAAGTATAGGGCGTTGAGTTACGTACTCATGGGTAATGAGTTATTTAAAAAGACGCCTGAAGGGGTATTGCTAAAATGCTTAAGTGAAACTGAAGCATACATAGCCCTTTCGACTACGCACGCTGGAGCATGTAGGGCTCACCAAGTAGGCCATAAGATGAAATGGTTGTTGTTTCGACAAGGACTATACTGGCCCACCATGTTGAAAGATTGTGTCGAGTTCGCCAAAGGTTGCCAAGAATGTCAAGTCCATACAGGCATCCAGCATGTACCAGCAAGCGAACTTCACTCGATAGTGAAACCTTGGCCTTTTAGAGGATGGGCGTTGGACCTTATTGGAGAGATTCGACCAGCATCGTCAAAGAGCCAGAAGTATATATTGGTAGGCATTGATTATTTTACTAAGTGGATCGAAGCTATTCCTTTAGTCAATGTAGACCAAGAAAATGTCATTGAATTTATTCAAAAGAACATTATCTTTAGATATGGAATCCCTGAGACTATAACTACTGATCAAGGATCAGTTTTCACCGGTCGAAAGATGCAGGAATTCGCTCAGGAAACAGACTTTAAACTCCTAACATCAACGCCTTATTACGCACAGGCAAATGGTCAAGTCGAAGCAACGAACAAAGTAGTGATTGGCTTGATAAAAAAGCATGTTGGGAAGAAGCCAAAAAATTGGCATAAGACGTTAGACCATATTTTGTGGGCCTGTCGAACATCCCCAAAAGAAGCCATAGGTACAACACCATATAGGCTAACCTTTGGTCATGACGCAGTGTTGCCAGCAGAAATTTGTCTTCAATCTGCAAGGGTTCAGAGACACCATGATATTCCATCTGAAGTTTATTGGGATATGATGTTAGACGAACTAGTAGATTTAGACGAAGAAAGATTGCGCGCTCTCGACCTACTAAGGCTTCAGAAGAAAAGAGTGGAAGACTCTTACAATAAAAAAGTGAAACCTAAGGCATTCTCGCCTGGAGAATTAGTTTGGAAGGTGATTCTTCCCATGGATCGAAGGGATCGAAGCATGGGAAAATGGTCACCCAAATGGGAAGGACCATTCAGAATTATCCAGAATTATTTTGAGGCTTCTGCACTGCATAGTTCTGGCAGAATTATAGAAACTATTAAACGGTGTCAAATTCTACGAGTAATGTGCAATGAAAGCTATGAGTTTCCTTGAAAAATTTTAGAACTCCAAGGAATCACAAATTCAACAATTCTCATGTCTCAGAGAAAATGAGTTTTTTTTTTTGTGTTGAATGTATTATGTTTAGTACTACCATTGAATATGCTTTTAACTTTGTATTTCGGAACTCCTTTTGTGGTACTTGTACATTGATATGTAGTTGATTTCTTTCATCCTTGTTTCTTTTGCTAGCACGCTGCTCATCTTGATGTGGATTCATCCACTTCGTTTTTTGGAGTTTATGATGGTCATGGAGGTAAATTTTTAATAAAGTTTGGTTTTTCGGAAGGTTGATCAAGTTTTGCTTCTATATTACAGATTCGTTCTATGCACGTTATTAATGTTAAAATAGTTTGTGTTACTTTTGTTGCAATCAACAATATGTTATATGTGCTCACTTAACACAAATGTTCAGGCAAGGCAGTTGCAAAGTTTTGTGCCAAGTATCTTCACCAACAGGTACTCAAGAGTGAAGAATACATAGCTGGAGATGTTGGAACATCTCTTCAGAAAGCATTTTTCAGGTTAGATAAAGAAAAGAGAGTCTGTTGTTTAATGATTAGTAAACGTGGTTTTCCTGTGATGTATTCAGCTATTAGTGACCAAAACTGTTTTTGTGCTTGTATGCAGAATGGACGAGATGATGCGTGGTCAAAGGGGGTGGAGGGAATTAGCAGTCTTGGGTGATAAGGTAAAAGGATTCAATGGAATGATTGAAGGATTGATTCGGTCTCCAAGAAGCAGTGATAATAATAAGGACCAAAATGATGATTGGGGATTTGAGAAGGTAGGAATAATGTGCGAGGAATACTTCAGTTTTCACTTTTCAGCATCACTTGATATACTTAGTTTCTTTTTATTGACATTCTGTAATTTTTTTTTTATATTGTAAGCAGGGGCCTCATTCTGATTTTGATGGACCAACTTCAGGAAGTACTGCCTGTGTCGCAATCATTAGAAACAACCTAATTTTTGTCGCAAATGCCGGCGATTCTCGCTGCATAATATCTAGGAATGGCCAGGTATCCTCAGAACGGAAATTATTGGAATTTTATCATTTTAAGGTTTGGCATGCATCTGCATGAACATTTATGTATGAATTTTTGTTCTATAGGCTTACAATTTGTCTAGAGACCACAAACCAGAACTTGCGATCGAGAAGGAAAGAATCTATAAAGCTGGAGGTTTTATTCACGCTGGGCGAGTTAATGGGAGTTTAAATCTAGCAAGAGCTATAGGTACATAACATACCTACGGGCAAGTGAGCTTCCTTTATTCAGTTTTAACCTTAGTAAGTGACATTCCCCTCTGCGCCTCTCGTTAGGCAAATCCATTAATTTACCAACATAATAACCAATGTTTTAGTGCATTGAAAATGATAGGAATCTTATTTTGTATGCTTATTTTGGTTACTTAGGAGGCAAGAGGAGGTTTCATGCACTGCATGTTTTTTAATTTCAAGTTGGATAATTGATTATTTCAAGATATATAACTGTTTCTTCTTGACTATATAGTTTCTTTGTGAAGAAGATGCACTTATATATGTTTTAATATTCTGCAGGTGACGTGGACTTCAAGAATAATAGATTTCTTTCTGCTGAAAAACAAGTTGTCACCGCCAATCCAGACATAAACATTGTAAGTTTGCTCCATATTACCCAATTTCTCAATAGGAAATATGGTAGAATCAGTAATGCAATGCTTAGTTAAGAGTAGTCAGTAGTTATGACTGATAGTTTTGGTTTTGACATTTTATTATAGGTTGACCTTCATGACGAAGATGAATTTATAGTGATAGCTTGTGATGGCATATGGTATGGCTCTTATGTTTATATTCCTGTTTAAAGCATGAGGGTGCTCGGCCACATATATACATCCGAAAATTCGAGAATCTTGACAATGTGTTATTCTTATGTTTCAGGGATTGCCTGTCAAGCCAGCAATTGGTAGATTTTGTACGTCAAGAACTTCTCTTGGTGAGTGTTCAAGTTATACATTATTTTCAATAAGATGGTTTGAGCATTCAATACTCAAAATATTGATGATTCAGTTCTAGTAAAGATAAGGTCATGTGGCTTTGTACTTTCACCTCAAAATGCTCCAAGTTATCATTTCATAGTAGCTTGGCTGATTTGTGTAAGATGTTTAAACATGATACTACTTTTTTTTATCATACAGGATACCAAACTTTCCGAGGTTTGTGAAAGAGTCCTTGACCGGTGTTTGGCGCCATCTTTGGCTATGGGTGACGGATGTGATAACATGACAATGATCTTGGTACAGTTCAAAAAACCAGTGCAGACAAGCGCAGCAGCGCAAGAACAATCGTCTTCAAATGAACAAGGTGCATCTGAGCCATGATTGGAGACCAATTGAAGTTTGCAGTTTTCATATTAACAACACTGCATGTATATTGTATAGTGGACACCTATGTTTAGAAAATGTGAGCAACACTCGCTCTAACATCCTCTTTTCTATATGAATTTTATGCGAGTGTTAGAAGAGATTGTTGCCATTGTTTTTCTCAAAAACTAAAATATTTGTGCTTGTTCAATAAGCTGTCGTTAATATTTGCAATAACAATATGCAGAGTTTTTGAGTTGTTTAAGATTTTGGACTAAATACAATATGAGCAATAACAATATGCAGAGATTTTGGACTAAATATTCATATCATTTACAGAAACAAAAAAGAAATTTCATAATTTGAAAATTTAAATCTAAAACTTAACCAAGGGTCACAACTAAAGCCACAATGAATGCATAATCTATGTTGGGAGAGACAGTGACCATGAACTTTTCTGTGATAAACATAGTGCCAAGCTCCTTCTTAATCTGCAATAATAACACCAACAATTTTATATTGAGATAAGTACTCGCAGATTCAGGACTGGAAGCTTTGTAACAAATTTTGAACTCTGTGTAGTAATCTACGTTTTTAAAGTCGATACATTATTTATGGAAAAGAAAAACTAAACCTTAGCAACAAGATTGTCAGAATTGCCGATGTAAACTTTCCAAGAATTTTGAAAAAAGTTTCCTCTGACAGTGAAGTCACAAACTTGTGTTGTATTATTTGCCAAAACCACGTTTAACTTTGTCCTTAGTTGCATAAACGAGGATCGCTCCCTAGTAAAGATAAGGTCCTGTGGCGCTTCACTTTCACCTCTATAAGCTTTCCATTTATCATCTGCAGCGAGCAGCTGCAAAAACAAAGCAGTGACTATCATAAAAAGTTGATGATTATATTGATCAAGTTATTGATAATTTGTATACCGATCTACGAAGATGGACAACGGGGTTTCTGTTAGCATCATACAAGAGCCGGTGTTGGCGCGGTGTTACCATGGTTACAAGAGGACTTTTAACTTTGAAAATAACGTTGTTGTTGGTGTCTGTGACAGTGAAGTTGTCTCTCCCAGTCCACTCCTTTGTGATTATCAAATCAATTGGATGTGTAGCACAATATTGTGGGTTGATAATGGCGGTTGCAGAGAGTTGTGGTTGATTTGCCATGATGATCAAAGAAAGTGTTTCTTAATATTTGTTCAAGTTATAAATGTAGAATGAGATACTTGTCGAAGCTTATTTATATACCTAGAATATGCGTGATGCTATGTGATATGAAATTGTCAAACATGTTGAGAACTTATCATTATTCAAAAGTCAAAAAGCCTAAAATGATTAGATTATGAATATCATCAACATAAATCAATCTAACATATAAGTGTAAAATATCAGCAATACATGACAATGCGTAATGCATCCTTATCATTATCTATTTTACCATTGAATCCAACTAATTTTGAATTGGTATGGATAGAGAACTCACCTTCCACCACATAGAAAAATATATCTAATTACTATTTAACTTAATCAATTTATTTATTTATTTATTTATGATTAACTCCTAATCATGACCAAATCCAACTAATTGGTTTTTGTTTAACTAATCGACTTATCATTCACCCTAATTGACTATTTAATTAACTTCATAGTTTATCTATTATTATAGTCTAATTAAATTTGTTATTATTCTGTTAATTAGTTAGAGATTAATAAGGGATTTATTATATATAGAATTAGTTAGAGTTTAATTTTTTTTTGATATAAGTTAGAGTTTAATTCTAACTCTCACTAATATTTCACTTGCTTACTAGGTGATTTAAGAGTGTTTTTACATTCTGGATCTTCACATGTGATTTAAATGGATGATGCACATGTGAGAGATAATATGACAGTTGTAACATCACTCGTGTGAATATAAGGTCGGGAAGTGAAGCAGTTGCGGAGTAAAGAGTTTGCCTTGGTGAAGGTACTATGAGGTGAACCAGTTAGTGGAAGTTTGACTTGGGAGCGTGAGGATCAGATGAGAGAGTCGTACTCGATTCTGTTTTCCTCAAGTAATTTTAGGGGATAAAAATTATTTAAGTGGGGGAGAGTTATAACACTCCAAAATTTAGAATTATTTATTTAATTGATTATTTGTGTGATGTATGATGATATGTGGCTGGACATTAATGAGAGATAGATGGTAATTAATTTTATTTAGATTTAATAATATAGATATTATTTAGAATTATAATAATAACTAAACATAAAATTAAGGTGAAAAGGGTAATAAGAGCGTAATAGTAAGTGTGTGTGAGTGAGTGAGGGTAGAAGAGGAAAACCATAAAAATAGACTATTTTAATAGAGAAAATTAGAGAGAAAGGTCACTTTGTACGACTGTGAAATTTTAGAGAAATATGAAGCGAGAGCTAGGGCACAGAGAACCAAGTGGAGAATTTCGTAGAACTCGAAGGAAGAACCGATTTGTTAGGAATCTGAGGTAAGGGACCAATGTGAAGATAATTATGTAATGATTATGTGAATGATGATGCAATTGACTAGCCGTAGTCGACTTTATGTGACGTTGTTGTGCATCACGCATTCATGACATTTTGGATGCTGGTTGTAACACCATCTAAAACCCCACGATATATTACATCATAAATCAAAGTAATTATAACATGCTTCTCAATTAAGGGTGTCACACATACTTCAAAATATACAAACACCTGTCATGCTCAATTAACACTTATTTAAATTCATGTTTCTCATAAACTTTCATATAGCATGTAAAAAGAGATTAATTCTCATTCAAACAATTAATAATGAAGTCTCATATTCAAATCCCTTTATTGAAATATCTTAGGCATAAAAGCCAATTCACCATATAACTTCACATATTAAAAACAAATTAAAATAAAATATACAAAGTATCTCTTTAAAAACATGAATCGAAACGTTTCTCTAGTATTACATGACCAAAACACGACTCAACCAAACTACGAAAATAAAACAAGCTACTCCATCAACTACTCTCTTGCTTGAAGCAACTCTACTCTTTGATACCTGGACGATGTCATATGAAACATCATTCTAACAGAAGGGTGAGAATTCACATGATTATTGAAATCGTATAATGATACATAATGTATAACATACTTGCATACAGACAGATATTCTCACGCTTCCATGCTTTATAAAAAAAACATCACCCAATTTTTATACCATTCACAAGTATATTCAATCACAATCCACAATTTCACCAAGGGTACATAATTTCACATTATGACAATAACACAATGTGACTCAATGCAAGACTCCAATATAATGCTCATGTATGTGGTACCAATCTCTGTTATTTTATTCAGTTTTTATTTTAAATCGGATCTATTCTCTAGACCAATAACACTCCAAAAAACCCGTTCTCTAAGCTTTCAAAATCCTCTCTAGGTTTGAAACAAGTCACTAGGTCTCATGAAACTAACAAACATTGTATCTTGACAATAAATGATGCATGTGCAATTACAACAACCATATGCAATTAAGATCATTCTCTAATCTTAACACCCATGTATATCTTCAATAATTCAATACAATTAAATTACCACACATTTGCACATACATACATATACAAATGAATTATTCACACACAATTCATATTCATCTCATCACTGCACCAAACATCATTACTATACATAATAAATAATGTGCAAAACATATTTACAATTCAACACCATCACATGCACACACCCAACATAAAAACAAATTTCATGTTATTAACAAATAGCCTTCGAAAACACATCTAACACGCAAATTAAATTCCATAAAATTAAGTAGAAATCAGTATAAAATATAAGCATACATAATCCAAGATCAAATAAAGAAAAATATAAAATTTGAACTTCCAGTTCGCACTAAGCGCGCCATCTCGCGCTAAGCGAAGTCATTACAGACCCGAGCGCGCTAAGCGGGCTAATCTCGCGCTGAGCGGGCTTTGCGATTCTTCTAAAAAAACCTGCGATGACAACACATTACCAATGTAATTTTCTTCATCCAAAACATGTTTGACATCCAATTTGTCACGATTTAGACATTTTAACACATACCTAATATCTATTGATTAATCAAAACACCATAACATAATTACATATTAATTCCATAGATTCTCAATCAAAACCTAAGAAATTCAAACTATGAAAAATAGTGAAATCAATCCTAATACATGTTACTACCCATCATACATTATCAACAATCCCAATAACCAAATGAACACCCACCCTTACCTTGTTCTAGGCAGATTCCACAACTTTTACGTTCTTGCCATTTTCCTATTTCTCACTCTTCTCTTCTTTTCTCTTCTCTTTTGTTATTCCTCTTACTAACTCTATTTCTTTTCTTTTTATTAAACCCTCACAAAATACTAACTCTAGTAATCACTATTAGACTTACTAACACACAACACACATTTATTCATCCCATTCTCACCAATTAGGCTCAATTACCAATTATGCTATTATTTCTACAATTCTTACTTACTGAAATAATTATTTACTAACTGATACCAAAACTAATTTTAATTCTACGGTTCTCCATATTTAACTCGACTAACTTGCTACACACAACATACATCAAGTAATCATGTATTCACAAAATCAAAAAATAATAATTAATTAATCAAATATGTGCTAAATAGAAAATTAGGGTGTTACAATGGTCCGCTTGTGATAAGCCTCAATCCCATTGCGTGGATTGAATGAGAGTAGTTAGATCCATGTCAGGGGATTTAGAGAAGCGTTACCTATGATGATGGTAGGGATTCATATTGTGCTTCAATTGTAAAATATAATCAATCCTATGATGTAGATTGATAGAGGGTGATGAACCAAGTATTCATAAAATTTGATATCACATGCATTGAGTTAGTGTTGTTGCAATAATATTCTATGTGGTATTCACATGAGTTTTGTTGAAGCAATGTGATGTGATGATGTTTGAGACTTATGTGATTATACGATGATTTTATGACAAAAGATGTATAAGTGTTATTATGACGTGTATGTGTGAATTTGACTTGTTTATAAATGATATGTGTTGATATGATGACGATAGTACTAATCTTTTTCTTATATCTATTATAATAAATTGTGATTATTCACCATTTCTGTTTGAGTATTGCCTCCATATGGATAAGACACTGATGTTCAGGAATAGCTTGTAGGAGCGTTAGAATGTTTTAAAGTATTTAGTAATTTTCTATTATGTAGAGGTATCTTGTTCTGATATGTAACATCGAGTTAGAAATATTTGATTGGATTTTATGTTTCTTATATTGGCAAATTTTATAAGAATTATTAATGTTAAACTAATTTTAAATCCTTATTTTGATGAGAGCAAATATTACAAGTTTGACAAATGAAAATATTATTTTAATGATAATTTTGTTGTGTTGCTTTAAAAAGATGTGTTGATGTTATATAGTGTATATTATAAAAAGTTGTCATTACCATTGTTATTTGTGTTAGGGAACATAATTATATTTTAAGATGTTTTATTTGATGATGTGACACTTTTGTATAGTAATTTTATTTGATTTATTTCATAAAATATATAAGAAATACATGTAGATTAAAAGAGTGTATAAAAGTTACCGGCAAAATCTAAAAAAACAGAATTCAAATTGAACCCTATCAATATGCTCTGATTTTCGGCGAATGAACCCACAAGACTATCAAATTTAAGATTCTAATCTCAAAATTATTAAGAAGATCCAACTCAATAATCCTACTAATCAAACCACGTAACGCTTTCACCATTGCTAAGAAAAAGAAATTAAAAGGATCTCATTGATTTGATAATGAACAAATTTTAACAAACTCGTAATCAAAACTAAATTAAATAAAATATAACTTAACACAATTAATTCGTATATTATGTTTTTTTAATACTAATTCAAAAAAAATCAAAATATTATTATTATTATTATTATTATTATTATTATTATTATTATTATTATTATTATTATTTTAACAATAACAATAACATACTTTTGTGTAGAGATATCAACCCAATAATTTCAGTAAAACTTACTTAAACTAATTCAAAAAAATGGATTAAATCGAATTATTGAGTGAATAAGATTTTTAAAAATAAAAACTTATTTAAAATAATTAGGTTATAGATAAATCCACATTTAATCTACAAAATCCATACTATTTTTTAGTTTTTTTTATAATATGTTAAGTGATAACCTTAATATTATTAATATTGATTGCTTCAGTTTTAAGCTTTTAAACATTTTTTATTTTATAAATATTGATTTTAACTTATTCAAGATGTTGCACTTTGACTATTCTGATGCTGATTCTAGTAAATTATAAGTAATTTATACAAATTTAAATATTATTATAATATAACTTTGATTTTTATAAATATATTTATAATGAATTTTATCATACATATAGATAGTAGTAACATGTTAAATTATTTATTAAAAAAAATATTACACATAATTAATAATTATATAAAGAAAAAAATTAAATAATCTATTACTCAATTCAAACTAATATATTATTATAAGGTGGTTATTTTACCTCACCTAAACTAATATATCATATACGGATTGAATTATAGTTTTATCTAAATTCAATTCAAATCCACTATGTATACCCTTCCCTTTATTTTGTAAATGTTTTTGTGAATGTTTAGGATTTTGAGCTAAATAAACATATCATTTTTTTTTATATATTCTATATATGAGAGAGTATATCCTTACATTAAAAAAAAACAAAAACAAAAACAAAATTTGAAAATGTAAGTCTAAAAAACTTAGTCAAGGGTCACAACTAGAGCCACAATGAATGCATAATCCATGTTGGGAGACACATTGACCATGTACTTTTCCCTGCTAAACATAGTGCCAAGCTTCTTCTTTATCTGTAACCATAGCAATTTAAGATTTAAGAAACAATTTATATTGATCATGTATTTCTATGTTGACATAGGTAGATTCATCCTAAACTAATTGTATATAGAAATATCAAACCTGAGCAACAAGATTGTCTGAATTTCCAATGTAAACTTTCCAAGAACTTTGAGATAAATTTGCTTTGACAGTGAAATCACAATCTTGTGTACTATTATTTGCCAAAAACACATTTAACTTAGTCCTTAGCTGAATCAATGATGATAGCTTCCTAGTAAAGATAAGATCCTTTGACTCTTCACTTTCACCTCTAAATGCTTTCCAAGTATCATTTGTTGCTGTCAGCTGCAAAAACAAAGCAGTCAGTGATTGATTAAAGGTTAGAGAGATCGAGTTTTTGATCAAATAAGTAACGAACTAACCGATCTACGAAGATGAATAACAGGATTTCCGTTAGCATCACATAGGAACCGGTGTTCATGGGATGTTACGATGGTTACAAGAGAACTTTTGACTGTGAAAACAACGTTGTTGTTGGTGTCTGTGATAGTGAAGCTATCTCTCAAAGTTCTCTCCTTTGTGATTATCAAATCAACCGGATGTGTAGCTGTAACAAACAAATAATCTTGGTAAGATTATGAATACGAGGAGTTTGATAAAAGTCCCAAGATCATATGGTTGATACCTGGAGCACAGTATTGAGGGCTGATAATGGCGGTTGCAGAGAGTTGTGGTTGATTTTCCATGGTGATCGAAGAATGTTGAAGTTGTAAATGTAGAATGTGGTACTTATCCTATAGTTTGATCCAAAGGTTATTTATATACCTAGACTATGGCGGTTGAAGAGAGTCGTGGTTGATTTTCCATGATCATTCAAGAATACCAAAATGCGTTTTAGAGATGTGTCTATTATTAACTAACTAGTTGTGTCTTATACGGATTTTATAAAGTACGCATTTATATATATTTTTAATAATTAAAAAAATTGTTTTGATAATGATTAAGAGAATGAATAAATTTTAAAATATTATAATGTAATTGTATTTAGTATTAGTTTATAAATTATAAAATAAAATATATTTTTTTTAAATGTGAGAGTTTGTAAGAATTTAGACTGTAAATTTGATAAGTATTTTAAAATAATTAATATAATATTCATGAATTATAAAATATTTAATAAATTAGATTTGATTATAATATTATATAGAGATTAATTGTTATGTATTGTCGATATAAATTTCTTTACTTAATCTTTATAGATAATTAAAATAAAAATTAAATGTTAAAAAATTTAACCGTTACGATTAATTGATAGTGTAAATTTTTTTATATTATTGATATATATCAATTAAATTGTATTTTATATATAAAAACTTTAAGCGGTTAAAGATAGTGAGTTGTCACTATAAATTAGTTTTACATCATCACCCAATAGAATTATAACATTTAGCCATGTTATATTAGTATTTTAAAATTAAAAGTGTGACTTGATTGAATACACACTTCTGGTTGGTTGATAGTGTAAAAATATTTTACATTGTTAGTGCTCAAAATTTAAGTATATTTTATTTTTTAGTATAATTTTTGTATTTTATATATTTATTATTTATTAAATTTTTTAATAATAATTTAACTATTGGACATTTAAAATATAACGAGAGGAACACAGTTACGTGAATAGACACAAGAGACTTTATAAAAACTAAAAAAGGGACAAGGATCTCTAGTGAAGGATCAAGAAGATAGTTTGATAACATGACGATGATCTCCGATGAAGGTCCAACAAAATAGTCTGATAAGCCTACAAGAATCCTTAATAAGGGTTCAACAAAATAGTCTGATAAGGCAACAAGGATCCATAATAAGGGTTTATCAAGATAGTATGATAAGGTGACAATGATCTCTAATAATGGTATAACAATATAGCATGATAAGGCGACAATGATCCCTGATAAGGATCTAGCAAGATAGTTGATAAGGAGACAAGGATTCTGATAAGGGTCTGTCAAGATTGTCCTCTAGGACAATTACTTTTGACTATTATTATTTCATCGAATAACATTATAATGCTTATGCCGAGAGGAGTATTGGGGAATTATGTATCCATTCTTAAGAAGAGGTATGACAATCTACATCAACACGAGAAAGACCAATAACATGAGTAACAATTTAATAACCCTACTTCAAAGAGGCATATAATCTTGATCAGGTGATGCAAATGATGTGCCAAAAAATGTTAAGTGTATCTGTTTCTATGTTGGTTATTCAAGATGACATTATTAGTCCTTCTGTTAGAGATGTGACTTTTACCTCTGCCACAAGTCTTTTCTCATTGCTGCAATGATTACACATGTCTTGAGAACTGATGCGTTATTCTAGGCCTTTATTTGTGGTGTTTATATCACTAGGTCCACATGTCATTATGTTAAAATAGATTTACTATTACATAGTCTCCCAAACACGAAGTGCATTGGGGATAATTTCTTTTAGTGGAAGACCATGATATTACATAATATCTCAAGCACGAGGCGCATATGGGAAAATTATTTTCAGTTGAATACCATGAGATTACACAGTTCCCCAAGTACGAGGCGCATGAGGGTGTAATGCTTTCTGTACACCCTTCTAAAACCCCGCAATTAATTAAATAAAATAAAATAAATTATCACCACTCAAGGGTGTCACACTTCGAAACATGCATCACATATCATAGCCTTGCTTTGTAACAAGGGTCATCAAAACATTTATAACAACTGTTCTTTACATATATCAAACCTTCAGTTAAACTCTACAGCGGGAATCATAGTCTCAAACATAACGTCATTTAAATGATCAAAATAACATTACCTTTTAAGGTCATAATCATAGTAACAACAAATAACTTCATTAATAACAAACTCTGTTAAATTGTAATTCAGTATGTCGAAAAGATTTGATTTGTTTTAGATTTAAATAGATTTGATTTAAGTCTAGAATAAATTAGATTTGATTTAGTAACAAAAAGATATTTTGGCCTTTGGGCTTAGGGTGTAAGCTCAGTTATAAATAGAGGGAGTAACCCCTATTTTTGTAAGCAAGTCAAGCAAGTCGTATTCACAGAATTTGTAGTTGCAAGTGAATAACAAAGTTTTCACAGTTTGTGAGCAGAGAGAAACTCTGCAGAAACTATTTGTCTTGTCTTCTTTTCTTTGTTTGTCTCATAATTAAATTGTCATTGTGGTAGACATTCATCATAGACTTTGGTGGATTTCCAACATCTGGTATCAAGAGCTTTTGTTTCGATTCAAGGGAAGTATCAATCAAGAACGATTGAAGAATTAACGATGACAAGTTATGGGAATGCAAACTATCCAGCAACGCTACCAATTCTGAAAGTTGACAACAATGAGAATTGGTGCAAACAAATGAAAGTCTTATTCAGGTGTCAAGGTCATTGGGACCTTATAAAAGATGGAGTCTAAGCGCTTGGAGAAAATGCTTCAGAAGAAGAAAAGAAGAAATACACAGAATCTGAGAAGCTGAGTTATAAAGCATTATTTATAATTCATCAATGTGTCAGCCCAGACAATTTTGAAAAGGTTAGTGATTCAGAATCTGCAAAAGAAGCTTGGGAAATCCTTGAGAAGTATTTTGGAGGCGCTGAAAAGGTGAAAGAAGTGAGGTTATAAACTCATAAAAGGACATATGAACTGCTTCAGATGGAAGACAATGAAAGCATATATGATTTCTTCACTAGAGTTACAAAACTAGTAAATCAAATCAAGATATGTGGAGAAACGTTAACAACAAGAGCTGTTGTTTCAAAGATCTTGAGATCTTTAGCTCCTAAGTTTGGCCATATAGTGGTGGCGATAGAAGAGGGGAAAGACTTGTCGAAATTGATAAAGGAAGAGCTTCAAGGGACGCTTGATTCTCATGAACAAATAATGAACGAAAGAGCTACAGGAAAATCGAAGAGTGATGTGGCCCTGCAGGCACATTCAGCAAAAGAGACCAAAGTCAAAGGAAAGTGTTTCGACAGAGGTAGAGGTGGCTACAACAAATCGAATGGTAGAGGAAACCAGATCGAAGGAAACGTGTCGAATCAAAGAAAACCATACCAAGGCAACCAAATAGGTGATGTTACAAATAGAGGAAGAGGTGGTGGTCGAAAACCTTATAAGAGTCACATTCAATGTTATAATTGTCAGAAGTATGGTCATTATTCGAGTGATTGTCCAGAAAAATGAAAGAATCAAGAAAGTGATGCAAAGCTTTCAAAACATGAAGAAGAAGAAGAGATGATGCTGATGGTCACAACAAGAGATGAAGATAGATTCAAGGACCAGTGGTACTTGGATTCAGGATGTTCATCACATATGTCTGAAAGGAAAGACTAGTTTGTTAATATAAAGGCCTCAATAAAAAATATGGTAAAGTTTGCAAATGACAATACCCTAGCAGTTGAAGGTATTGGTGATGTTATGATTATGAGGAAAGATGGCAAAAGGTCAGTAATCTCCAATGTGTTGTACATACCAGGAATGAAGAGCAATTTGCTCAGTATAGGGCAGTTGATCGAAAAGAATTATAAAGTGTCAATCGAAGATAAGATGATGAGAGTCATTGATGAAAATGGGAGATTAATCTTGAAGGCTCCTATGTCTCAGAATCGAACCTTCAAGATTGAACTAAATGTGATGGAGCACAAGTGCCTTTCGACTATAGCTAGCAGATATGAATGGATATGGCATTATAGACTAGGCCATCTCAACTTCATAGACATCAGAGATTTGAAGAGAAGAAATATGATTTCAAGATTTCCAGAAATCGACATTCCAAACGAGGTATGTAAGGAATGTGTGCAGGCGAAGCAACACAAGAATAGCTTCAGCAAGGATGCAGGAAGCAGGTTGAAGGCTAGTCTTGAAGTCATATACTCTGATGTATATGGACAATCCAGGTGGATTCGATGGGAGGTAACAAATACGTTGTTACATTCATAGATGATTTCAGCCGAAAGCTGTGGACTTATCTGATCAAGAAGAAAAGTGAAGTGATCGAAGTATTTTCCAAGTTTAAGTCTATGGTCGAAAGACAGAGTGGTCGAAAGCTCAAAGTTTTGAGAACTGATGGTGGTGGAGAATATGTGTCGAAAGACTTCGACAGGCTATATGAGAAGGAAGGGATTGTGCATGAGGTAGTGCCACCCTATACTCCACAGCAAAATTGAATTGCAGAAAGGAAGAATCGAACCATCATGAATATAGTGAGAAGTATGTTGAAAGGCAATAATTTACCTAAAGAGTTTTGGGGTGAAGCTGTTTCGACTGCAACATACATTTTGAAAAGATGTCCTACAAAGAAGCTAGAAGGAATTACTCTAGAAGAATGTTGGTCTGGTGTGAAGCCTAGCTTGACTCATCTGAAGGTATTTGGATCTATTGCATATAGACATGTGCCAGATCAGTTGCGAAGAAAACTCGATGACAAGTCAAGTCAAATGATTCTAGTTGGATATCATTCGACAGGAGGCTACAAGTTGTCTGATCCAGAGAACAAGAAGATTGTGATCATCAGGGATGTGATCATAGATGAGTTTAAAGAATGGGATTGGACTGAAATGTCAAGAAATATTCAGTGGGAATCCTATTCGAAGAGCCAGAAACTCAAGTCAAAAGAGAAGTTCGACAAGAGGAACCAGCAGATATACCAAGTACAAGCAGACCTCAAAGAACAAGACGCATGCCTGCAAGATTACAAGATTGTGTGATTACATCAGATGATGTGATAGATGATGAAGGTGAGTTGGTACATTATGCTTTCTATGAAGATGTCGAACCCGTTAATGCAGCTGAAGCATTGAAGGATTCAAAGTGGGTGAAAGCAATGAACGGAGAAGTGAAGTCTATCGAAGACAACAACACTTGGTCACTTGTCGAATTGCCTCAAGGCAAGAAGGCAATTGATGTCAAGTGGGTATACAAAGTGAAAACGAATTCGAAAGGTGAAGTAACTCGACACAAAGCAAGGCTTGTGGCGAAAGGATTTCTACAGAAAGAAGGAATAGACTTTGATGAAGTTTTTGCACCTGTTGCTAGGATCGAAACAATCAGGTTGGTTGTTGGTCTAGCAGAAATAAGCAGTTGGCACATATGTCAGATGGACGTGAAGTGTGCATTCCTAAATGGACCCTTAGAAGAATAAGTTTATATTAAACAACCAGTTGGGTTTGTGAAACATGACGAAGAAAGAAAGGTGTACAGGCAGCATAAAGCCCTGTATGGATTGAAACAAGCTCCAAGAGCTTGGAATAAGAAAATTAATAGTTTCCTAAGGGAGAAGGAATTTGTAAAGTGCACAACTGAACATGGAGTATATGTAAGAAGAAGCATTAGTGAATTTCTTATACTATGTCTCTATGTAGATGATTTGTTGATAACAGGTAGCTGTAAAAGTGAGATCGAAGAATTCAAAGGTGATCTCAGCAAGGAATTCGAAAAGTCTGATTTGGGTGAGATTTCATATTTCCTTAGAATCGAATTCTACAAGAGCAGTAGAGGTTTGATGATGCATCAAAGAAGATATGCAGGAGAAATTCTCAAGAGATTTGAGATGGAAGAATGCAACCCAACTTCAACACCTACAGAACCAAGACTACAACTGTCGAAAGATGCAGATGAAGATGATGTTGATCCAACCCAATACAGAAGACTTATTGGATTATTGAGATACCTTTGTCATACAAGGCCTGACTTAGCATACAATGTAGGTATGGTAAGTAGATTCATGCAGAAGCCAAAGGTATCACACCTAGCAACAGTGAAGAGGATACTAAGGTATCTCAAAGGAACCTTCGATTATGGCATTTTATTTCCTACAACTGATAAAGGAAAAGAATGCAAGTTAGTGGGATACACTGATTCGAGTTGGTGTAGTGATGCTGAAGATCGAAAGTCAACAACAGGATATGTGTTTATGCTAGGTGGTGCACCAATTGCTTGGAATTCAAGAAAGGAACCAGTAGTGGCATTATCATCATGCGAAGCAGAATACATAGCTGCTTCTCTTTGTGCATATCAAGTAACTTGGATGGTGAACTTGGTCAAAGAGATAACAGGGAAAGATCATGGAGCAATTACCATGAAGATCGACAAAATGTCAGCTATCAATCTGGCGAAGAACCCAATAGCACATGGTCGAAGTAAGCACATCGAAATGAGGTTCCATTATCTTCGAGAGCAGGTAGCAGATGGGAAGATGAATTTGGAACACTGCAAAACTGAGAATCAGATTGCAGACACCATGACGAAGGGAGTGAAAGTCGAATTATTCAGAAGACTAAGAGCCATGATGAACATAGATAGTTTAGACACAATGAATTAAGTGGTGTGTTAAATTGTAATTCAGTGTGTCGAAACTATGTGTCGAAAAGATTTGATTTGTTTTAGATTTAAATAGATTTGATTTAAGTCTAGAATAAATTAGATTTGATTTAGTAACAAAAAGATATTTTGGGCTCTGGGCTTAGGGTGTAAGCTCAGTTATAAATAAAGGGAGTAACCCCTATTTTTGTAAGCAAGTCAAGCAAGTTGTATTCACAGAATTTACAGTTGCAAGTGAATAACAAAGTTTTCACAGTTTGTGAGCAGAGAGAAACTCTGCAGAAATTATTTGTCTTGTCTTCTTTTCTTTGTTTGTCTCATGATTAAATTGTCATTATGGTAGAAATTCATCATAGACTTTGGTGGATTTCCAATAAACTCAAACAAATATGTTTTTAAACAAAACAATAATTTAATACTCAAGCGTTACCATCCCCGATGTTGCAATATCAGAGCATGACACCTTCTAAAAATGACAGCAACACTAAAGATCGCTCTAAGGCTACCTTCGACGCTCCAACACTTTACTCTTGAGTATCTGCACTATGCCATAAAAAGTATATTCCAACAGAAGGAATGTGTAATAAAATTCATTACAGAAGATATAAGGAAAAGGGTCAGTAGCTACATTTCACTTCACTATACATAACTATATTTCCATTAATAATTATATTCATAAAATAAACACAACAACCTTTTGCCCTCCCTAATCAAAAACCTTCAATTACTCACATAACACATGGTCAACATCACATAATAATTATCAACATAATTTATAATTATCACATATCACATGCACATGCAATAATATAGACTCAAATGCATGTGGTACCAAAACTTCACTGATGACTTAGTTATCTTTCTCCAAAGATCCCCATCAATAGGACCGATTCCCCCTTGGAACCTGAGCACTTCATAAGATTACACTCAATCCACACAATAAGATTAAGCCATAACTAGAAAAACGTCCTATCAACATCACATGACCAATGTTCTAACATATTCCATGAATGTATGATGCACTACAATATAGAAACGACCACTACTAGTCAATTGCACCATTCATTCACAAAGTCACATATAACCATCTTCACATGTATGTACACGAATCAAACATACACTAAAATCATCATCACTAAACACTTCCCAATCATATCAACTTCATAATAATCCCATCATAACATCATAATTATCATCCAAATCACTAGATATTCACAATAACTAATTTTATAAAAGTCTTATAATTATATTTGAAAAATGACATAACTTAACTGATATAAAATACCTATTCACATGCAAAATTTTTTGGAATTTAATGATTTTGAAATTAATTTTAACATAAAGTACAAATGATCGGATTTCCGACGATACTAACCATGCGTCGATCAGACATTCATAGCTCAAGTTATGATTTTTCCAAGTTTTACAATTTTTCAAAAACACTCAGTGGTAGCTGGTTATTGTAGGACAGTAACCAGTCACTACGTTTTGCAGTAACACACGTTAGAAAAAGTTTCAGTGGTAACCGATTACTGCGTGTAATTTTCACCCAGATTTCCCAAAAATTGGTCAGGTAACCGACTACTGCAATTCTGGTAACCGGTTACCATTGTTCCAGTGGCAGATTTCTCCTATTTTTCAAAATACGAGATTTAAACCCTTTCACCCCAAAACTCCAATTTTTACCGATTAAAACTCAGAATCAGTTTGCACAATATTACTACACATCAACATACAATCTAACACCAATTTACATGTAAATTTCATGATTCAAGCATCATTATAATCCACAATTTCTTCACAATCACACAAACACAACAATATTCATTTAGAGTCATATTATTAGACAACACCTGCCTCTACCTTAACCCGATATCAATAATAATAAACCCGATATCAATAATAATAAACCCGATACCCACCCTTAGCTCGAAATTATTGATAATCAGTTTTCCCCTTTGCGTTCTTGATTTATTCCTCTCTATGTTCCACTCTATGCCCTAACTTTGCTCTCTAATTTCTATGATCTCTTCAAAAGTGATACCACAAAACCTTATTCCTTCTTTTAAACTCTAGGATTCTTATTGTGACTTTCCCAATTTACCCTCACTAACTCTCTCACTTTTACCATTCCACCCTTATCATCTCTAACACCAATTATATTACTAATTTAATTATTCTATTAAATCTAAATAATATAACTAAATTATTTAAATATAATAAAAACTAATTATTCTTCTATATTTCACATAATACCCCATACACATCATAATACGACACAATCCCTCATATAATTCACACAAAAATTCATAAATAATTATTAAAATAAATAATTATAGAAACCAGGGTGTTACACTTTCAGTGGAATATCTTGAAATTACACAGTACCTAAAGCACATGGTGCATATGAGTGAAGTGCTTTCACTGGAAGACCATGGCATTACATAGTCTCCAAGCACATAGAGCATATGAGCGAAGTGCTTCTAATGGAGGACCATGGCATTACATAATGAAGTGCAAATGGATGAAGTGCTTTGGGTGGGTGGCTTATTGTTCTCCTTGGCCGAGTTATTTCTCTGGTTGAGCTTAGTATCTAGTTGATATCCTCGTTTCTCTAATATTTGAACTATATCATGTCCTTCGCTCTACCTTTTAAAACTACCCTTTTATTTTTCTTTGACTTGTTGACTTGTTTAAAAGTCTTTTTCCTATCTTGTAATGATTACACGCGCTTTGGGAACTGATGCATTAGTCTAAGCTTTATCAATTTCTCTAACTTTCTAGAGTTATAACTATTAATGATGCCTACTTCATGCCAGTCACTTTACATCTGACGGGTTTTGGTCTTTATATAGGGTTGCACATTTTCATTTCAACTCATCATTTCAGCTTCCTTTCATTTTTTCTAAACATTTCTCCTGCTTCGTTGGTCTCTTATTTGTTCTAAATATTGCTTTATTCTTCAAACATCACTGGAACCATGTATTTCTTCTTTCCATTGGTGTATTTTCTCTCATGCCTCTAGCCATGATTTTTATTAGTGGGTGTAAGGAAAAGTTACTGACCCAAAATAGATTTTGAGAAATGCGAACTATGGACTCAATGTTTGAGGGTTTCAAAAGAGGGTGATGGGCAAGTAGACTGGAGATTTTCCAAGATGAATATGTTTGGTAGTTATGACAGTTGATCAAACGGTAGTTCGGATAATGACTAGCCTAGTGATAATGACTTTGACTTGGTGTTTTTTTTCTCGGGATTGGCTAGGTCTTATATGGAGCTCTCAAATTCAAAGAGTTTCATATTCTATTATGAAGTATGAATATTGATTTGTTATACATTAGATATGATTGGGTTCAGGATTACCAGGTAGGTATGCATCTATCACATCCTCAAAATGGGACAAATGCGATATTAAAGCCTTATGTGGAAGGTGAAAAAGCTTGCATCTGGAAGCCTTGTGAAATATGGAGTGAATATTTCTACTTTGACACTAGATCAATTGTTCATTTTAAGTTTTAAATCTCGTTCACCATCTTTCAAGATATCATCCTAAATGATATAATTGTTGCCCTATCTAAGCTCCATATGAATAACTAGGTTTGTGTGCGAGCATTTGAGATTCTATGTTGGACACTCGACATTAGACCTAATGTCAGTGTATTTTTATTTTTCTATGATGTTGTACCCAAAAATTTGCCCTCTCACTTATCAAGAATTTGCTCACAAGATCTCCTTGGGCTCAAGACTGCACTAGGGTTTGATCAACTCAAGACACCTCCTTAGGCACTGATGACCAAAATTAGGGTTTGAGTTTGCACAAGGATTTTTGAACTATAAATGCTTCATATGAATTTCATGGACCATTATAGACCCCAAAGATTACTCATGTCAAGTTTCAAGCCTTGGATCACACTTTTGATCAGTCAATTGAACAATTGACCTAAAAATCAACTGTATTAGGGAAAAAGTCAACCATGGCCAATTTACAGTAAAACCTCATAATTTTTTATCCACATCAACACTTTAAACCCATATGTATCATTTGATCAAGTTTGGACCACAATTCCTCAAGAAGTTTGATTAAATCTCCAAAAGGGCAAAATGGTCAAAATTAGGGTTTTGATTGGGAAAGGGCAATTTCTGATTTTTAACCTAGCAAATGATAAATTGGTTTAAGGCATGATCTCAAGAGTCCAATTTCATAATTTTGACTTAATGACATGGTTTCAAACATTGCAATTCCATTGGATTGACAGATGAGTTTTGTAGTCAATTGATTAAAAGTCAACTGTATACTGAAAAGTCAAACTTTGACTTTTTGGTCAAATTCAAGTGCCAAGGGTCATAATTCATCAAAACATGTCAAAATATGAAACTTATTCATCAAGAAATCAAAAAGTCAAGATTTCATTTTGAAAAGTCAAAATTTCTAAACTTAGAAAATTTTCAAAGTGTTGAAAATTCATGTTTTTTTTCCAGAATTTTGAGCCAAATTTTCATCATGCTGCAAGATGATTCAAGAGAAACTTCCAACATAAAAGTTGTAGATCTCCATGAAATATAAAACTTTTCTTCACACAACTTCTTCCAAAAGTGCTTGGATCTCAAGTTATAATTTCAAGAACATAGGATCATGAAACCAAACACTTAATGAAAATTTTCCCTAATTTGGTCAGGATTTTGACCCAACTTCATGGCACTTTTTCATATAGTTCCAAGGGGAATATTCAAAAGTAATTCAAATATGGGTTGTAGAGCACATTGCAAGCTTTACTAAATGTCTAAGATCTCATTGAGATCATTCTTGAGTAGAGAGAATCGAAGAGATGAAGTTGGTATTTTGTCACTTGAATTACAAGGCATTTTGTGATGAACAAAAATCCAATTTCAAACCTATGCTGCACAATCTTGTTTTGCAGGCTTCTAAACCTCAAGATATCTCCATAATCAGAAGATTACACTTGCTTTTGAGGTGTTATCCAAGTGTTCCAAGCATTGTCCAATCCAATTTGCTATTTTTGGAAGAAAGTTACCATTCCATTCTTGAAAAGTTGCTTTAATCACAAATTCAACCTGTCTCGAGCTTCTAACTTGTTCTTTCTACACACACAACCCATATAATACAAAAGCAAGGTGTCTAAGACCTAAATAAGCTCAAGACATGCTGGTACAACATTTGAGATTTGTCATTTCACTTTTCTTCAAAAGCAAGTTATAAAGCCATAACCCTATAACTCAGAAGCCTTGAGTGATTTTGTGCTCTAATCTTTTCCATACATATTAACAAGTTTATGGAAAGCTAAGACACGATTTCAAGCATCCTAAAACTCTCCCAAACACCCTTGTTGCACAAGACTGCTCAACTTGACAGTTTTGAGCCAAAAACTCTCCATCTCCATTTCCACTCGTGCGTTTTGATTCTTAATCATTCAAACACCTTACATACATCATACACAAGTGATCCAAGCCCCTGTTTCAAAACTGTAACCCCTCCATCACTATTCACCATTTTCAAACATCAAGCTTGCAGGTTGACTTGAGTAGGGAGATTCAGGGACTTTCAAAGCAAAGTAAGAGTTGGGATACACTCAAGGAGGTCCAGGCAAGCTAAACAGATTCTTAGGACACCTCAAAGCCTGCTCAAACTCCATACACGAATCCATCTGCAAGAGGTAAGTTTTCTAACTTCAATATCTTGATACAAGCATCTTTTGTGCATACATTTTGAAGTAAAAATGTAGATATCATTGCTCTAAAGCTAACCATGTCCATAGTTTTCATTTATATTGACAGTGTGTAGAGAATTTTAGATTTGAACTTTCTGAAAAAATTAGGTTTCAATTTAGGGCCAGCAAAATTAATCTTCATCTTTGACTTTTGGCTTACATAAGTTATATGGTTGAATTCGTGAGGAAAAATAGCACAACTTTCATGTTTGCATTTTCCATTTTTGTTGAGAAATGGATGAGATACAGGTGGTCCGGCTGGCTGAAGGTCGAAGACGAAGTACAGGTCATGGAGACGTTTTGACTTACATATTTATTGTTTCATTTGTATTAATGGATGTACAGCCACCCCAGTGGTAAGGCAACGCGCGTTATTGGTAGAGGTCATGGGTTCGAACCTCATCGCTGCCTTTTTGCATTTGTTTTACACTTTTTTGGTCATTTTTCAGCAAATAGGCGTTGGGCCTTTTGGGTTTAATTTTTTGTTTTTGTTTTTGCTTTTGTTGACTAACCTCAATACTGACTCTTGGCACCCCCTGGCCCAATTAATTAATTAATTTATTTATTTCATTTATCTTTTCTTAAATATATTTATTTTTAAATACAAAAAATCATAAAATGCAAAAAAATGATATTTTATATTTTGACTTATTTTATTTTATCTTTCCATAAATAAAAATAACTCTTTTATTCTTCATACTTTATTTATTTATTTAAGTAAACCTTATAAAATTAATTAATATTGTATTATTTATTCATTTTTCTTCACACCATTTAAAATATATTATTTTAATACCAAAAAGACTAAAAATATTCTATAATGCTATAAATATTTTCAAGATAAGAAATGCCAAAAAATAATACTTTTCTTAAACTTATCTTCTTTTGATTAATAGAATTAGGGTTTTCATCTAAAATCTTTTCTCAACAATTTCAAACTTAATAAATTATTTTCTTTATTTTATTAGGTTAAGGTAAAATTTCTTTTCACAAAACATCAAATAAAATATCCATTTTTCTTCACATTTATCTTCTTGTATATTTAATTCATTTTGTGCATTATTTATTTCAATTCTTGTATAAATTCAATTTGGTTGTAATAGACTAATTAGGGTTTTAGTTTCTTGCAATCCCCATTTACAAATTGTATACCCCTTCCCACAAATGTTGTAATAGCGTAGTAACTCTAAATTCCTTAATTTATCACTTTATATACAATTGCTAGTAATTAGGGTTTGTATGGAAAGACTAAAATTAACACTTAGAAAACCCTAATTCAAGACAAAAACAAGCATGAAAACAACACACTTGCACACAAGCATCCCTAGGGTTATCTCACTTGGTTTCCTTATACAAAATGACCATATTACGCATGTAAGGTATCTTAGCAAAATCAAGCAAACACAAGATCCTAGTCCCTCGATGACGCTATCAAAGTTGCCTTTCAAATGATCTTAGTCCCTCAAAAAGAATGCTAAGATACCTTGCAAAATTGCTAATCATGGTTATACGATGACCCACGTCCGTCTCGTTTACATCCAAAGATGGGGTTGCTTACCAAATCAATGGTAAGATAACAATGTCAAAGGAAAGAAAATGAACAAGAAAGACATTTGAGTAGGCAGATTGCTCCTAAATTACTTGCTGCATTTCAAAATAAACATCCTTGCTATTTTCAAAAACAAACACTTACACTTTCAAAACATCTTACAAACTTGAAAACATTTTCAAAAAGATCAACATCTTTGTATACATTCTTACGAACGAGAATCATTACAAAGATTTCCCAAACAAAGGCCTCTTTACAAAATACTTTCAAAAATCACACTAAGCATAATTTCAAACAAAAGCAAGTGATCTAGTAAGTAACTAAGAGCTCATTGAAAACCATAGATGAAAAGGGTGCTAATACCTTCTCTTTTCATAATCTACCCCCCGAACTCAAGAAATAATCTCAAAGGTCTTTCCCGTGCTTTTTCACCTTTCCTTTTTGGATAAAAGAAAAGTCGGTGGCAACTCTTGCTAACCGCAACATTTGCGATCAAACACAAAAAACCCAAGTCATTTCTCTCACCGTATCACAGAACTGGCGACTTTGCTGGGGAAAATCTTAAAAGTGGGGTTACCTTAAGGCTAGATCACATTTATTTGCTTCCATTGTTTTACTAGTATGCTTTACATTTTGGTTCTTTGTTTGGGTTTGAATCCTCTACCCGAATTTGGGATACCTTATAGGTAAGTAGCAATACATTGTGGAAACTATGCGGGGTATACCGACATGGTCTAAGCAATAGCTACGTTAGTGCGGCATATTTGTGGGTACTGGTAGCCTTTGAGTTAATCAAAGAGAATACAGGGCCGCTGAGTGATGTCATAAAGCACTAATGAACTTTTAGAACCTTTACTTGACCAACTTGGCATTTAGGATGTAGGGAGATGACCGACTTTAGTGCAGTCTGAAGTTGGTAGATACTCGATACTACAATCATTGAGGTTTGGTTTCTTGGGATATTTCGGTCGCCATTAAAGAGGCTTGTGCTGAAACAATGACCAAGGAAACAAACCAGTGATATTGAGCTCCTTAGAACCCGGTTACTATTACTAGGACAGGTTTAAGCCAACTAAACTTCAAGAGGGTACTTACCTATAAAACTCCATGCAAGCCTAAACCTAAGGATTTGTTTGTTTTGTTTGTATATGCATACTTGTACATAACATCATGAACATCATGAACATCATGAACATCATATACATCCACTAACCATTTCAAGGATTTTTGGATTCATCTTTGTTCTTGTTTTGTAGGATATGGATTCACTTCGCAGGAAAACTATTCAAGTCAATCTTGTAAGGATCCCTCCACAACTCAAGGAGCTAGCTTCAAGGATGCCTGAAAACTCTCCATTTACCGAGAGACATGGTCGCCTACTCAACTTGGTCACCTCCAACACAAATGAGGATATGATGAAGGTGCTCTTTCGGTTCTTTGATCCTTTACACTATTGCTTCACATTTCCTGATTATCAACTTGTGCCAACTTTGCAAGAATTCTCCCAACTCTTGAGGATTCCCATTCTCAATCAACTATCTTTCAACAGTACAGAAAGATACCCAAAACCAGAAGAGATTGCTCAAGCTCTACACTTGCACTCATCTGATGTCACAACTCATTGGGAAACAATGAGTGGTGTCAAGGTTTTCCTAGCAAAGTTCCTGTTTGAGAAAGCCCGAAATTGTTGGAATTCCTTGGACTTGCATGCCTTTAAGGAAATTGTGGCTATCCTCATCTATGGGATGGTTTTGTTTCCAAATCCTGACCAACTCATAGATGTCAACTCCGTCAAAATCTTCATATCCCGCAACCCGATGCCTACATTGCTAGGAGATATCCTACACTCTTTTCACACTCGCACAATAAGGAAAAGAGGTGTTCTTATGTGTTGCACTCCTCTCTTGGAAAGATGGTTTATTTCGCATCTTCCCCAATCTGTATTAAAAAACGAGCAAGGTTCAATGTGGCCACAAAGGTTGATGACGCTCAAACATTCAGACATTCTATTGGTGCTCCCGATCCAAAGAGAATATTATCATTGTCGACCGTTGTGGAGAATTCCCTAATGTCCATTTACTTGGAATTAGGGGAGGTATCACCTACAACCCCTGCTTAGCCTTAAGACAATTTGGTTACGCCCGAAGGGATGGCCCACACGAGATTCTGATTCAAGGTTTGGTATTTGACTACGACAACAATGATCAAGGTCTTCGCCAGAGATTTATCCAAGCTTAGAGGATGTTAAACAAGGTGGATAGCAAAACTTTGGGGCATAAAAATTCCATCCCTCTTGAGCCTTACCTCAAATGGGTACGAACTTGTGCTCAAAGTCTTATGATGCCTTACCCCTCCATACTCCCGGTAATCATTGAGTCTGTCATGGAAGGAGATGTTCCATACACTATCCTACATCCTGACATGCCTACCTCTCTTGAAGACCTACAAAGGGATTGGATACAACTCAAGGGAGAGCGAGATACCTTCGAAGCCAAATTCTACGCGAGTGAGAAGAAGGTTTTGGAACTCACTTGGCTACTTCATGAGGAGCAGACTCTCAATGCCTACATCGCACCAAAGAGGATGCGCACTACCTTTTTATCTTAGAGCTTTTGTATTTTCTTATAAGCCCAAGAGGCATTGATGTACTCAAGCTTTAACTTATTAATATAACGTGTGTTTCCTTTTTGTCTAAAACAAATTTGAATCTTTGAAATCCTTGAAATCATTACATATACATATATCATTCATCATAATATAAGCAGGTCTTTTGCAACACATCTCCTCATCTCTCTACTATTTATTTCAGTAAGATGGATCTCGAGCAAACAGTGAAGGACCTCCAAGCTCAGAATACACAGTTTCAACACTTGCTCTTGACCCTAGCCAAAGGACAAGAAGAGTTGAAGACTTTGCTGGCTGAGAAGAAGAAAAAGAAGACAAAGAAGGTAACTGGAGTCCTAAACATGGGAAGAAGATTTCATGGGCAGACAAGAAGGACCCTAGACTTTGAAATGACATCCAGTGAGAGATACAATCAAGATGGGAAAGGCAAGGAAACAGTTGTCCCGTTAGAATCAGAAGAGGAAGAGGAAGAAGAAGACTATTCTGAAGAACAATACCCTCCAGCTGATGACAAGTATAAACATCTCGAAGAGCGGTTGAGTGCGATGGAAATCCAAAAAGTACATGGCTTGGACTTTGAGGAATTGGGGTTAGTGTCGGGGATTGTCATTCCTCCCAAATTCAAAGCATCTGTGTTCGCCAAGTATGACGGAGTCTCATGCCCTAAAATGTATCTCCGGTCCTGTGAGGAAAATCCAGCCCCATACCACTGGCAAAGACTTATGGGTACACTTCTTCCAAGACAGCCTGTCTGGAACTCAACTTGATTGGTTTTACCAGTTAGAAAGAGCCAATGTTCATAACTGGGAAGATCTTGCTGCAGCCTTCTACAAACAATACCAATACAATGCTGACCTTGCACCTACCCGTACTCAACTTTAGAGTATGGCCATGGCTTCAAATGAAGGCTTCAAGGACTATGCGCAAAAATGGAGAGATTTAGCCAGAAGAGTTCAACCTCCTCAATCTGAGAGAGAGTTGGTAGACATGTTCTTGGGCACCTTGGCTGGTCCCTTCTTCAATCACTTGATTGGAAGTTCATCAGCAGGTTTTACTGAGTTGATATTAACCGGAGAAAGGGTAGAAGCCGGTATTAAGAATGGAAAAATCCAAAAAGATACATCCTCTTCTGCAGCTGTAAGGAAGCCTTTCATTGGAAAGAAAGAGGTAGTTGCTGTATATCCGTAAAGAAATCAAGATAGGGCCGAGCGCTGACCAATGGTAAGGGTTGTGATGATCCCTAAACATGCGCCTGATCAACGAAGAAACAATCAACCAAGGATGGAAAGACCGGTCAGGCAGTTCACCAGAATTAACATGACCCTATCTCAGGTATTACCGCATCTACTAAGATCCAATTTGGTGACCTTGAAAGAACCTCCGAAAAACCCCAATACAACCTCTCCTCACTACCATCCCAATGCCCGTTGCGCATATCACTCTGAAAGTCCCGACCATGACACTAATAACTGTTGGGCTCTAAAGAACAAAATACAAGACCTTATTGAAGCAAAAGAGATTGAATTTGATGCGCCCGAAAAGCCAAATGTCATTTCTTCCCCTATGCCCAAACATGGCCATAACACCAATGCCATTGAAGAAGAAATGTTTGTTACTTCAGTTGATGAACTTATGACCCCACTCCTGACTATTAAAGTGAACTTGTTGAATGTCGGTGTATTCCCGGGCTGTGATGAAGGCTGTCATTTTTGTTTGTCCTCACCAACCAGCTGTCCTTTGTTGAAAACAGGCGTTCAGTGCCTAATAGATAACAAATAAATTTTGTTTGAAAATACTTCTGTTCCACCTATTCCTTTTAAAGATGTCTCTATCATTACCATTTCCGCCAATTATTCCAGGGTCTCCACCAAAAGAACCATTAGAATTACATCAGTTCCAAAAGAAACTCCTTTGATAATTACAATGCCTGGACCAGTCCCATATTCGTTAGACAAAACCATACCATGGAATTATGGATGGGATGTCTACTACCACAGTATCAAGCAGGATTGGCCAGCCGCCGAAGATTCGAGTTCCGAGAAAGTCAACTCCGACATCAGTAATATTGCAGGAACTAGCAAGATTACCCAAAGCGGAAGGATATTTTCTCCATAAATTTCTCCCCCAAAAGCAGTTTCTGGACGCGTAATCATTCCTGTTGTTACTCCTCCAAAAGTTATTCTCATTCCTACAATCGTCCCCACTAATACTCCAATTGACAAAGCTGTTACAATCCATGTTATCATTCCAACTAACACTCCTGCTGCGGAGTTAACCGATACTCGAGGAAAAGGTGTTCTGGTTGAGTCTGTCAAGATGAAGACACAATCATTGGCTATCCCTGAGACCTCCCGGAAAGAGATGGAGTAAATTCTAAAAATCATAAAAAGAAGCGACTACGATGTAGTTGAGCAACTGGGGCAAACTCCATCTAAAATTTCCATGTTGGATTTACTACTATGTTTCGAGGCGCATGCCAAATCCATGGTAAAATTCCTGAAAACTGCCCATGTACCCCACGAGACATCTGCCGATCAGTTCCAAGACTGCGTAGGCAGCTTGACTGCAGTTAATGGTCTAGGTTTTTTGGGTGCTAATTTAACACCAAGAGGAAGGAGGCATAATAAGGAATTACATGTCTCAGTTGAATGTAGGGGCACAACCCTGGCTCATGTTTTGGTGGATACTGGCTCATCTCTGAATGTGTTGCCTAAAAAAGATCTTGATAGGTTTGACTGTGAGGAATTGACATTAAAGCCAAGTAACATAGTAGTAAGGGATTTTGATGGCTCGAAAAGGATGGTACATGGGGAAGTGGATATCCCCATTAAGGTTGGAACCCAAAAATTTGATTCAACTTTTTTGTAATGGATATCCGTCCCTCATATTCCTGCTTGCTAGGCCGACCATGGATTCACAATGCTGGCGCTGTCACTTCTACGTTGCACCAAATGCTGAAATATCCGATTCAAGGGAAGATTATCACCGTTCATGGAGAAGAAGAGTATATGATCAGCTGTTGTACCCCAAAATTTGCGCTCTCATTTCATCAACATTTCTCATCACAAGACTCTTGGAACTCAAGATCAAGTTAGGGTTTGCTCTAGACACCTCCTTGCACTGTTGACCTAAATTAGGGTTTGAGTTTGCACAGGGATATTTTGACCTACAATGCCCAAAGTGACTTTCATACTTCATGTTGGACTCACAAGTTTGTCCATACCAAGTTTCAAGCCTTGATTCAAATTTTTGCCCAGTCAATTGGACAGTTGACCTAGAAATCAGCTGTATTGGGGAAAAAGTCAACTGTGGCCAATTGACAGTCAAAACTCATGAGTTTTGACCCACATCAACATTATGAACTCATATGAACCATTTGATCAAGTTTGGATCACAACTCCACAAGAAATTTGATCAGATCACCAAAAGGGCAAAATGGTCATTTTTAGGGTTTTGACTGCACAAAGGCAATTTTTGACTGTTTGACCTAACCAAAGGCAAATCAAGCTCACACATAGACTCAAGAACTCAATGAAATTGTCTTGACACATTCAAAAAGTTCAAAAGATCTCAAATGCATAGGATTGACAGATGAATTTTTCAATCAACTGATCAAAATTTGACTGTACACTGAAAAGTCAAACTTTGACTTTTTGGTCAAAATCAAGTGCCAAGAGTTATTTTTCATCAAGACATGTCAAATTATGAAACTTGTTCATCAAGAGACCCAAAAATGCAAATTAGGGTTTAAAATGGAAAAATTTCATAACTTAGAAATTTTCTAAGTTATGAAATTTTCTTATTTTTTCCTAACTTTGTCCCATTTTTTCACCAAGATGCAAATGGATTCAAATAAAACTTTAAACATGAAAGTTGTAGTCCATCACAAATTCTATAACTTTTATTCACAAAGTTTTCTCAAAAGAGGCTTGTGTCTCAAGTTATGATTTTTGGAACAAGGGTACCTAAAACTTTTAACTTAGAGAAAATTTGCCCTAATCTAGGCAGGATTTTGACCCATCTTCTTGGCCACTTTTCATATAGTTCCACTTGGATTTTCAAGTTGAATTTCAAAGATGGATTATGGTACATGTTCCAAGCTTTCCAAATTGTCCAAGAACTCCTCAAACACCCTTGTGGTTAGAGAGAATCGAATGCTTGAAGTTGGCAAAAACTCACTTTTGTCCATGGCCAATACATGTTCATACAAACTTGCATTTTCAAATCAGCATGTTTGGTACTAGCTTGCAGGCCTCAAAACCAGTTTACACTCCATAATTTAATTCATAACCATTGAGCTAAGGTATTATCTTGGTCATTTGGACATTGCATACAAGATTAAGCCCTAAATGGTAAAAGGTATATTGCCATTTTTGCAAAAGGTTACTTTATGTCAAAACACTAAGCCTTGAGCCTTGAACAAAATCAAATACTGCAAACTAAATCCATGATTTAGAGGGGCCAAGAGTGTTGTGTGCAGGGTGATAGGAGGACTTGTACAAAGCTATAACATCACATACACACTCTTGCTTCAAGTAGAAGAAACTTGCAAAACAGAAGCAATATCTCACATCTGTAAAAACCAACTTACACAAACATTGTAAACAAGTTTCATACCTCCCAACAAGCCAGAAATACGACCCCTTTGCCTCTCAAACTCCGTTATACACAGAATCACTGTTTTTCTGCAAACCAGGGAAAGCCCTGCAGAACCATCTCCATCTCCATTCTCCCTCGTGCGTTTTGCCTCAAATTTGTTCCAATACCTTCCACTCAACTCACCTGAACTATCCCAGGCCTCCATTGCTAGCTGTAACACCATTAACACAGATTGCCATTTTTTGTTTCAAAGCTCTGCAGGTTGAGTTCTATGGCACGATTCAAGCTGTTTCAAAACAAACCAAGCATTGGAAAAGCTTCCTTGGACCTCAGGCAAGCTCAAAAGAAGCTCAAGCACCCTTGAAAGTTGCTGCATTGTCCAGCTCGAAGTCAACTGAAACAGGTATTTCATGGACTTCTATCTCTCTATTTAGGAATAGTTAGGCTTAGGTTTGTGAATGAAATCTGTTGTACTCATAGCCCTGAAGCCATACATATGCTTAGTTTTCATTTACATTAATTGTGCTAGGAGAATTTCACCCATGAACTTTCTGAAAAAACTAGGTTAAGAATTAGGGCCAGAGAAATTCTCTCTGGTCTTTGAGAGTTAGCTTAAGTTTTTTATATGGTTGAATTCGTTGTTTGATGCTCTACAAGTTTCATGTTATGAGTTTTGTCAAAAAATCAAAGAATCAGGAGATAGCCATTGATGTACAGAACGCGTGTTTTGTGAACAAGAGGAAGAAGATGAAGTCTGATTGGGTTGGGCCTGGTTGTTTTTTGCTTCTAACACCCCATTTTTCAGTTTACACCCCCCAGGCCCATTTATTTGAATATTTGTCATTTTGATATTTTTATTTTTTATTCTGACTTTATTATTTTTTGTCCAAATATAAAAAATGCCAAAAAATATTTTCTATATTTTTCATATTTTATTTGATATTTATTTTTATTTTACTAGTATAAACATGTAAATAACCTATTTTATTTTTTATTAAAACTCAAAAATAATATAAAAAAATATACTTATCTTCATTTATTATTTTTATTTACACTTGAAAATATTTTCTTGAAATATACACATTTTTGTAAATAATTAATTTTTATTTTTATATATTTAATATGTTTAATATATATATATATATATATATATATATATATATATATATATATATATATATATATATATATATATATATATATATATATATATATATATATATATATATATATATATATATATATATATATATATATATATATATATATATATATATATATATATATATATATATATATATATATATATATATATATATATATATATATATATATATATATATATATATATATATATATATATATATATATATATATATATATATATATATATATATATATATATATATATATATATATATATATATATATATATATATATATATATATATATACTTATATATTTTATTTAATTAAATAATTAGGACAAAAATATAAAAAAGGAATACATTTTCATTTTATTAATATTTTACACTAAAAATATCATTTTTACAATATACTTTTATTTTTTGTATAAATTAATATATTATTGTATATAATTAATAAATAATACTATTTATTTAAGAATTAGGGTTTTTTGCCCTAAATAATAAATAATTAAAATTGACCCTTTTTATCATTCTTTACATTTCACATTAAAAAATTACTTTTTACATACATAAGAACTTTTTGCATAATACATTTTATTTTACATTTATTTGTTATATTTTATTTCATTATTGCACATTTAAATATTGTATCTTGTACATTTGATTTGGTTTTAATAACTTAAAATTTAATTTCTTGTCAAATACCCCCAATTCAAATTTGTACCCCCTCCCTATATCATGTTGTAATAGTGTAGGATTTAAATTCTCGCACTTTTAAATGCTTTCAATTATGCCATGGTTAGACCTAGGATTTGTATGCAAATAAAATCAACAACTAGCTTGACCTAATCCAAGATAAACATGCATGAAAAACAAACACAATGCACACTTGCACCCCTAGGGTTTCAATCCACTTGTTGCCTTCAAAAATGGGTCATGATTGCATGTCAAGTACTTTGGCAAAACAAAAACAAAAACAAAGATCATAGTCCCTCGATGATGCTATCTGAGTTGCCTAAACAAAATGATCAAGTCCCTTAAGAAAATTGCCAAAAATACTAGACACAATTGCTATCATGGTCTATACGATGACCCGCGCCTGTCCCATTAACATCCTAACACAAGGTTGTTCACCAAATACAATGGTGAAACAACACTGTTAAAAGGGTTAAAAAACATAAGAAAGATCTTTGAGTAAAATAGGGTAGATAACTCTTAGTTACTTGATCAAAACTTGCAAAAACATCCTTACTATCTTCAAAACACACTTCACAACACAATTTCAAAACCCTACTTTCAAACATTGGAAACTTTTAAAAAGACAAAAACACCTTTGTATACATTCAAACAAGAATCATTACAAAGGTTGCCACAATGATGGCCTCTTTTCAAAACATCTTTCGAAACCACACACAAAGCACCATTTCAAACAATTGAAGAGCGCCATTTCAAACAATTGAAAATGCAAAGCATGTGATCTAAGCAAGTAACTAAGAGCCCATGGATAACCATGGATAGAAAGGGTGCTAATACCTTCCCTTTCTATAATCTACTCCCCGAACCCAAGAAAACATCTCAAAGGTCTTTCCTGTGCTTTTTGACCTTTCCTTAGGATAAAATAAAAAGTCGGTGGCGACTCTTGCTAAACCGAAACATTTTCAAACACAAACGCAAAATCCCAAGTCAGTTCTCTCACCGTATCACAGAACTGGCGACTTTGCTGGGGAAAATTCTAAAAGTGGAGTAACCTTAGGGTTTAGATCACCCTTTGCATGATTATTGTTTGCCTTGCTTGCTTTACATTTTGGTTCTCTTGTTTGGGCTTGAAATCCTCCACCCGCATTTGGGAAACATTCATAGGTAAATAGTAATACATTGTGGAAACTGTGCGGGGTATACCGACACGGTTGAAGCAATAGCTATATTAGTGCGACATATTTGTGAGTACCGGTAGCCTTTGAGTCAATCAAAGAGAATACGGGGCCGCTGAGTGATGTCATGAAGCACTAATGAACTCTTAGAACCTTACTTGACCATCTTGGCCTTTTTTAGGGATAGTGAGATGACCGGCTTTGGTGCAGTCCGAAGTTGGTAGATACTCGATACTACACTCATTAAGGGTTGTTTTCTTGGAATATTTTGGTCGCTAGTTAAGTGGCTAAACCAAAACAATGAACATAGAAAACAATCCAATGATATTGAGCTCCTTAGAACCCGGTTACTATTTATAGGACAGGTTTTGAGCCAACTAAACTCAAGAGGGTATTTACCTATAAAACCTCATGCAAGCCTGAAACTAGGGTTTTGTGTGACTTGCTTGTACATGTGCTTGTGCATACATCATGAACATCATAAAGCATCATATGCATCCACTAACCATTTCAAGGGTTTGGATCTTCATCTTTGTTCTTGTTTTGTAGGTCATGGAATCTCTTCGCAGGAAAACAATTCAAGTCAACCTTGTGAGAATCCCTCCTCAACTCAAGGAGCTTACATCCAGGATTCCAGAGAATTCTCTCTTCAGTGAAAGACATGGTAGACTTCTCAACTTGGTCAACACCAACATTTAAGAAGACATGATGAAAGTTCTCTTCCAGTTCTTTGACCCCCTACACCACTGTTTCGCATTCCCTGATTAACAATTGGTTCCTACTTTGGAGGAATTTTCTCAACTCTTGAGAATTTCTATTCTTAATCAACTACCCTACAACAGTACAGAAAAAGAACCAAAGTCTGAAGATGTTGCTCAAGCATTACACTTGCAACCATCTGACATCAATGGGCATTGGGAAACCAGAAGTGGTGTCAAGGGATTCTTGGCAAAATTTCTGTTTGAGAAGGCACAAGACTGTTGGAATTCTCTTGATCTACAAGCCTTTGAAGAGATTGTGGCTCTCCTCATCTATGGGTTGGTCTTGTTCCCAAACCCTGATCAACTTATAGATGTGAATGTTGTCAAGATTTTCATATCCAGGAATCCTATACCTACATTGCTTGGGGACATCCTACACTCATTTTACACATGAACAATGAGGAAAAGAGGTGTTCTCATGTGCTGTACTCCTCTCCTAGCAAGGTGGTTTATTTCTCACCTTCCACAATCAGTTTTGAAGAATGAGCAGGGTTTAAGGTGGTCACAACGATTGATGATCCTCACACAATCTGATGTACATTGGTGTTCTCGGTCCAGAGAAAATGTCATCATCATTGATCGTTGTGGGGAATTCCCTAATGTCCCACTACTTGGCATTAGGGGAGGCATCACCTACAACCCCTGTCTAGCTTTGAGACAATTTGGATATGCTCGGAGGGACGACCCTCATGACATGCTGATTCCAGACCTAATTTTTGACTTCGACAATGATGCGTAAGGACTTCGAAAAAGGTTCATCAGAGCTTGGAGGATGCCTAACAAGGTGGATAGTAAGACACTGGGGCACAAGAATTCCATCCCCCTTGAGCCTTATCTCAAGTGGGTACGAACCCGCTCCCAGAATCTTATGATGCCATACCCTCACATTCTCCCCTTGATCAAAGAGCCTGTTATGGAAGGAGAGGTTCCATACACCATCCTACATCCTGACATGCCAACATCATGGGAAGAAATGCATAAGAGTTGGATCCAACTCAAGGAAGAACGGGATACTTTTGAAGCCAGCTTCTATGCCAGTGAGAAGAAGGTTTTGGAGCTCACCCGCCGACTTCACGAGGAGGAAACTCTCAACACTTACATCGCGCCAAAGAGGATGCGCAATGTCTTTTTACATTAAGAATTTTGTAATATTTCGCCCATGGGGCACTTATGTACTAAAAAATTTCTTCTTAATATGACGTGCGCTCTTTTTGTTTACAACAAATTTGAATTTTTGAACCCTTGAATGCATTACATGAATAACATACCATTCATCATATGCATAAACAGGTCTTCACGCCAGGTTTCCTTATCTTTCCGCTGTTTATTTCAGCAAGATGGATTTGGAGCAAACGGTAAAGGATCTACAGGCACAAAATTCACAGTTCCAGCAACTCCTCATGACCTTGGCAAAGGGTCAAGAGGACCTCAAAGTTTTGTTGGAGAAGAATAAAGAGAAAAAGAAAAAGAGACCTGGAGTAGCCACTTTGGGAAGAAGATTTGAGCATCATGCCAGGAGAGTTCTCGAGTTCCCCTCAACGTCTGACGAAGGGGCTGGTAAAGGGAAAGGGACTGCTGTGCCTTCTGAATCCGAGGTTGAAGAGGAGGAAGAGGAAGAAGACGAAGACTACTCAGAACAACAGTATCCACCAGCGGATGATAAATATAAGAACCTTGAAGATAGACTGGCAGCTATGGAGTTGCAGAGGGTGCCCGGATTGGATTTTGAAGAACTAGGGCTGGTAGCTGGGATTGTTATCCCTCCCAGATTCAAGGTGCCAACATTTGCCAAGTATGACGGTCTGTCATGCCCAAAGATGCACCTGAGGTCGTATGTCAGAAAAATACAACCCCACTCATCCGATAAAGACCCCTGGGTACACTTTTTTGAAGGCAGCTTGTCTGGCACGCAGTTAGACTGGTTTTATCAACTCGAGAGATCAGAGGTTCACAATTGGGAAGACTTGGCAGCTGCTTTTTATCGTCAGTATCAATACAATGCTGATTTGGTGCCCACTCGTACTCAGTTACAAAGTATGGGGATGACTTCCAATGAAGGGTTTAAAGAGTACGCCCAAAAGTGGCGTGATCTGGAGGGAAGGGTGCAGCCACCGCTATCAGATAGGGATTTAGTTGACATGTTTCTGGGGACCTTGTCTGGCCCCTTCTTCAATCATCTGATCGGAAGTTCTTCCGCGGGATTTACTGAACTGATTTTGACCGGCGAAAGGGTTGAGGCCGGTATTAAGAGTGGAAAGATTCAAAAGGATGCTTCCGCATCCACGGCTGTTAAGAAACCCTTCCCATCCAAGAAGGAAGCATCTGCTGTGTATTCTCAGAAGGGACAGGGAAGAACTGAGCGACGGCCGACTGTAGGGGATGTGATGATTCAAAACTCGTCAAATGATCAACCTCGTAACAATCAGTCAAGACCTAATCAACAACGGGTGGAAAGGCCACAACGGCAGTTCACCCGCATCAACATGACGCCCGCTCAGGTACTTCCTCATTTGTTGAAGCTGAATCTGACCAGCTTGAAGGAAGCGCCAAAGAACCCTAACACCTCCTCTCCATACTACCACTCCAATGCCAAATGTGCCTACCATTCCGACAGTGCTAGGCACGATACCAATAATTGCTGGGCGCTTAAGAACAAAATCCAGGATCTGATTGATGCTAAGGAAGTAGAATTTGATGCTCCTGAGAAGCCCAATGTTATATCTTCTCCGATGCCCAAGCACGACCACAATATTCATGCTGTTATGGAGGACACTCATGTCACTGATGTTGTTGACCTACTGACGCCGTTACTTGTGATTAAGGAAAATTTGTTGAGAGCCGGGATCTTTCCTGGTTGTGATAAAGACTGTTATTTTTTTTTGAACATACGAAGTGATTTCCCAATGTTGAAGTCAGGTGTCCAACGCCTGATGGATACCCAAGAGATACTTTTCCAGAAAACCCCTGTTGATACCTTCAATCCTGTTACTCCTGATACTTTTGCTACTAAAACCAACGATATTGCAATCATAATCATTTCCGACAATCCTCCCAAGGCTTGTAAAAGGCCTGTCAGGATTACACCCAACTCTGAATGTGTACCATTAAAGATCACCATGCCGGGACCTGTCCCGTACCAATCCAGCAAAACGATACCATAGAACTATAGGGGAGAAATCTTCTACCATGGTATCAAATAAATTGAGACAGTCCAAGAGATTTCTGAAGAAGAAAATCCTGATGTAGGGAACATCGCGAGTACAAGCAAGATAACCCGCAGTGGCCGGATCTTTTCTCCGGAGATTGCTCCCCCCCGAGCAGTTTTCGGACCCTTGAAAGCTTCTGCACCTGTTGGACCATCTGTGCAAGGCCCAGTGATTGAAGAACTGGATACTCCTGAAGTAAGACCATCTACTGATATTACCGACAAGGGTAAGGGGATACTGGAAGTGCCTGTCAGGACGAAGGCCCATGTTGTGGTTATCCCCGAAACCACTCAGAAAGAAATGGATGAAATCTTGAAAATAATCAAAAAAAGTGACTACGACGTTGTGGAACAGTTAGAGCAGACCCCTTCTAAAATCTCAATGTTGGCTCTTCTGCTCTGTTCTGAGGCCTACGCTAAGGCCCTGATCAAATTCTTGAAGGCGATACATGTTCCCCAAGAGACTTCGGCTGACCAGTTTCAGGAATGTGTGGCCAGTCTTACTGCTGATAATGGCCTTGGCTTTTCCGATGCTGACTTAACTCCCAAAGGAAGGAAAAACAACAATGCGTTACATGTTTCAGTTGAATGCCGGGGAACCACTCTCGCCCATGTCTTAGTTGATACTGGTTCTTCCTTGAATGTGCTGCCAAAGAAAGCCTTAGACCGTTGGACAGCGAAGGACTGACTCTCAAACCTAGTAACATCGTTGTGAGGGCTTTTGATGGTTCCAAGAGAATGGTTCATGGAAAGGTTGATATTCCTATCAAAGTAGGCACAAAAGTTTTTAACTCCACCTTCTACGTGATGGACATCCGTCTGTCATATTCGTGTTTGCTAGGGAGACCGTGGATCCATTATGCCGGGGCAGTTACATCCTTTTTGCACCAGATGCTGAAATATCCTGTTAAGGGTAAGATTATAACGGTGCACGGCGAGGAAGAGTACATGATAAGCCACCTCAACTCCTTCCGTTATGTGGAGCTGGATGGCGAGTTCATCGAAACGCCTTTCCAGCATTTTGAGGAAGTTTCTCCCGAGGTAGCAGTTGCGAAGACAATGGTTGAGGTGCCTATAGTTCCCAAGCATGTATCTAGGATGGCATCTCTCAAGGACGCAGAGGCGGTGATCAAAGAAGGGAAGAGTACAACATGGGGGCAATTGCTTGATTTTCCCCATAAGACGGACAAATTTGGACTAGGGTTTACAGCTGCAGGACAGAAGGCTATGCGTCGTTCCAAGACTGGAGGGCCACCTATAAGGATCACTCATCACGAAATTAATGCTGTTGAGGATAAAGATGAAGAGAACGACTTCGAAGATTGGATCTTTCCGACCGTCGAAGGGGGTCTAAGCAACTGGGAAGCAAAGGATTTTGTTCCCATCACCTTTATCAACCAGTAATTTTATCTTTGAACAATTTCCCATTTTTATGGTCTGTAATAACTAAAGCAATTCGCACACTATTTTCACCTCATGCCTTTCCCGGGGCATGTAGGTCCATTTGTAAGGGTTTGATTTTCTTCATAATCATATGCCATGTTTTAATGAATCATTGGACGTTTTTCATCTATAAACTGTTGTGTTCATTTTCTTTCCTTTTACATTTTTGTTTGTTTAAGGATGGCTATCCCTTACACACACCCACACTCACAAATGCAGGTACCCATCCACTCCGGATTCCATGGGTGACTATTCTGCTTTAGCCTTCGATAACTCTGAAGATTTGGTCAATCATACTGAGTACAAAGTTGACGAAGATTGTGAAGTGCCGGGAGAGTTAGCCAGACTTCTACAACAAGAAGAGAGGGCCATTCTGCCTCATGAAGAGTTGCTAGAAACCATCAACTTGGGGACATAGGAAGACATGAAGGAAGTAAAAATGGGTGCCAACCTAGAACCAAATGTCAAGGAGCGCTTAATGCAATTGTTGAATGATTATGTTGAAATCTTAGCCTGGTCTTATGAAGACATGCCAGGGTTAGACACAAATATCGTGTTTCACCGTCTCCCTACAAGAGAAGACTGTCCACCGATCAAGCAAAAGGTTCGCCGAATGAGGCCTGACATGTCTGAGAAGATTAAGGCTGAAGTAATGAAGTAATTCAACACTGGCTTTCTGGATGTTACCTCCTACCCACAATGGGTTGCTAACATCGTGCCTGTGCCTAAAAAGGACGGCAAAGTCAGAATGTGTGTGGACTATCGGGATTTAAACAGGGCTAGCCCTAAAGACAATTTTCCACTACCGCATATCGACATTTTGGTTGACAACACAACTCAACACAAAGTTTTTTCCTTCATGGACGGATTCTCGGGATATAACCAGATCAAAATGGCCCCCGAGGACATGGAGAAAACTACTTTTGTCACGCAATGGGGTACCTTCTGCTACAAAGTGATGCCGTTCAGACTGAAGAACGCAGGGGCAACCTATCAACGCGCCATGGTAGCTTTATTTCATGATATGATACATCATGAGATCGAAGTTTACATAGACGACATGATAGCTCGATCACAGACAGAAGAAGAACACCTTGGTCATTTGCAAAAGCTGTTTTCCAGGTGGAAGGAGTATAAACTCAGGCTGAATCCAAGCAAGTGTACTTTTGGAGTTAGGTCTGGTAAACTCCTGGGGTTTATTGTCAGCAACAAAGGCATTGAGGTTGATCCAGCTAAAGTAAAGGCTATACAAGAAATGCCCGCCCCCCGTACTGAAAAGGAGGTTAGAGGATTCTTGGGACGCTTGAACTATATCGCCAGGTTCATCTCTCACCTGACGTCTACCTGTGAGCCAATTTTCAAACTGTTAAAGAAAGATCGGGTAGTTGAATGGAACAATGATTGTCAAGTTGCTTTTGATAAAATCAAGGAGTATTTACTAGAACCTCCTATTCTGATGCCACCCGTCGAAGGAAGGCCATTAATCATGTATCTGGCTGTTTTGGATAATTCAATGGGGTGCGTGCTGGGCCAACATGATGAGTCTGGCCGAAAAGAGCATGCCATTTATTACCTTAGCAAAAAGTTTACCGACTGTGAGACTCGCTACTCACTGCTCGAGAAAACTTGCTGCGCTTTGGTATGGGCTGCTCGCCGGCTAAGGCAGCATATGTTGACTCACACCACTTTGCTGATTTCCAAAATTGATCCAATCAAGTATATCTTCGAGAAGCCTGCTTTATCTGGAAGAATCGCTAGATGGCAAATGATCCTGAATGAGTATGATATCCAGTATACTACCCAAAAAGCTATAAAGGGGAGTGTACTAGCTGACCATCTAGCTCATCAAGCCGTCGAAGATTACCAATCTATGAGATTCGACTTCCCTGACGAGGACATCATGACTTTGGACAACATCGAAGGTAACGGACCGTATGACAGACCTGAACAAGGATCCCGATGGACACTGTACTTTGATGGTGCTTCAAATGCACTTGGCAATGACATCGATGCGGTACTCATTTCCCCGGAAGGTTACTGTTATACCCCAAAATTTGCCCTCCCATATTCTCCAATAAACTGCCAAGCCAAGCTACAAAATTCCCCAAGAGTTGCACAATGCAAAGGCCTCCCTACAGTCAAAACTAGGGTTTGTGTGTTGATCAAGAAAAGGAAGTGTTCAAAGGTCCAATCAAGTCTCATATGCTTACAAACATGGTCAAGCATCCTCATATCAAGTTATCAATTTCAACATTACAGGTCATTTTCAAAAGTCAACAAAAAGGGACTTTAAGTCAAAGGCCATAACTTGAGATTGGTAAATCAAAATGACATGGGACCAAAGACATTGGTTAAAGGACTCAAAGACCTTTCCAAAATGTCCAAGAACATGTGAAAAGCTTAAAAATTGAGCAAGTTATGCCTTGTAGAAGTTGGGAAATTTTTGTGAAATGGCAAAAGTCAATTATCTTTGAAAATCCAATTTTGACAAAAGGGCCCCATTTTTCTCACTTTGTCCATCCTTGTCATGCCACACACGTGGCCCATGGTTGATTTCAAGACCAAATGTTGACTTTTTTATTTTATTTAATTTTTGATGATTTAATTCATTTTAATTCATTGAAAATTCAAATAAAATTTAAAAATCAATGAAATGGTGTCAAATGAATTTGGACAAGTTCTATACATCATGAACCAACTCTAAAATCAGGCCAAGGTTCATTTTCATACTAAGTCTAGGTTTTGGCTAGAAATTAGGAAAAAATGGTTAATGGACAAACCCTAATGCCAATTCTTTCTCAAGCATGGATTAAGGTCAAATAGCAAGCCTATTCAATTCTATGATGCTCACTGAGTCCAACCCTAACTGGAATATAGCACAAAACTCGTTCAAAGTCCATTTGGCAATTTGAAAAATGAACCATAAAAGGCAAAACTGATTTCATAGCTAGGGATCTTTTCAGGCCAAATTTTTTATACCATTAGCATCCTGGACCATCACTGAACGCATTTCAATTCATAACATCTTCCAAAACCCTCTGAATTGGTACACACAACTCAAACTGTACAACAAAAATGTGGCAATCGTGATTTACATTCTAAGCATCTTTTTGCATTTTTAAGTACATATTCATACTCATGATGAAGTTTCCAAGCTGTTGATTACATTTAATTGCATTTTTGTCCATCCTACGCGAATCTGCCATGCCCACATTCTAGGGTCTTCAAGTTTTGATTTTGGGGTTTTCACCATACTGCAAAATTGGCCCTCAAGACCATGACCATTGCATTCCTGGCATCTGGACGAAGAAATCTACCTATTCGCGCCTAATTTATATTAGGAAACCATCCATTCGCTATTTTCTAAAAGGCCTTCTACAGCAACGGGTTAAAACCGTTGCTTATGGCTTGTGTGTTTCAGAAAAAAAAAGAAGAACAGGGACGATGATGTGCTGGCGTAGGATGATTGGTTGTTTTAAATTCTGCGCGCCCAATTACTAATGCGCCTAGTTTTCCTTTTTGTTTTTTATGCGTTATAATATAATAACTAATGCATGGTAGCTCAGCTGGCAGGGACACACGCTATTGACCACAATGACCTGGGTTCAAGTCCCAGGTCTTGCAATTCTTCAATATTATTTTTCATTTCAAGATTGCATGCAGGCCTCACATTAAGACTCACCATGCACTTCAGCATCAACTCATCCACGTGTCCCAGAGCATTCACATCAAAGGCAAGGATTGGGGAACATGCTACGCTTCAGTCAAAGGCACCACATTGGATCAAAAAAAGTCAACAAATGGCCAGCAATTGGGCCAGGCCTTTCAACATTGCACTCCCAACCTCAAATCCACACCCCCTGGTTCTATCTTTTTTCTTTCTTTTCTAATTTTCTTTATATTTTATTTTTTTAAATTTACTTGTGTTTTATTTTCTGATTTAATTAATTTTTACAAAAAATTATAAAAAGCATTAAAAATACAGAAAAGGCAAAAAAAAAAATATATAATTAATTTTGATTCTTTTTTTTTATAAATTAAAATGTAATTCATTTAGTTTAATTAAGTTTTAATTTTAATTTTAATTCTTTTGTCATAATAAAAAATCCAAAAAATGTAGAAATTAGGTTAATTATTAATTTTTTATATCCTTTTTAATTTTTTCCCTTTTTTTCTCACAATATTATTATTTATTATTTATTTTCTATAAATCAAAAATTGTACATAAATTGGTTTAGAATTTAATTAGGTTAGAAATTAAATCTTTTTTTATAATAAACTTAAAAAATGATAGAACTAGGACTTTAATTTCAATTAATTTTTTCCTTTTTTCTTTTAAACCTAAAAAAAAACACCAAAACATTATTTTTAATTTTTAATTTCCTTGATTAATTTTAATTATTTGTAAAAGGGTCCAACGCCCTAATTTTGTTTAATCTTTTTATTTCGCGCGTTTGTTTTATATTTATTAAATACCTTTGTATATGCCCCAAAGCCGTGTAATTAAAAACTCTCGGACTTTTTATTTTATTCGCTTTATTTATTTTCAGTCAAATCGGGTTCGGTTTTTTTTGGCGATGTGGACCCGCGCCCGTTGTAATAGTTAGATTTATTTTCTCGCAAATATAACTGTTAATAAATATGCATGAAAGAATGAATGCCCGAAAAATAAAATTGAACCGTTAGATCACCAATGCATGACAAGACAAACAATGAACTGAAAATGACACACAATTCGCACACACCACCCCTAGGGTACGCCTCACTGTTGCCTTTCGAAAGGTGGTCATCGAGTAGAAAACGTCTTAGTAAGTCCTCATGATCCGGGAACCTGGCATGAGGGTAGCTTCTAAGGTGTCTTCCCATTGCTCCGGTGATCACCATGTCCCTCAAATCAAATTGACCCGAACACCTCCAACGGTGGTGCTACCTACCTCTCAATGGTGGGATGGCACTACTTTAAAGGACATTTACACAGACGAATTCCTTAGGGTAGGTAGGTTCTCAAGGGTACTTGCTCTCTTTAAAACAAAACAAATCAAATCTTTTCACACCAACACTTTCAAAAAACTTTCAAAACAAACTTTTCAAAACACTCTGACGTACGAGTTAAACTGAAACTTTTCAAAGAATATTTTTGAAACCCACAATTGAAAAGCAAGCACACATTTTGAAAACACATTGAGCAAGTACCTAAGAGCCCATGGATAACCATGGATAGAAAGGGTGCTAATACCTTCCCTTTCTATAACCTACCTCCCGAACCGAGAGCAATCTCTTTAAAGGAATTTTTCTGTGCTTTTGTCCTTTCCTATTGGAGAAAATAAAAGACGGTGGCGACTCTTGCTTACCGCGACATTTCGCGAACCAGCTTTAAAACAGTCAGTTCCAGATCCACCGATCCCAGAACTGGCGACTCTGCTGGGGATAACTTAAAGTGAGGTGTACCTTAGGACTAAGATCACTGTGTTTTCAATTGCTTTCCTTGTTTGCTTTATTATTGTGGGTTGCTTGGGAGTTCTATAGATCCTAACCCGGATCTGGGGAATACCTTTTTAGAAAGTAGCAACAAGGCTGTGAGGGAACTGTGCGGGGTATACCGACATGGTTGAAGCAGTCTGCTACGTTGATGTGGCATATTGGTGTGTACCGGTAACCCTTGAGTCAGTCAAGGAGAGTACGGGGCCTCCATGTGGTGTCATGAAGCATCAACAAACCTTAGGAACCTTAATTGAACAATCTTGGCCTCTTTAGGGTAGTGAGATAACTGACTTTGGTGCAGTCCGAGGTTGGTTGATACTCAATACTACACTCAATTGAGGGTTGCTTTCCTGGAATATTTCGGTCGCCAGTTCAGTGGCTAAATCGAAACGATGAACAATGAAAGCAATCCCGTGATATTGGGAACCTTAGAACCCGGTTACTTTGATTAGGACAGGTTGAGCCCACCCACTTCAAGAGGGTAGTACCCCAAACTTCATGCTGGCCTAAACTCTAAGGGCTCTATTGTGTGACTTGTGTGCCTTCCTACTTGAACTACTTGCATGCTTATTACCTGACCTTTGTCTCTTGCAGGTTGTGTTTGTAGTCCTTAATTAGGACTCATAACAGGGTATTCTAAGTTTCTTGCAGGTTTTTGCAGTCCTTAATTGGGACTCATTACAGGGTTACTCACATTACCCCATGCATATCATGACATCATACCATTGCATACATCCTAACCCATTTCAAGGATCTCAAGGGCTTGTGATACAGGTCATATATCTAGCAAGGGGCAAAGAGGATTTATTTTCCTCTAGCCGAAGTTGTCAGGGGCTATGACCCACTTGATATGGTGAGCTTTGACTCCTGAAGAAGGTTCCCTAACCAAGGTTGTTTGGAAATCAAAACCAGACATGATGACTAAAGTCAGGGGCTGTGACCCACTGGATATGGTGAGCCTTTGACTCTTGAAGAAGAGTTCTCAATAACATGGGTGTCCTTCAATCAAGCTCTAAATTCCAATGCTAACAAATTTTCTTGTTTACCCCGCGAGATCCTTGAAAACATTGCATGCATATCATACACATCATTACATAACAGGTATCTTTGTTGCAGGTCACTTACCTTTCTCGCTGTTTATTTCAGCAATGGCATTCCAACCAGATAACCAGGACTGTCTTGCTCAAGAGACTCGGTTCGGGGAAATCCTCCTAAATCTATCCAAGGGGCAGGAGGAGCTAAGGACACTTCTCATGGAGACTTTTGCCAGGAACAGTGCTGAGGATGAAAGGCTGAAACACCTACAATCTGAGATGGATGCTATGAAAGCTCAAATGCTGGGGCAGAGGAATGCCATTCAAGGTCTAGCACAAAGACAAGATGAGCTCCGGTTTCTTGTCAACCAACTGCTTCAGAGTAACCAACTGGGGCAAACATCTAAAGGAAAAGAGCCAGTCGTTGTTCAACCACCTTTGAGACAAGGAGACAAAGGAAAAGCTCCTCATTTGGCTTCAGGGGCACAAATTCAGCATCAACCTTTTCAGCCAGGCAAGCCCAAACAACCTCTTCAGCCAGGCAAGCCCAAAAGGCAATTCACCAAGCTTAACGTATCACTGCCTCAAGCTTTACAACAACTGTTGAGGTTGAATTTGGTAACTCTAAGGGACCCTCCTAAGAATCCCAACAGGACACCTTCAAGGTATAACCCCGACGCCCACTGCGATTATCACTCTGACAGCCCGGGGCATGTTACGGAGGATTGTTGGACTTTGAAGAACCAGATCCAAGATCTGATTGATGAAGGAGCTGTGAAATTCACCCAAGATGGCCAGGCTGAGTTCTTCTACTATCCCTGCGGGATTCACCATTTGAAGTGACAAGCCCTGAGACTAGAAATTTTTGTTCATTCGAATGTTCAAAGTTGCAATTTTCTTTTGTTCAAACGTTTACTCATTGTTAAAACATTGTTATTTCATTAATGCATCGCTTATGTCCATTTTGAATCAATATATTCGTATTCACTATACGCAAACTATTTTCATATTTGTTCTGATGTCAACTCTTTCAATCAATAATTCTAAGCCTCTTGAGGGAGGATGACGAAAACGATACCACGATCTACAGTATGCTTTTGAACAGACCCCGCTGATGAGGTACAGGCATTGTTTCAATCCCTAAACACTGGAGTTATAAGGATGATAATCCCTCGTCAACCCCTCTGAGCCAAAGAAGTAGGAGTTTGTTTCTTTTCGAAATTTAAAACCCTTTATCATAACCTGGGGTAGGGTAGTTCTCCCAGTTGATCCAAGTGCATGACGAATAGCACCGAAGAGATCTTTACAAAACGAACAAAGATAGTGATAATTCCAAACCATCATACAGATAGGCAGTCATTATATCTCAAAAAATAAAAACCCATTAAGTCAAAACCTATGAAGGAGACTTACGAAACTGGGGCACCCCGCTGACTGTAATCACAAAAGAAACAGTTCAGGCAAAAAAAAACAGGGATCACAAAATCAAAAAAGGAGGTCACACAAACCCTCGACAAAAAAAGGAATGACTGCCTATTCAAAATAAGTTATCCATCACCAGAAAATTAGAGCAAAGACTCAAACAAGGTCTAATGTATGATCAACTGAGTTTAGGTTTGGAGAACGTCGCGAAGAGAGGGTGGGTACAAATAAAATTTGAACCTTCATACTTTGTTTCTTAAACCGTGAACCAGGCCATGTTATAACCCTCAAAAGTCCTAGCTGAAGCATGGTTTAGTTCGAAAGCATACTGTTACGAAAGGTATCCTGACTCCTGAAGGCCTACGGTAAATACGGAGTTGACATTATGTTTTACAAACATTCACTTGTTTTATGAAAAAAGAATGCATTTTCAAAATCTTTGAGACAGACATAAGCCTTGCATTTTTAATATAATTTTGTTTGCATATGAATTTTTGTTTGAACAGCATAGAAATTCGCATGACGAAAGTCTAATGAACAAGAGTATCTCCAATCAAGGGGCACGACATGATCATGGTCTATCATCTGGGGCAGTTCAGTCAAGATTCGGAGAATCTCTCAAAGGCCAAATAGCCTGGGGCAAACCTCCGCTTGAGTCACTTGGGGCATTTCAACAACGAATCTGGCCTGATCAAACACCATTCTGGTGGCATGACAAAACAATTTCTAACAGGGGCAATTCCCTACATGCTGAAAGCACGGACATAGTCGAAAAATACTACGCACAATCAAAGGTCCGCTAGGTTGACACACCTAGGCAAAAATAAGGGCTCCCCGGCGAACCAAAAGGGTTCGGGCAAAATGAAGGGATGAAAATGAAAAAATCTGTACACCCGGCAGGTCGAAAACCTGAAAAGGCGGCTTGGGCAAAAATGGGTATCCCGGTGGACTGCAAACCCGAAAGGGCAGTCCAGGCAAAAGTTAGGGATTAAAAGCGTACGACTATGTCCCGCCATCTGTCTACCAGAAGAAAGTTTGTCCGCCAACAACTATCAGCACCCCACAAGAAACAGGGGCAATAAAGGTTGATCTGGGCAGTCTGATTGTTCTATCCTCCAAGGTATCAGGGTAGGTCCTGTTGAAGAACACAACCAGGTATCTTAATTCCCCAGAGAGCGAGCCAGCAAGCAGTATACTCTCCTCAAGCAAAGCAGTTATCAACCTTAAGGAAGTTGAGTATCCTCTCGCAGATCTCAACACTCCCCAGCAGCATATATTCTTAACAAGCATCCCCGGCAGTCTTGGTCTAAAGATTGATCCCCGACGGCATACATCAACGTTCAAAGGAATCACTTCCCCAGCCTATCTTAAATTCCCCAGGAGAGTCCCATCCAAGTTCCCCAGGAAAGATGGAATTCATCTCCCCAAGCAGTAAGCTTATCCCCAGTATATTCTGGAAGCTCATCCCCTAGCAGAGCACGAACGCGTCGTCCGGCTTGATTTAAAGAGTTATTTCCTTAACAGGATATAACTGGGTTATCCTCAGCCAAAAGCCAAGGGAAGGTCGTCGTCAACGTAGTTCTTTCCCATCCCCAGCGAAGTCAATTCACACTTCCAATACAGCAACGGTATCTCAACAGAGTTACTATCAATATTCAGCAAGGCATCACTCTCCCCACAGAGTATTGCTTCCCAGCATGATCACTAAAGTATCTTTTCTCCCCGCAGAATCTCCCAAGTTTATTCCGCAACGGGGTCATCTTCTCCTACCGGTATCCTTGCAGTTATCATCCCCAGCGGAAGCAAAAGCTTATTCTCCAACACCAGCCCAGGAGTGACTTCCAGGCACCCGTCAAGGATTTACTTTCCTGGACGAAAACATACATAAACATCACATACATCATTATAGCATGCATAACGCACTGCATCATACAAATCTCATTTGTGTTGAGAACATCATTGCTTGATCCATATCATGCATTGCACATGACTGACTTTTATCTTTCAGGAAAATTCAGTTAAGTTCTCAAGCTACAAGACCTAGACTGGTTCAGTCAAAGGCCTCCTCTGGTTCAGTTAAATCGTCCCAAGATTTTCCTGATTGCTTATCCAGTGGAAGACATTTCAAGACCTAGACTGGTTCAGTCAAAGGCCTCCTCTGGTTCAGTTAAATCGTCCCAAGATTTTCCTGATGCTTATCCCTTTGAAGACATTTCAAGACCTAGACTGGTTCAGTCAAAGGCCTTCTCTGGTTCAGTTAAATCGTCCCAAGATTTTCCTGATGCTTATCCCTTTGAAGACATTTCAAGACCTAGACTGGTTCAGTCAAAGGCCTCCTCTGGTTCAGTTAAATCGTCCCAAGATTTTCCTGATTGCTTATCCAGTGGAAGACATTTCAAGACCTAGACTTATTCAGTCAAAGGCCTTCTCTGGTTCAGTTAAATCGTCCCAAGATTTTCCTGATGCTTATCCCTTTGAAGACATTTCAAGACCTAGACTGGTTCAGTCAAAGGCCTTCTCTGGTTCAGTTAAATCGTCCCAAGATTTTTCTGATGCTTATCCCTTTGAAGACATTTCAAGACCTAGACCGGTTCAGTTAAATCGTCCCAAGATTTTCCTGATTGCTTATCCAGTCAAAGGCCTCCTCTGGTTCAGTTAAATCGTCCCAAGATTTTCCTGATTGCTTATCCAGTGGAAGACATTCCAAGACCTAGACTTATCCAGTCAAAGGCCTCTCTGGTTCAGTCAGATCGACCTTAAGATCTCTCTGATTCTTATCCCCAGTAGAAGACACCCCAGATTTTTCTCAACGAGCGTTGTTGAAGTTAAAAGTCGCTCAAGACTCTCCTACCATTCAGGCTAAGGAAGTAATCATCTCTGGTTCTTTCATCACCGTTTGAAGCTCCAGACTCAGCTCCTGTAACCAGTCAGGACACATCTAAACATCAGCTCCTGCAACGTGTCAGGTACTCATTTTCTATTTTGCAGGTATGCAGGTTCTCGCCAAGGAATCTCTTATGCAATCAAACATCCAGATGGCATCTATAAGCCCATTCCCCTATCATTGCCAACATGTGAGCGCAAATTTCCGGGCACTCTAGTGTCCAATCTTCTTTTACCCTCGGATTACGAAAGGCACGTCAGCCAATCTATATCCTCAGGTCTAAGAAGATTGAACAGGGGCAACTGTTATACCCCAAAATTTGCCCTCCCATATTCCTCAAGAAATTGCCAAGCCAAGCTACAAAATTCCCCAAGGGTTGTGCAGTGCAACAGTCTCCCATACAGTCAAAACTAGGGTTTGAGTTCTGGTCAGGCAAATGAACTTTTCAAAGAATATTTTTGAAACCCACATTGAAAAGCAAGCACACATTTTGAAAACACATTGAGCAAGTACCTAAGAGCCCATGGATAACCATGGATAGAAAGGGTGCTAATACCTTCCCTTTCTATAACCTACCTCCCGAACCGAGAGCAATCTCTTTAAAGGAATTTTTCTGTGCTTTTGTCCTTTCCTATTGGAGAAAATAAAAGACGGTGGCGACTCTTGCTTACCGCGACATTTCGCGAACCAGCTTTAAAACAGTCAGTTCCAGATCCACCGATCCCAGTTACCATACACCCTTCACTGCCCGACTTTGTTTCAGTTGTACCAACAACATGGCCGAATATGAAGCTTGCATCTTTGGTCTCAAGGCTGCTATAGGCTTGGGAATCAAATCTTTGTTCTTATTTGGGGACTCGACTTTGGTTATCAGTCAAGTCAAAGGAGAGTGGGACACTAAACATCTTAATCTTATCCCATACAAAGAACATGTCCTGATGTTGTTGCCTCATTTCGAGCAGATTACTTTCGAGCACTTCCCGCGAGAAGAAAATCAGCTAGCAGATGCTCTGGCTACAATGTCTTCCATGTTTAAACTCAACTGGGATAACGAGGCTCCCCAAATTACCATTGAGCGAATGAACGAACCAGCACACTGTCATGAGATTAATACCGAAGAAGTAGTGGAACAACCCTGGTTTCATGAAATCAAAAGGTATCTCCAGACTAGAGATTATCCTGAAGGAGCTTCCGTCAATGACAAAAAGTTCTTAAGGAGATTTGCTTCCAAGTTCCTCCTAAGTAATGGCATCCTTTATAAGCGCAACCATGATTATGTTCTAGTTCGTTGTGTGGACAAAGCTGAAGCAGAGTTGATCATGACTAAGATACACAGTGGCACATTTGGCACTCACTTGAGCGGACATACGATGGCTAAGAAGATTCTAAGGGCAGGCTACTACTGGTCTACCATGAAAGCTGATTGTCATCAACATTCTTGTACCTGCCACAAATGCCAAGTCTACGCCGACAAGGTACATATTCCTCCTGTTCCTCTCAACGTTCTGTCAGCTCCTTGGCCATTCGCAATGTGGGGCATTGACATGATTGGAGAGATCAAGCCCACGACATCCAATGGACATCGCTTCATCTTGGTGGCTATTGATCATTTTACCAAGTGGGTCGAAGCAGCTTCCTTTGCCTCCATTACAAAGAATGTGGTTTCCCGCTTCATCAAGCAGTATCTCATATGCAGGTACGGTGTCACCGACAGGATCACCACAGACAACGGTACGAATTTGAACAATACTATGATCACCGCTCTATGCGAGCAATTCAAGATTTATCATCACAATTCATCTCCCTACCGGCCGAAGATGAACGGTGCTGTTGAAGCCGCAAACAAAAATATCAAGAAGATCATTCAAAAGATGACAGTCACCTACAAGGACTGGCATGAGATGTTACTGTTTGCTCTACATGGATACCGTACCACGACACGCACTTCAACAGGGGAAACCCCATTTTCTTTGGTGTATGGCATGGAAGTTGTGCTACCCATGGAAGTTCAAATTCCTTCCTTAAGGATTATGAAGGACGCTGGTTTGAGCGAAGACGATTGGATTCAGACCCGGCTTGATCAACTTAATTTGATCAACGAGAAGCGACTTACTGTTGTCTATCATGGTCAGACGTATCAAAAACGCATGATCAAGGCTTTCAACAAGAAAGTCAGACGTCAGGTATATCAAGTTGGAGATCTTGTAATCAAGCGGATCATCTTGCCGCAAAGCGATCCCAGGGGCAAGTGGACTCCTACTTACGAAGGACCATTTGTGATTAAGAGCATCTTTTCTGGTGGGGCAATGATTCTGACCACCATGGACGATAACGACTTGCCGCACCATGCGAACGCAGACATAGTCAAAAGATACTACGCATAAAACGACCCGACAAGTTGAAAACCCGAAAGGGCGACTTGGGCAAAAAAGGGCATCCCGGTGAATCGAAAACCCGAAGGGCGGTTCAGGCAAAAATTAGGGATAAAACAAAAAAAAATCTGTACACCCGGCAAGTTGAAAACCCGAAAGGGCGACTTGGGCAAAAAAAGGGCTTCCCGTTGGATCGAAAACCCGAAAGGGCGGTCCAGGCAAAAGTTAGGGAATTAAAGCGTATGACTATGTCTCGTCGGGTCACTTTAAGAACAATCTCTTCACAAACAAGCTCCAAGCGTCTGATCAATCCAGTCATCGGCGGACGAAGCAGCGAATGGACAAAATATTCAGAGTTGTGAAGGCTATAGAAGAATGGGAATCCCATGGAATTGTTACACAAGCCATCTTTCTTTTGTATAAAACTTTTTAATTTTTTTACGACAACATTATCTTACTAGGATGTCTGTCTCCTTTGTACAAAAATACTCACAAAAGTTAATACAAAAATACTTCAAAGTGCAGAAATTTGCTTGCCTTTCTTTTTTTTCATTTTTTTTCACTTATGTTTTATTTGAAAACGTCCAATGTTTTGTTAAATAGGCATATGCATTTGAATATAATCACTGCTTACAAATAAAACAATTTGAAAAAGGATAGTTACTGATAGGTTGAAGGAGTAGGAAGAAATATTTATGCCATTCCAGAAGAAATCCCCTACGATACATCATTCGGATCCTCAACAAGGTTAAATATGGAGTATATTTCCCCAGCAAAGTTAAGCTTCAAGATCCGCAACGGAGCCAATGCAGTCTAAAACTTGATTCCCCAGCTGAGTTAATTATCAATCCCCAGCGGGAACCATTCAGTTTTCCGCAATTTCCCCAGCAGGATATCTTAAAAGTTTGAGAATCAATCAGATAACAGTTAACTCTTGGTCTTATCCTCAACTAGGAATCCCCAGTAGATTGGCATACAATTCAAGCTCCTGATTTCTCAAGCAGAGTAAACATTCTCCCCACAGAGTTATTTCTCAACAGATTGAAGATTCTCAATTTCATTTCTCCAGCATAAGTCTCCCAGATTCTAACTTCCCAGTAGAGATTTTCAGAGTTTTCCTTATTCCCTTAAGCAGTCAGCAGTCAGCAAGGATTTCTCATCTTCAAAGATTTTTGGAATCCCCAGCTTTGGTCAAGGATTTACTTTCCCCGGCAGCAATCAAAGATTTCATTATCTCCAGTTATTAAGGATTTATTTTCCTCAGCAAGACAGTTACTCAGCTTACATGCGCAACCATTACATTCATATATCATAAACATTGATGAAACAAAATTCATTGCATCATACATATCATGCAACATAACTTTGTGTTTCAGCTAACATTTTGCCCTTTTCAGGATAAGATTAAAGGGCTTTTGTTAACAATTATTCGGATACAGTACAGATACACCCCATACACGGCGGTCATTCTATTACTCTTTCAGAACTTCAAGTCAAAATACAGTATGGATACACCCCAGACGCGACGGTCATTCTACTACTCATTCAGACTTCAGCAATCAGATACAGACTAGATACGCTTCAGACACGGCTGCCATTCTATCTCTCATTCAGATTCAACTATCAACTACAAGTTTAGATACGCTCCAAACAAGGATGCCGTTCTGGCCTGTACGCCAGCAGTTTGATCCCCCCAGTGCAGTCGCCACAGAGGTCTTTCTGTCACTTATTCCGATCCCAGTTACAGTACGGATACACCCCAAACACGACAATTATTCTACTACTCATACAGATCTCAACTTCAGATACAGTCCAGATACGCTCCAGACACGGTTGCCATTCTGTCACTCATTCATAGTTTATCCCCAGCACACAGTTGCTCCATACGCAGATGTTTCTCTGTTACCTAGATACAATACAGATACACTCCAGACACGGCAGTCATTCTGATATTCATTCAAAATTAAAATACAGTTACAACTCAGATACGCGCTAGACACAGACACCATTCTTTTGCTCATACAAACTCAGTCTCCAGATGCAGTTCAATGACATTTCAGACACGAATACCGTTTTGATGCTCATTCTTCTAACCTACAGCATTGCAATTCAACAAAGATTCTTGGATGGCATCATTAAGCCCATCTCCAGCAGGATTCTACCATCTCCATAATGGCATCTTTAAGCCCATTCCCGCATCTATGTTTTGACGAGTGCAAATTTACGGGCACTCTAGTGTCCAATCCTCTTTTACCTTCGAGTCTCGAAAGGCAAACTTGCCAATCTAACTCTTCAGGTTCAAGAAAATTGAACAGGGGCAACTGTTGTACCCCAAAATTTTCCCTCTAATTTCATCAACATTTCTCATCACAAGACTCTTGGAACTCAAGATCAAGCTAGGGTTTGCTCTAGACACCTCCTTGCATTGTTGACCTAAATTAGGGTTTGAGTTTGCACAGGGATATTTTGACCTACAATGCCCAAAGTGACTTTCATACTTCATGTTGGACTCACAAGTTTGTCCATACCAAGTTTCAAGCCTTGATTCAAATTTTTGCCCAGTCAATTGGACAGTTGACCTAGAAATCAGTTGTATTGGGGAAAAAGTCAACTGTGGCCAATTGACAGTCAAACCTCATGAATTTTTACCCACATCAACATTATGAACTCATATGAACCATTTGATCAAGTTTGGATCACAACTCCACAAGAAATTTGATCAAATCACCAAAAGGGCAAAATGGTCATTTTTAGGGTTTTGACTGCACAAAGGCAATTTTTGACCGTTTGACCTAACCAATGGCAAATCAATCTCACACATGGACTCAAGAACTCAATGACATTGTCTTGACCCATTCAACAAGTTCAAAAGATCTCAAATGCATAGGATTGACAGATGAATTTTTCAGTCAACTGATCAAAATTTGACTGTACACTAAAAAGTCAAACTTTGACTTTTTGGTCAAACTCAAGTGCCAATAGTTATTTTTCATCAAGACATGTCAAATTATGAAACTTGTTCATCAAGAAACCCAAAAATGCAAATTAGGGTTTAAAATGGAAAAATTTCAGAACTTAAAAATTTTCTAAGTTATGAAATTTTCTTATTTTTTCCTAACTTTGTCCCATTTTTTCACCAAGATGCAAATGGTTTCAAACAAAACTTGAAACATTAAAGTTGTAGTCCATCACAAAGTCTACAACTTTTATTCACAAAGTTTTCTCAAAAGAGGCTTGTGTCTCAAGTTATGATTTTTGGAACAAGGGTACCTAAAACTTTTAACTTAGAGAAAATTTGCCCTAATCTAGGCAGGATTTTGACCCATCTTCTTGGCCACTTTTCACGTAGTTACACTTGAAGTTTCAAGTTGCATTTCAAAGATGGATTATAATACATGTTTCAAGCTTTCAAAATTGTCCAAGAACTCCTCAAAAACCCTTGTGGTTAGAGAGAATCGAATGCTTGAAGTTGGCAAAAACTCACTTTTGTCCATGGCCAATACATGTTCGTACAAACTTGCATTTTCAAATCAGCATATTTGGTACTAGCTTGCAGACCTCAAAACCAGTTTACACTCCATAATTTAATGCATAACCATTGAGCTAAGGTATTATCTTGGTCATTTGGACATTGCATACAAGATTAAGCCCTAAATGGTAAAAGGTATATTGCCATTTTTCCAAAAGGTTACTTTATGTCAAAACACTAAGCCTTGAGCCTTGAACAAAATCTGATACTGCAAACCAAATCCATGATTTAGAGGGGCCAAAAGTGTTGTGTGCAGGGTGATAGGAGGGCCTGTACAAAGCTATAACATCACATACACACTCTTGCTTCAAGTAGAAGGAACTTGCAAAACAGAAGCAATCTCTCACATCTGTAAAAACCAACTTACACAAACATTGTAAACAAGTTTCATACCTCCCAACAAGCCAGAAACACGACCCCTTTGCCTCTCAAACTCCCTTGTACACAGAATCACTATTTTTCTGCAAAACAGGGCAAGCCCTGCAGAACCATCTCCATCTCCATTCTCCCTCGTGCGTTTTGCCTCAAATTTGTTCCAATACCTTCCACTCAACTCACCTGAACTATCTCAGGCCTCCATTGCTAGCTGTAACACCATTAACACACATTGCCATTTTTTGTTTCAAAGCTCTGCAGGTTGAGTTCTGTGGCACGATTCAAGCTGTTTCAAAACAAACCAAGCATTAGAAAAGCTTCCTTGGACCTCAGGCAAGCTCAAAAGAAGCTCAAGCACCCTTGAAAGTTGCTGCATTGTCCAGCTCGAAGTCAACTGAAACAGGTATTTCATGGACTTCTATCTCTCTATTTAGGAATAGTTAGGCTTAGGTTTGTGAATGAAATATGTTGTACTCATAGCCCTGAAGCCATACATATGCTTAGTTTTCATTTACATTAATCGTGCTAGGAGAATTTCACCCATGAACTTTCTGAAAAAACTAGGTTAAGAATTAGGGCTAGAGAAATTCTCTCTGGTCTTTGAGAGTTAGATTAAGTTTTTTATATGGTTGAATTCGTTATTTGATGCTCTATAAGTTTCATGTTATGAGTTTTGTCAAAAAATCAAAGAATCAGGAGATAACCATTGATGTACAGAACGCGTGTTTTGTGAACAAGAGGAAGAAGATGAAGTCTGACTGGGCTGGGCCTGGTTGTTTTTTGCTTCTAACACCCCATTTTTCAGTTTACACCCCCCTGGCCCATTTATTTGAATATTTGTCATTTTGATATTTTTATTTTTTATTCTGACTTTATAATTTTTTGTCCAAATATAAAAAATGCCAAAAAATATTTTCTATATTTTTCATATTTTATTTGATATTTATTTTTATTTTACTAGTATAAACATGTAAATAACCTATTTTCTTTTTTATTAAAACTCAAAAATAATATAAAAAAATATACTTATCTTCATTTATTATTTTTATTTACACTTGAAAATATTTTCTTGAAATATACACATTTTTGTAAATAATTAATTTTTATTTTTATATATTTAATATGTTTAATATATATATATATATATATATATATATATATATATATATATATATATATATATATATATATATATATATATATATATATATATATATATATATATATATATATATATATATATATATATACTTATATATTTTATTTAATTAAATAATTAGGACAGAAATATAAAAAAGGAATACATTTTCATTTTATTAATATTTTACACTAAAAATATCATTTTTACAATATACTTTTATTTTTTGTATAAATTAATATATTATTGTATATAATTAATAAATAATACTATTTATTTAAGAATTAGGGTTTTTTGCCCTAAATAATAAATAATTAAAATTGACCCTTTTTATCATTCTTTACATTTCACATTAAAAAATTACTTTTTACATACATAAGAACTTTTTGCATAATACATTTTATTTAACATTTATTTGTTATATTTTATTTAATCATTGCACATTTAAATATTGTATCTTGTACATTCGATTTGGTTCTAATAACTTAGAATTTAATTTCTTGTCAAATACCCCCAATTCAAATTTGTACCCCCTCCCTATATCATGTTGTAATAGTGTAGGATTTAAATTCTCGCACTTCTAAATGCTTTCAATTATGCCATGGTTAGACCTAGGGTTTGTATGCAAATAAAATCAACAACTAGCTTGACCTAATCCAAGATAAACATGCATGAAAAACAAACACAATGCACACTTGCACCCCTAGGGTTTCAATCCACTTGTTGCCTTCAAAAATGGGCCATGATTGCATGTCAAGTACTTTGGCAAAACAAAAACAAAAACAAAGATCATAGTCCCTCGATGACGCTATCTGAGTTGCCTAAACAAAATGATCAAGTCCCTTAAGAAAATTGCCAAAAATACTTGACACAATTGCTATCATGGTCTATACGATGACCCGCGCCTGTCCCGTTAACATCCTAACACAAGGTTGTTCACCAAATACAATGGTGAAACAACACTGTTAAAAGGGTAAAAAAACATAAGAAAGATCTTTGAGTAAAATAGGGTAGATAACTCTTGGTTACTTGATCAATACTTGCAAAAACATCCTTGCTATCTTCAAAACACACTTCACAACACAATTTCAAAACCCTACTTTCAAACATTGGAAACTTTTAAAAAGACAAAAACACCTTTATATACATTCAAACAAGAATCATTACAAAGGTTGCCATAACGATGGCCTCTTTTCAAAACATCTTTCAAAACCACACACAAAGCACCATTTCAAACAATTGAAGAGCGCCATTTCAAACAATTAAAAATGCAAAGCAAGTGATCTAAGCAAGTAACTAAGAGCCCATGGATAACCATGGATAGAAAGGGTGCTAATACCTTCCCTTTCTATAATCTACTCCCCGAACCCAAGAAAACATCTCAAAGGTATTTCCTGTGCTTTTTGACCTTTCCTTAGGATAAAATAAAAAGTCGGTGGCGACTCTTGCTAAACCGAAACATTTGCGAACACAAACTCAAAATCCCAAGTCAGTTCTCCCACCGTATCACAGAACTGGCGACTCTGCTGGGGAAAATTCTAAAAGTGGAGTAACCTTAGGGCTTAGATCACCCTTTGCATGATTATTGTTTGCCTTGCTTGCTTTACATTTTGGTTCTCTTGTTTGGGCTTGAAATCCTCCACCAGGATTTGGGAAACATTCATAGGTAAATAGCAATACGTTGTGGAAACTGTGCGGGGTATACCGACACGATTGAAGCAATAGCTATATTAGTGCGACATATTTGTGAGTACCGGTAGCCTTTGAGTCAATCAAAGAGAATACGGGGCCGCTGAGTGATGTCATGAAGCACTAATGAACTCTTAGAACCTTACTTGACCATCTTGGCCTTTTTTTAGGGGTAGTGAGATGACCGGCTTTGGTGCAGTCCAAAGTTGGTAGATACTCGATACTACACTCATTGAGGGTTGTTTTCTTGGAATACTTTGGTCGCTAGTTAAGTGGCTAAACCAAAACAATGAACATAGAAAACAATCCAATGATATTGAGCTCCTTAGAACCCGGTTACTATTTATAAGACAGGTTTTGAGCCAATTAAACTCAAGAGGGTATTTACCTATAAAACCTCATGCAAGCCTGAAACTAAGGTTTTGTGTGACTTGCTTGTACATGTGCTTGTGCATACATCATGAACATCATAAAGCATCATATGCATCCACTAACCATTTCAAGGGTTTGGATCTTCATCTTTGTTCTTGTTTTGTAGGTCATGGAATCTCTTCGCAGGAAAACAATTCAAGTCAACCTTGTGAGAATCCCTCCTCAACTCAAGGAGCTTACATCCAGGATTCCAGAGAATTCTCTCTTCAGTGAAAGACATGGTAGACTTCTCAACTTGGTCAACACCAACATTGAAGAAGACATGATGAAAGTTCTCTTCCAGTTCTTTGACCCCCTACACCACTGTTTCACATTCCCTGATTATCAATTGGTTCCAACTTTGGAGGAATTTTCTCAACTCTTGAGAATTTCTATTCTTAATCAACTACCCTACAACGGTACGGAAAAATAACCAAAGCCTGAAGATGTTGCTCAAGCATTACACTTGCAACCATCTGACATCAATGGGCATTGGGAAACCAGAAGTGGTGTCAAGGGATTCTTGGCAAAATTTCTGTTTGAGAAGGCACAAGACTGTTGGAATTCTCTTGATCTACAAGCCTTTGAAGAGATTTTGGCTCTCCTTATCTATGGGTTGGTCTTGTTCCCAAACCCTAATCAACTTATAGATGTGAATGCTGTCAAGATTTTCATATCCAGGAATCCTATACCTACATTGCTTGGGGACATCCTACACTCATTTTACACACGAACAATGAGGAAAAGAGGTGTTCTCATGTGCTGTACTCCTCTCCTAGCAAGGTGGTTTATTTCTCACCTTCCACAATCAGTTTTGAAGAATGAGCAGGGTTTAAGGTGGTCACAACGATTGATGACCCTCATACATTCTGATGTACATTGGTGTTCTCGGTCCAGAGAAAATGTCATCATCATTGATCGTTGTGGGGAATTCCCTAATGTCCCACTACTTGGCATTAGGGGAGGCATCACCTACAACCCCTGTCTAGCTTTGAGACAATTTGGATATGCTCGGAGGGACGACCCTCATGACATGCTGATTCCGGACCTAATTTTTGACTTCGACAATGATGCGCAAGGACTTCAACAAAGGTTCATCAGAGCTTGGAGGATGCCTAACAAGGTGGATAGTAAGACACTGGGGCACAAGAATTCCATCCCCCTTGAGCCTTATCTCAAGTGGGTACGAACCCGCTCCCAAAATCTTATGATGCCATACCCTCACATTCTCCCCTTGATCAAAGAGCCTGTTATGGAAGGAGAGGTTCCATACACCATCCTACATCCTGACATGCCAACATCATGGGAAGAAATGCAAAAGAGTTGGATCCAACTCAAGGAAGAACGAGATACTTTTGAAGCCAGCTTCTATGCCAGTGAGAAGAAGGTTTTGGAGCTCACCCGCCGACTTCACGAGGAGGAAACTCTCAACACTTACATCGCGCCAAAGAGGATGCACAATGTCTTTTTACATTAAGAATTTTGTAATATTTCGCCCATGGGGCACTTATGTACTAACAAATTTCTTCTTAATATGACGTGCGTTCTTTTTGTTTACAACAAATTTGAATTTTTGAACCCTTGAATGCATTACATGAATAACATACCATTCATCATATGCATAAACAGGTCTTCACGCCAGGTTTCCTTATCTTTCTGCTGTTTATTTCAGCAAGATGGATTTGGAGCAAACAGTAAAGGATCTATAGGCACAAAATTCACAGTTCCAGCAACTCCTCATGACCTTGGTAAAGGGTCAAGAGGACCTCAAAGTTTTGTTGGAGAAGAATAAAGAGAAAAAGAAAAAGAGACCTGGAGTAGCCACTTTGGGAAGAAGATTTGAGCATCATGCCAGGAGAGTTCTCGAGTTCCCCTCAACGTCTGACGAAGGGGCCGATAAAGGTAAAGGGACTGATGTGCCTCTGAATCCGAGGTTGAAGAGGAGGAATAGGAAGAAGACGAAGACTACTCAGAACAACAGTATCCACCAGCGGATGATAAATATAAGAACCTTGAAGATAGACTGGCAGCTATGGAGTTGTAGAGGGTGCCCGGATTAGATTTTGAAGAACTAGGGCTGGTAGCTGGGATTGTTATCCCTCCCAAATTCAAGGTGCCAACATTTTCCAAGTATGACGGTCTATCATGCCCAAAGATGCACCTGAGGTCGTATGTCAGAAAAATACAACCCCACTCATCCGATAAAGACCTCTGGGTACACTTTTTCCAGGACAGCTTGTCTGGCACGCAGTTAGACTAGTTTTATCAACTCAAGATATCAGAGGTTCACAATTGGGAAGACTTGGCAGCTGCTTTTTATCGTCAGTATCAATACAATGCTGATTTGGCGCCCACTCGTACTCAGTTACAAAGTATGGGGATGGCTTCCAATGAAGGGTTTAAAGAGTACACCCAAAAGTGATGTGATCTGGCGGGAAGGGTGCAACCACCGCTATCAGATAGGGAGTTAGTTGACATGTTCTGGGGACCTTGTCTGGCCCCTTCTTCAATCATCTGATCGGAAGTTCTTCCGTGGGATTTACTGAACTGATTTTGACCGGCGAAAGGGTTAAGGCCGATATTAAGAGTGGAAAGATTCAAAAGGGTGCTTCCGCATCCACGGCTGTTAAGAAACCCTTCCCATCCAAGAAGGAAGCATCTGCTGTGTATTCTCAGAAGGGACAGGGAAGAACTGAGCGCCGGCCGACTGTAGGGGCTGTGATGATTCAAAACTCGTCAAATGATCAACCTCGTAACAATCAGTCGAGACCTAATCAACAACGGGTGGAGAGGCCACAACGGCAGTTCACCCGCATCAACATGACGCCCGCTCAGGTACTTCCTCATTTGTTGAAGATGAATCTGACCAACTTGAAGGAAGCGCCAAAGAACCCTAACACCTCCTCTCCATACTACCACTTCAATGCCAAGTGTGCCTACCATTCCGACAGTGTTGGGCACGATACCAATAATTGTTGGGCGCTTAAGAACAAAATCCAGGATCTGATTGATGCTAAGGAAGTAGAATTTGATGCTCCTGAGAAGCCCAATGTTATATCTGCTCCGATGTCCAAGCACGGCCACAATATTCATGCTGTTATGGAGGACACTCATGTCACTGATGTTGTTAACCTGCTGACGCCGTTACTTGTGATTAAGGAAAATTTGTTGAGAGCCGTGATCTTTCCTGGTTGTGATAAAGACTGTTATTTTTGTTTGAACATACGAGGTGATTGCCCAATGTTGAAGTCAGGTGTCCAACGCCTGATGGATACCCAAGAGATACTTTTCCAGAAAACCCCTGTTGATACCTTCAATCTTGTAACTCCTGATACTTTTGCTACTACAACCAATGATATTGCAATCATAACCATTTCCTACAATCCTCCCAAGGCTTGCAAAAGGCCTGTCAGGATTACACCCAACTCTGAATGTGTACCATTAAAGATCACCATGCCGGGACCTGTCCCGTACCAATCCAGCAAAACGATACCATGGAACTATGGGGGAGAAATCTTCTACCATGGTGTTGTACCCCAAAATTTTCCCTCCCATTTCCTCAACTTTCTCTCATTACAAGACCCTTGAAGCTTAGGATCAAGTTAGGGTTTGCACTACTCAAGACTTCTCCTTACACTGTTGACCCAAATTAGGGTTTGTGTTTGCACAAAGATGTTTTGACCTAAAATGCCTAAGATGACTTTCATGCTTCATGTTGGACTCCCAAGTTTATCCATACCAAGTTTCAAGCCTTGATTCCAATCTTTGCCCAGTCAATTGGACATTTGACCTAGAAATCAGCTGTATTGGGGAAAAAGTCAACTGTGGTCAATTGACAGTCAAACCTCATGATTTTTGACCCACATCAATATTATGAACTCATATGGACCATTTGATCAAGTTTGGATCACAAATCCTCAAGAAATTTGATCAGATCACCAAAAGGGCAAAATGGTCATTTTTAGGGTTTTGACTGCACAAAGACAATTTTTGACTGTTTGACCTAGCCAATGGCAAACCAAGCTCACATATGGACTCAAGGACCCCATGGATTTGTCTTGACATGCTCAACAAGTTCAAAAGATCCCAAATGCACAAGATTGACACATGAATTTTCCAGTCAATTGATCAATTTTTGACTGTATACTGAAAAGTCAAACATTGACTTTTTGGTCAAAATCAAGTGTCAAGATTCATTTTTCATCAAGACATGTCAAATCATGAAACTTGTTCATCAAGAAATCAAAAATCACAAATTAGGGTTTGAAATGAAGAATTTTCATAACTTAGAATTTTTCGAAGTTATGAAAATCCCTAATTTTTTCCTAACTTTGTCCCATTTTTTCACCAAGATACATTTGGATTCAAGGAAAACTCAAAACATGAAAGTTATAGTCCATTTCAAAATCTACAACTTTGATTCATAAAGTTTCCTCAAAAGAAGCTTGTAGATCAAGTTATGATATTTGGAACAAGGGTGCAAAACATTGTTAACTTAGAAAAATTTTGACCTATTTTAGGCAGGATTTTTGCCTAACTTCATGGCCACTTTTCACATGCCTCCACTTGGAATCTCAACTTGCATTACAAATATGGATTGTAGTACACATTCCAAGCTTTCCAAATTGTCCAAGAACTTCTCAAACACCCTTGTGGTTAGGGAGAATCGAATTTGGCAATATGGGCAAAACTCACTTTGTTCATGAACCATTTCCATGTCCATAACTTTGCATTTTTGAACTCAGCATGCTCTAAGCTAGATTACAGGCCTTTTATCTCATCCACACTCAATAATTTAATGCAAAACCTTTGTGTCTTAGCATTATCTTGTCCATTAAGCCATTACACAAAAGATTAACCTTAATATTGAAAAAGCAAATTATCCATTTTTGAAAAGTATGGCTTTATGTCAAGTTTGCAAATCAAGAAGTACAATGCAAATCCTTTTGGCACAAGTTCAGGGATATATCCCACTGATCAAGACAAAGCTTTGCAGCACATTTGAGGGGCCTGCACAAGTCTAGAAACCAAGTTGACAATTTTTGCTTAAGTTAGAAGAAACCTTGCATTTTGTAACACATCTCACATTTCTGCCAACACAAGCTTAAGCAAACTTGTTAGACACATTCCAAATATCAAACCTAAGCTAAGGCACGAGTTAACCACCTTCCAAACCCCATCATTCATCAAAACACCCTCCTACTGCAAAAACAGAGTCACCTCTGCAGTTGGACTTCCATAACTCAATCCATTCGTGCGCCTTGGCCAAAACCAGTTCATACACACTCCATACCACCTATACAAGCTATCCCAAGCATTAGACACGACCTGTAACACCTCTAACCAACTTCACCATTTTCACTTTTTCTGTTTTGCAGGTTGATTGCTATAGCTTGATTCGCTTGGTTTCAAAGCATACCAAGCATTGGAATAGCATCCCTGGACTTCAAGTAAGTTGTACAAGTCTTCACCTTGCCTTGAAAGTACCTCCATTGCCAGATACGATCCAAGCTGAACAGGTAAGTTCATGGACTTCTATATCCCAATCTAGGAAGAGTTAGGTTTAGATTTATGAATGAAAAATGTCATATTCATGTCCCTGAAGCTATACATCTCATCACTTTCCATTTATATTGCATATGCTGAGAGAATTTAAGACCTGAACATTGACAAAAACCTAGGTCAAGAATTAGGGATGGAGAAATTCTCTCTCATTTCTGAGAGTTAAGTTAAGTTTTTTATATGTATGGAATCGTGGCTTGATGCTTGACATCTTTCATGTTATAAGTTTGTGCTAAAAGTCCAGGAATCAGGATGTTTGAACCAGGAGGGAAAGGCACGCGTTTTTGACATTTTTGTGCTGGAGGTTGAAGACAACCTCTATTGGGCTGGGCCTGTGATATTTTTCCTTTTTGCACCACATTCTCACACATGCACTCCCTTGGCCCATTGCATTTTATTTTCATTATTTTGGACTTTTGATTTTTGTTTCTGGCTTATTTATTTTTGTCAAAGCATAAAAAATATTAAAATTATTTTTCTCACATTTTTTTTGCATTTTATTTGATATTTATTTGGTTTCATTTAGTTTTGTACATAAATAAACATAAATATACTTTTATTTAAAATAACTAAAAATAATACCAAATATATTTATTTTCTGATTTCATTTTATTTTATCTTTTTGAAAACATTTTATAAAAAATATACTTTTTTTGTAAATATTAAATACTCAATTTTTGTACATATTTAATATATTTAATAAATAATATAAATACTTATATATTTATTATAATATTTAGGATAAAAAAAAACATAAAAAAATACATTTTTATTTTTATTAATATTTAACTTAAAAAATCACTTTTTACAATATACTTTCTTTTTTATTTATCTTTTGTACATAATTAATAAATATTGCATATATTATATAATAAATACCTTTTATTTATAAAATTAGGGTTTTGCCCTAAATACATAAAAATACCAAAAATTAATTAATTTTATTTTTGTTTATGTGACACATGGAAAATACGTTTTTACATACATATAAAAAAATCATCTTTTTGCAGCTTGCATATTTATTGTATTTTTATTTAATTATTGTGCAATTAATTAATTTGTATAATTCAATTTGGATGTAATAGTTTAGGTTTTAATTTCTTGCTAAAATATCCCCATTTGAACATTTGTACCCCCCATCCCATATATTGTGTTGTAATAATTTAGGACCTTTAAATTCCGCACTTTAAAAGCTTTCTAAATATGCCATGATAGAATTAGGGTTTTGTATGCAAATCAAAAACAACAAATAGTTTGACCTAAATTCAAGACAAACAAGCATGAAAATGGACAACACTAATCACACTTGCACCCCTAGGGTTACTCCACTTGTTGCCTTCAATAATGGGCCATGTTGCATGTTAGGTATCTTTGGCAAAAACAAAACAATCAAATGATCATAGTCCCTCGATGACGCTTTCAAAAGTTGCCTAAAAATGATCAAGTCCCTTAAAGGAAAAAATTGCCCAAAGATACTTGGCACCATTGCAATCATGGTCTAAACGATGACCCGCGCCCGTCCCGTTCACATCCTAACACAAGATTGTCCACCAAATACAATGGTGGAACAAAATTGTTAAAAGGGTTAAAACATAGCAAAGATCTTTGAGAAATTTAGGGTAGATAGCTCTTGGTTACTTGCCAACTTGCAAAACAAAAACACTTGCCTATTTTTCAAAACACACATCACAACACACATTCAAAATAACTTTCAAAAACAATTGAAAACTTTTCAAAAGATGAATACACCTTTGTATACATTCCAACATGGATCATTACAAAGATTGCCACTACATTGGCCTCTTTTCAAAAACATTTTCAAACCCACACACACAAAGCACCATTTCAAACAATTGAAAATCAAGGCAAGTTGATTTAACCAAGTAACTAAGAGCCCATGGATAACCATGGATAGAAAGGGTGCTAATACCTTCCCTTTCTATAATCTACTCCCCGAACCCAAGAAAACATCTCAAAGGTTTTTGCTGTGCTTTTTAACCTTTCCTTAGGATAAAATAAAAAGTCGATGGCGACTCTTGCTCAACCGAAACATTTGCGAAAACAAACGCAAAACCTCAAGTCAGTTCTCCCACCGTATCACACATGGTATCAAACAAATCGAGACAGTCCAAGAGATTTATGAAGAAGAAAACCCTGATGTAGGGAACATCGCGGGTACAAGCAAGATAACCCGCAGTGGCCGGATCTTTTCTCCGGAGATTGCTCCCTCCGAGCAGTTTTCGGACCCTTGAAAGCTTCTGCACCTGTTGGACCATATGTGCAAGGCTCAGTGATTGAAGAACTGGATACTCCTGAAGTAAGACCATCTGCTGATATTACCGACAAGGGTAAGGGGATACTGGAAGTGCCTGTTAGGACGAATGCCCATGTTGTGGTTATCCCCGAAACCACTCAGAAATAAATGGATGAAATCTTGAAAATAATCAGAAAAAGTGACTACGACGTTGTGGAACAGTTAGGGCAGACCCCTTCTAAAATCTCAATGTTGGCTCTTCTGCTCTGTTCTGAGGCCCACGCTAAGGCCCTGATCAAATTCTTGAAGGCGACACATGTTCCCCAAGAGACTTCGGCTGACCAGTTTCAGGAATGTGTGACCAATCTTACTGCTGATAATGGCCTTGGATTTTCCGATGCTGACTTAACTCCCAAAGGAAGGAAACACAATGATGCATTACATGTTTCAGTTGAATGTCGGGGAACCACTCTCGCCCATGTCTTAGTTGATACTGGTTCTTCCTTGAATGTGCTGCCAAAGAAAGCCTTAGACCGTTTGGACTGCGAAGGACTGACTCTCAAACCTAGTAACATCGTTGTGAGGGATTTTGATGGTTCCAAGAGAATGGTTCATGGAAAGGTTGATATTCCTATCAAAGTAGGCACAAAAGTTTTTAACTTCACCTTCTACGTGATGGACATCCGTCTGTCATATTCGTGTTTGCTAGGGAGATCGTGGATCCATTATGCCGGGGCAGTTACCTCCTCTTTGCACCAGATGCTGAAATATCCTGTTAAGGGTAAGATTATAACGGTGCACGGCGAGGAAGAGTACATGATAAGCCACCTCAACTCCTTCCGTTATGTGGAGCTGGATGGCGAGTTCATCGAAACGCCTTTCCAGCATTTTGAGGAAGTTTCTCCCGAGGTAGCAGTTGCGAAGACAATGGTTGAGGTGCCTATAGTTCCCAAGCATGTATCTAGGATGGCATCTCTCAAGGACGCAGAGGCGGTGATCAAAGAAGGGAAGAGTACAACATGGGGGCAATTTCTTGATTTTCCCCATAAGATGGACAAATTTGGACTAGGGTTTACCTTGGTCATTTGCAAAAGTTGTTTTCCAGGTTGAAGGAGTATAAACTCAGGCTGAATCCAAGCAAGTGTACTTTTGGAGTTAGGTCTGGTAAACTCCTGGGGTTTATTGTCAACAACAAAGGCATTGAGGTTGATCCAACTAAAGTAAAGGCTATACAAGAAATGCCCGCCCCCCGTACTGAAAAGGAGGTTAGAGGATTCTTGGGATGCTTGAACTATATCGCCAGGTTCATCTCTCACATGACGTCTACCTGTGAGCCAATCTTCAAACTATTAAAGAAAGATCGGGTAGTTGAATGGAACAATGATTGTCAAGTTGCTTTTGATAAAATCAAGGAGTATTTACTAGAACCTCCTATTCTGATGCCACCCGTCGAAGGAAGGCCATTAATCATGTATCTGACTGTTTTGGATAATTCAATGGGGTGCGTGCTGGGCTAACATGATGAGTCTGGCCGAAAAGAGCATGCCATTTATTACCTTAGCAAAAAGTTCACCGACTGTGAGACTCGCTACTCACAGCTCGAGAAAACTTGCTGCGCTTTGGTATGGGCTGCTCGCCGGCTAAGGCAGCCCGTGGACATAATCAACCTGGGTACCGAAGAATACAAAAAAGAAGTCAAGGTGGGTGCCAATCTGGAACCAAGTGTCAAGGAGCGTCTGATTCAGCTGCTACACGAGTATGTTGAAGTCTTTTCCTGGTCATATGAAGACATGCCGGGACTTGATACAGATATTGTGGTACATCGTCTGCCTACAAAAGAGGATTGTCCACCAGTAAAACAAAAGGTTCGTCGAATGCGACCAGATATGTCAGAGAAGATTGAAGCAGAAGTCATGAAACAATTTAACGCTGGATTCTTGGCCGTCACCTCCTATCCGCAATGGGTTGCCAATGTTGTTCCCGTGCCCAAGAAAGACGGCAAGGTACGAATGTGTGTGGACTACAGAGATTTGAATAGGGAAAGCCCTAAGGATGATTTCCCACTTCCCCACATTGAAATCCTAGTTGACAATATGACACATCACAAAGTGTTTTCCTTCATGGACGGTTTCTCAGGCTACAACCAAATCAAAATGGTGCCTGAGGACATGGAGAAAACAACATTTGTCACATAATGGGGGACATTATGCTACAAGGTGATGCCGTTCGGACTGAAGAATGCTGGGGCAACCTATCAGCGTGCCATGGTAGCTCTATTTCACGACATGATACATCATGAAATAGAGGTCTATATGGACGACATGATAGCTAGATCTCAAATAGAAGAAGAACATCTTGATCATTTACAGAAACTGTTTGAGAGGCTAAAGAAGTACAAGCTGAGGTTGAACCAAAATAAATGCACGTTTGGAGTAAGGTCTGGTAAACTCCTAGTATTTGTCGTCAGCAACAAGGGTATTGAAGTAGATCCTGCCAAGGTAAAAGCGATACAAAAGATGCTTTCTCCTCGTACTGAGAAGGAAGTTAGAGGATTCTTGGGACATTTAAACTACATTGCCAGATTTATTTCTCACCTAACAACTACTTGTGAGCCGATCTTCAAACTATTAAAGAAAGATCAAATAGTCAAATGGAATGATGAATGCCAAACTGCTTTCGACAAGATCAAAGAGTACCTACAAGAGCCTCCTATTTTGATGCCACCAGTCGAGGGAAGACCATTGATTATGTATCTGACTGTTTTAGAGAATTCAATAGGGTGTGTGCTGGCGCAGCATGACGAGTCTGGCCAAAAAGAGCACGCTATTTATTACCTGAGAAAAAAGTTTACCAACTGTGAAACAAGATATTCACTGCTCGAGAAAACTTGTTGCACTCTGGCATGGGATGCTCGCCAGCTAAGACAGTATATGCTGACCCATACTACCTTGTTGATATCTAAAATGGATCCGATAAAATACATCTTCGAGAAGCCTGCTCTCTCTGGGAGGATAGCAAGATGGCAGATGATCCTGACGGAATATGACATAGAGTATACTACCCAGAAAGCAATAAAGGGCAGTGTATTAGCTGATCACCTTGATCACCAAGCTGTAGAAGACTACCAGTCCATGAAGTTCGAATTCCCAGATGAAGACATCATGATGGTAAACAACTGTGAAGAATTCAGGCCATATGACGAACCTGAACAAGGATCCCGATGGACCCTGTTCTTTGATGGGGCATCCAACGCAATTGGCAATGGTATCAGTGCTGTACTTATATCTCCAGAAGGGTGCCATACTCCCTTTACTGCCAGACTCTGCTTCAATTGTACAAACAACATGGCGGAATACGAAGCATGCATCTTTGGCCTCAGAGCTGCCATAGACCTAGAGATCAAATATTTGAGTGTGTTCGGAGATTCAGCTTTGGTCATCAGTCAGATAAAAGAGGAATGGGACACCAAACACCCTAACTTGATCCCTTATAAAGAACATGTTTTGACATTGCTACCACATTTTGAGAAGATTACCTTCGAGCATTTCCCCCGAGAAGAAAATCAGCTAGCAGACGCACTAGCCACAATGTCATCCATGTTTAAACTTAAATGGGATAACGAGGCTCCCTAAATCACCATCGAACAAATGGATGAACCAACACACTGTCATGAGATTAATATTGAAAAAGTAGTGGACCAGCCCTGGTTTCACGAAGTCAAGAGGTATCTAGAGGATTAAGAATATCCAGAAGGAGCTTCAGTTAATGATAAGAAGTTCTTAAGGAGATTCTCTGCTAAATTCTTCCTTAGTAATGGCATCCTGTACAAACGCAATCATGACTATGTGTTACTTCGGTGCGTAGATAAGGTTGAAGCTGAAAGGATCATGGCTGAATTGCATGAAGGCACTTTTGGCACCCATTCCAGTGGGCATACGATGGAAAAGAAAATCCTACGGGAAAGCTATTACTGGTCTACCATGTAAGTAGATTTCTATCAACACTCTCGAACCTGCCACAAGTGTCAGATTTATGCTGACAAGATGCACGTACCTCCGGTTCCTCTGAATGTCTTGACGGCTCCTTGGCCCTTTGCTTTATGGGGAATTGATATGATTGGGGAAGTCAAGCCCACAGCCTCTAATGGACACCACTTCATCTTAGTGGCCATTGACTATTTCACCAAGTGGGTGGAGGCAGCTTCTTTCGCTTCCGTTACCAAGAATGTTGTTGCCCGTTTCATCAAGCAAAATCTCATTTGCCGGTATGGTATCCCGGAGAGGATCATCACTGACAATGGTATAAATCTCAACAACATTATGATCACCGCCTTGTGCAAACAATTCAAGATTCAGCATCACAATTCTTCTCCTTACCGGCCAAAGATGAATGGTGTTATCGAAGCTGCAAATAAGAACATTAAAAATATCATACAGAAAATGACAGTCACATACAAAGACTGGCATGAGATGTTACCATTATCTCTCCACGGGTATTGTACCATAACTCGCACATCAACCAGGGCAACACCCTATTCTCTGGTTTACGGCATGGAGGTTGTCTTGCCTATCGAGGTCCAGATCCCCTCTTTGAGGATTATGAAGGATGCAGGGCTGAACGAAGACGATTGGATCCAGACTCGACTTGATCAACTAAACTTGATTGATGAGAAGAGACTTACTGCTGTTTTCCATGGTCAAATGTATCAAAAACGAATGATCAAGGCTTTCAACAAGAAGGTCAGACGCCAAGTGTATCAAGTTGGGGATCTAGTGATCAAACACATCATACTGCTACAAGGTGATCCCAGGGGCAAATGGATCCTACCTATGAAGGACCATTTGTAATCAAAAACATTTTCTCTGGTGGGGAAATGATCTCCACCACCATGGATGGCAACGACCTGCTGCATCCTGCGAACGCGGACATAGTCAAAAGATACTATGCATAAGAGACCCGCTAGGTTGACATACCTAGTCAAAACAAGGGCATCCCGGCGAACCAAAAAGGTTCAGGAAAAAATTAGGGATAAAACAAGAAATTTGTACACCCGACAAGTTGAAAACCCGAAAGGGCGACTTGGGCAAAAGAGGGTTTCCCGATGGACTGAAAACCCGAAAAAGGCGGTCCAGGAAAAAGTTAGGGAATTAAAGCGTATGCCTATGTCCCGTTGGATCACTTTGAGGACAACCTTTGGCTTCAACTTGTGAACTCAACATTTCCGACCAATTCAATCATCTTCTGACAAGGCAACAAATAGAAAAAAATGCTCAGAGATACAAAGGCTATAGCAGAATGGGAACCCCATGGGATAAATACACATAGCTATCTTTTCTTTGTATTAAAATTTTCATTTTTTCTTACGACAGAATTCTCCTACTAGAGTGTTTGTCTCACTGTACAAAAATACTTACTCAAAGTCAATACAAAGATATTCCTTTGAAAGTGCAAAACTATCTGTTTTTCTTTACTCTTGTGTTTTGTTTACAAAAACGTCCAATGATTCATTGTTGAGCATATGCATTTGAACATAATTACTGTTTACAAATAAACAAAATAAAAGACAATTACTAATGGCTTTAACAGGTAGGGAAATCTCTCTAAGCTATTTCCATAAATCCTCCACAATTTGCAGTTTAATTCTCAGCGGAACAAGCTTCCAATTATCAATCCCCAGTAGAATTCGTTCAATTTCTCAAGATTTCGCAACAGGATTTTACAAGCAGTACACGACATTTCCCTTACAACAGAGTTTGTTTCTCTAAGTGGAAATTCATCAACACTTCAACTTCACAACATGAAGACTTACACTCCATATCCTCAACAGCGGTCAGGGATTTATTTTCCCCAATCCAACAGCAGTGTGGCAGATTAGCTCACATGCTTATACATCGCATCCATATATCATAAATATCGATAAAACGAATGCATTATATCATACATTTCATGCAACATGACCCTGCATTTTAGCTAACATTTTACCCTTTTCAGGATAAGATTAACAATTATCATTAATAATGTTCAGAGTTCACAGATTCAATTCAGATATGCTCCAGACACGGATGCCATTCTGATACTCATTCAGATTCAACTCTCAGATACAGTTCAGATATGCTCCAGACACGGAGGCCATTCCGCACTCATTCAAAACTAGCTTTCAGATACAGTTTAGATACGCTCCAAACACGGATGCCATTCTGATACTCATTCAGATTCAACTCTCAGATACAGTTCAGATACGCTCTAGATACGGATGCCACTCTGACAATCATTCAAAACTAGCTTTCAGATATGCTCCAGACATGGATTCCATTCTGATAATCAATCAAAATCAGCTCCCAGATACAATTCAGATATGCTCCAGACACGAACGCCATTCTGATACTCATTCTTTCAGCTTACAAATTACAATACAAACAATCACTTTTGGATGGCATCTTTAATCCCATCTCCTACAACTTTCTATCACCTCTCTAAATGGCATCTTTAAGCTCATTCCCTCAACCATCACATCACCGAGTGCAAATTTCTGGGCACTCTAGTGTCCAATCATCTTCCTCCTTCGAGTCACGAATGGAAAAACTCGCCAATCTAACTCTTCAGGCTTAAGAAGATTGAACAAGGGAAGATGTTGTACCCCAAAATTTTCCATCTCACTTATCAAGAATTTTCTCACAAGATCTCCATGGGCTCAAGACTGCACTAGGGTTTGATCAGCTCAAGACACCTCCTTAGGCACTGATGACCAAAATTATAGTTTGAGTTTTCACAAGGGTTTTTGAACTACCAATGCTTCATAGGACTTCCATGGACCATTATGGACCCTCAATATTACTCATGTCAAGTTTCAAGCCTTGGATCACACTTTTGATTAGTCAATTGAACAATTGACCTAAAAATCAGTTGTATTGGGGAAAAACGTCAACCATGGTCGATTTACAGTCAAACCTCATAATTTTTTATCCACATCAACACTTTAAACCCATATGTATTATTTGATCAAGTTTGGACCATAATTCCTCAAGAAGTTTGATCAAATCTCCAAAAGGGCAAAATGGTCAAAATTAGGGTTTTGATTGGGAAATGGCAATTTCTGATTTTTGACCTAGAAAATGATCAATTGGTTTAAGGCATGAACTCAAGAGTACAATTGCATCATTTTGACCTAATGACATGGTTTCAAACATTGCAAGTCCATTAGATTGACATATGAGTTTTACAGTCAATTGTATACTGAAAAGTCAAACTTTGACTTTTTGGTCAAATTCAAGTGCCAAGGGTCATAATTCATCAAAGCATGTCAAAATATGAAACTTATTCATCAAGAAATCAAAATGTCAAGATTTCATTTTGAAAAGTCAAAATTTCTAAACTTAGAAATTTTTCTAAGTGTTGAAAATTCATCTTTTTTTTCATAACTTTGAGCTAAATTTTTATCATGATGCAAGATGATTCAAGAGAAACTTACAACATAAAAGTTGTATATCTCCATGAAATCTACAACTTTACTTCACACAAAATCTTCCAAAAGTGCTTGGATCTCAAGTTATAATTTCAAGAACACAGGATCATGAAACTAAACACTTAGTGAAATTTTGCCCTAATTTGGTCAGGATTTTGACCCAACTTCATGGAAATTTTTCATATAGTTCCAAGGGGAATCTTCAAAAGAAATTCAAATATGGGTTGTAGATCACATTTCAAGCTTTCCAAAATGTCCAAAAACTCATTGAGATCATTCTTGAGTAGGTTGAATCGAAGAGATGAAGTTGGTGTTTTGTCACTTGAATTACAAGGCATTTTGTGATGAACAAAAATCCAATTTCAAACCTATGCTGCACAATCTTGTTTTGCAAGCTTCTAAACCTCAAGATTTCTCCATAATCATAAGATTACACTTGCTTTTGAGCTATTGATCGTGATTTTAGCAAGTGTACTATTTTCACCAATGTAGTTTTAAAGGGTTTTACCCCGAATATCGATCACGAGGATTGCGTAGGAAATACGAGTTATTACACAAAGTCAATTAAACAAAAGAGCATATGGTGTTGTTTCTAACAAATAACGAAATAGAATAATAACTAGGAATAAGCTGAAATTTAGACTGAACTTTTGATTTTATGAAGATAATGCTAAGGTAGGGTGTGTGCTTCAATCTCTAACTCCTCTGGATCAAGATCTCATTACCAAGTTTATAGAATTCAATTATTTATTCTCAAGAATTGTTTTCCTAAGTCCTTAGTGAAAACCCTTTGGTTTAAAATCCTATTACCTAAGTCCTTAGAGAAATAGGAGAAAACCAATTCATTTAATTATCAAGAATTTCTAAATAACCATATTATATCCCTAATCCTAGGTGATAATCATAGAGTTCAATTGTACAAAAACCTTAACAATCGTAGTCCCACAAATTGTTAACCACACAACAATCCTTATTGATCAGATAAAGAAAGCATTATAAACATCATACAATTGAATTGAAATACTACAAACTTTTAAATTAATGAAATACCAAATCCAGAGTTGTTACAGATCAAATCAGGGACACCCCCCTAGCATTGGGGGGTTTAGCCTCTCATAATATTCAAGGAAAACAAAGATAAAAGTTTAGACATTACAAAATAATGGGAGAACTCAGATCTTCAATGGTGTCCACCGTTGAATCTCTTCTTCTTCCACAACCTTGCTTCCGTCTTCTTTTTCGTTGCAATTCTATTTTACGATCTCCAAAAAGTCTTCTTTCTCTTGCCCTAAAATTGTCTTTTTATTCTCCTTTCATTCCAGTCCCAGTGGTTTGCCAAAAATACCCTTGATGAGCCCCTTTGAGAGAGAAAATCAAAAAACACAAATTCATTGCGCGCTCATCAACACGGGCCGTGTTGATTCACACGGGTGCCCGTGTTGATCCCCTGTTTCAAGCAAAAAGCTGCGTTTCTGGGCACAATTCAACACGGGCCGTGTGATTCACACGGGTGCCCGTGTTGATCCCCTGTTTCAGGCAAAAAGTTGATTTTCCAGCCACATTTCAACACGGGCCGTGTTGATTCACACGGGTGCCCGTGTTGACCTCTAAACTTGGTTTTTTCCGGGCTTCTTTTCTCCAATATTGTGCGCCACGAGTTCATATCTTTCCATTGCCACACCTGGACCAGAAACACTACCAACCAGAGCATAAAAGGGACATTTTTATAACACTCATTCATTAAAACTATGCGACAACTAAACACAATTGAAAATAAGAAAACTTACTTTAAAACGCATGCAAATGCCACTTAATGTTACCAAGGCTATGAATTCTTGTCAGAAAAAGGTGCGAAACTTACTAGAAATGGTGACCGATCACAACCCCACACTTATCTCATTGCTTGTCCTCAAGTGATGTATTGGGACGAAACAAAGGTCACCACGAGCTTCTTTTTCTCCGCAACACAATCAGGTTATTCGCAAAACATCTTCACTTATCAATCGAGCTTATGGTATTCTTCGTCAATCTATTCACCACATTATCACTTCCGATCACTTGTTCACCTGCAAGCTTATTTCACAATCTCACAAGATCTCTCCGGGTTAATGTGTTTACACTCACAGTACCAAGGCATGCATATTACTTTTAACTTTGAAAACATTCTCGAATCACTACACACAACTATTGCACACACATTCAAGAGGACTTTGGGATAAAATATGGTTTGGGTTCAGTGTGGTCAACAAGGAATGGGATAACAAAGGGTTTAGGTGCTCGGCATTCATGTTGTTTCACAAAACTACTATTATTGGCTTGAATCATAAAAATGGGGTTAAGACCTCCGACTTCTTGTTTTTAGCTTTTAGATTCATTTATATGGTCTTTCGGACAAGTGGGCAAGAATTTCTACAATTTTTCGTTTGTTTTTCAAACTTTCTTTATGGATTTTTCACAATTTTTCTTGTCTCTTTTTTTTCTTGCCCTTTTCTCAATGATTCACAACCCCATACTTAGATTCTTTCATACATTTTACGAGACTAACTTTAATGCCGAGCTATAGAATGAATGGTGAAAATGTGGGTGGTAACAAAAACAAAAATGAACAATCACAAACATTACGGCTCAAGGGGATCTACTATGGATAGGATGCATATAGGATGGCTAAAAAGGCTCGGGGTTACAGAAAAAACAATTGCCTCAGTGTGTGCTGTCGAAGTGTGTTTGTGTTATGAGAACATATGCAAAATCAAAGTGAATAGTGCCATACCTGACTGAACTCTCATGTAGATTTGTGAATTTGGCTCTGAAGTCTCACCGGGTGGGTTAAGCTTACATGCTCCGAGGTGCTCTTGGTGCCATGTGGTTTCCTTTTATCTGAAGTCTACCATAGTATTCTCTTAGTTTCGTGTTAATGCTTTGCGTCCTACCTTTTCCTCTTGATTGTGCCAACTACCGTGGTGCCTGCGAAGATCAAGTATGGGGTGTGTTGTTCAACCACTAGCTATTCGTTTGCTCCTCTTCTGATTTCCATCAATCACCTGGTAACATCATGACAGCACTGCACCATACTACTTTAAACAAAACCACTTAAAATAAACAAACGTAAACTAAATAATCCAAACAAACTAAACTATAAATTCAAAAACACAAAGCAATAACATAAAATAAAACCTCCCCCACATCTGAACCAAACATTGTCCTCAATGTTTGAACTCACATGTGACGGAGAGTACCCGGCTCACTGATACGGCGGCGGAGGAGGAGGATTCTGTGGAAATTGCAACATCAGACGTGCATCATGTCCTGGACATCGTCCACCACAGCTCCTTGTCGAAATAGCTCCTCGCTTTGTCTTGATTGCTCAGCACGGAGAGAAGTAATCTCAGTTTGTACCCACCCCCATTGATCAGAATTCATGGAGGACGATCCAGCATATTGCTGGCTGGACTGCTGAGGAGGTGGGATAGGTTGCTCTGCTTCTGGAGCATCATCCTCCGATTCGTCACCTGAAAAAGAATGATCATGTGGAGGACTTTCCCTGGCAGTTGTACCTGTAGCTGCATATAGCCAGTTAGCAGGATTTGCAACAGAAATAAAAGTTGGTGCAGGAAGTGCCATAATATGCTGATCATGACAAATCAGCGAGTAGTACCCCGGCTTAACCACGATCATCCTCTGATTGACAAGAGTTGCCATGTCAATCTTTTTACCTGTTAGCGAGGGCTCCTCATTCAGAAGCTGACCGTAGTTCAGATGGTCAGCCAGTTGGGTGATCATACCACCCACCGATATCTCCCCAGAAGTTTCATTCCCAACTTGTTTTAGGTGATTAGCAGCAAAGGCCGCTACATTCACACGTCCTACCTCAGTCATATTTTGCAACAAAAATAGCTCTCTTTTTGCACATACCCCAGTGCTATCTCCCCGCCCAAATAGAGTATAAGCCAAACCTTTTTGTGCATAACGGAAACAGGGGTTATGGATGCCCGAGGCTTTGGCCCTGCTAGGATTATAGCCAGAGGTACCTGTTATCGCCTCCCAAAATTCACCAGCATGAAAAGTTTCGGGTGGGCGCCCCGGTCCAGAGGAGGGTAAGTTAAGGGCCGCCCCGACCTCCGCCACAGACAAGGAATGCTGGTTACCAAACATGCAAAATTCCAGATTACCATAAAACTCCAATTCGGAGCCATTCCACCTGCGTCTTAATTGAAAGTCAACAGAACTCAAGAATTCAAAAGTTAGTCCTTCATAAGTAGGTGCTTCAAATAACATAAAAGGAAGCATCCCAATATTTTGAAACATACGAAATACCTCATCTCTAAGGCCTAACTTGTTGAGCGTATCTTCACAGATATAACGAGGGGGAAGTAATTTCCGCTTAATCAAAACATTATACCTTTCTTTGTGTTCTGGTTTCGTGAAGGTAATGCCGTGAGCATTCTCATCCGAATTCCGACTTCTCTCGGCGGCGCTACTCGGAGCGCGACGTGGTTTCTGCCTGGGATGAGATGATTCCGCGAAATCATCTCGCTTGGAGTAGCGTTGGGTTGGTCTCTTAGGAGGCATGGTATAGTTCTGCACAGAAAATGAATACAAAACACAAACAACACAACAAATAGAAAAATTCGAAAATTCAAATTGCACAAAATTAAAAACTGAAACGGTGAAAGTGTAGAGGATGAGGAGTAGAGCACTTTTTATGAAAGCACGAGGGTGTTTTAGTGAGTGGGTGATGGAGAAAAAGTGAGTTTTTAAGAGATGGAGGCTAGGTTTCTATGGAGAAAAGAGTGATGAATGAGAGAGAGAAGAGAATAAAGAAGAAGAAGTGTTACAAAACAGGTGGGGGCCACAGAATAAAAGGCATTAAAAATTAAAAAAAACTAACCAGGACGATCAACACGGCCGTGTTGATTCACACGGGCGCCCGTGTTGATGTTCTGTTAAAAACAACACGGGCCGTGTTGATTCACACGGGCGCCCGTGTTGATGCCCCTGTACGTTTTTTCAAAAAAATTTATTTTTCTTCTTGTTTCTCAAACAACACGGGCCGTGTTGATTCACACGGGTGCCCGTGTTGATGGTCCTGAATGCCCAATTTTGGATTTTCCTAGTGCGTTTCGACCACCGTTTCATCTACCGATCCACATCCTAAACACCTGAAATTGAACAAAACAAAATAAAAGAAAATGCGTTAGAAAATATGAGCGTGGGTTGCCTCCCACGAAGCGCTTCGTTTAACGTCGCCTGGCTCGACGGTCCACAACTCATCCGGCGAGACGCAAATAATCGATCACTCCTGCTCCTACTCCAGTATAGTAAGGCTTCAACCTTTGTCCATTCACTTTGAAGACGTCCCCATTGTTTGGATTCTTAATCTCTACCGCTCCGTGAGGGAATACCGTTTGTACCACAAACGGACCAGACCACCGGGATTTCAACTTTCCAGGAAAAAGTTTAAGCCTGGAGTTAAACAGAAGCACTAACTGTCCTTCCCACAGATCCTTCTTGATGATACGTTGATCATGCCACTTCTTTGTTTGCTCTTTGTACATCTTTGCATTTTCATAAGCTTGGTCTCGAAATTCCTCTAACTCATGAAGTTGAAGAATATGAGACTCACCGGCTTTCACAATATCATAATTGAGGAATTTAGAAGCCCAAAATGCCTTGTGTTCCAGCTCGAGTGGTAGATGGCAAGCTTTACCATAAACCAACTGATAGGGTGACATGCCTATGGGTGTTTTAAATGCCGTTCTATATGCCCATAATGCATCTTCAAGCTTAAGAGCCCAATCTTTTCTTGAGGCACTTACCGTCTTTTCGAGGATCTGTTTTATCTGCCTGTTTGATACTTCGACCTGACCACTAGTCTGAGGGTGGTAAGGTGTCGCAATCTTATGCTTCACATTATACTTCTTCAGCAGATTTTCCATCAACTTATTCAGAAAATGAGTTCCTTCATCACTTATCAATGTTCTTGGTACACCGAACCTTGAAAATATGTTGTTTTTGAGGAAGTTCACTACCACCTTAGCATCATTCGTAGGAAGAGCCACAGCTTCAACCCACTTAGAGACGTAGTCCACCGCTACAAGAATGTAGTTCTTCCCAAAAGATGGTGGGAACGGACCCATGAAATCAATGCCCCACACATCAAACAATTCCACTTCAAGGATACCCTTCTGAGGCATCTGATTTCTTTTTGAAATATTCCCTGTCCTCTGACACCTATCGCATTCTTTCACGATGCTTTGAGCGTCTTTGAACAATGTAGGCCAGTATAATCCAGATTGTAAGACCTTTACCGCTGTTCTGTCTCCACTGAAATGCCCTCCATATTTAGAGTCATGGCATGCCTTTAACACATCTCTTTGTTCCTCCTCTGGTACACATCTTCTAATCAAGCCATCAATTCCCTTCTTGTATAAGAATGGATCATCCCACAAGTAGAACCTGCAATCATGTAAAAACTTTTTCTTTCTGTTATAGTCAAAATCATCAGGGATAATACCACCTACCAGATAGTTTGCATAGTCGGCAAACCAAGGCACGCCAATAACAGCGAGGATGTGTTCATCTGCAAACTCGTCCCTTATTGGGCGCTTATCTTCCGTTTCTTCAATAGGTGACATTCGAGACAAGTGATCAGCTACAGTGTTTTCAGACCCTTTCTTGTCACGAATTTCCACATCAAACTCCTGAAGGAGCAAGATCCACCTTAACAATCTTGGTTTAGAATCCTGTTTAGCAAAAAGATACTTCAAGGCAGCATGGTCAGTATAAACAATGACTCGAGAGCCCAATAGATATTGCCTGAATTTATCAAAGGCATAAACAACCGCTAACAACTCTTTCTCGGTAGTTGCATAATTCATCTGTGCAGGGTTCAACACATGACTAGCGTAGTAAATGACATGTAATAATTTTTCTCTATGCTGTCCTAGAACCGCCCCTATGGCAATATCACTTGAATCACACATGATCTCAAAAGGTAGAGACCAATCAGGGGCTACTACAATTGGTGCCGATATTAATTCTTGCTTTATTTTGTCAAAAGCTACGGCACATTCGTCATCAAAATTGAAAGTTTTGTCCTTAACTAAAAGTGTAGTTAAAGGTTTTGCTATTTTAGAGAAATCTCTTATGAACCTGCGGTAGAAACCCGCATGCCCTAAGAAACTTCGGATACCTTTTTCATTCATGGGAGGAGGCAATTTTGCTATGACTTCTATCTTGGCTTGGTCAACTTCTATTCCCTTATGAGAGATTTTGTGACCCAAAACTATACCTTCTCGCACCATGAAGTGACACTTCTCCCAGTTGAGGATTAGGTTTGTTTGTTGGCACCTTTCTAACACAAGAGCAAGGTTAGTTAAACAATTATCAAAAGACTTACCAAATACCGAGAAGTCATCCATGAAAACTTCCATATGCTTCTCAAGCATATCCGCAAAAATAGATTGCATGCATCTTTGAAATGTGGCAGGGGCGTTACATAACCCGAATGGCATTCTTCTGTAAGCAAAAATACCAAACGGGCATGTAAATGCGGTCTTTTCTTGATCTTCAGGTGCGACAGCTATCTGATTGTACCCTGAGTAACCATCGAGAAAACAATAGTACTCATGACCCGCTAACCTTTCTAACATCTGGTCAATAAAAGGCAACGGGGAGTGATCTTTTCTTGTTGCCAGATTCAGTCTACGGTAATCAATACAAACTCTCCACCCTGTAACTGTCCTCGTAGGAATCAACTCATTCTTTTCATTCTTAATCACTGTAGTCCCACCTTTCTTTGGAACCACATGAACTGGACTCACCCATGAACTGTCGGATATTGGATAAATCATCCCTGCATCCAAAAGTTTCACCACCTCCTTTCTTACTACTTCCTTCATTGCTGGATTGAGTCATCGTTGAGGTTGGACAACTGGTTTGTGAGCATCTTCCATTAGGATTTTGTGCATGCAAATAGTTGGACTTATTCCTTTCAAGTCTTCTATCGACCATCCGAGAGCACTCTTGTGCTTTTTAAGAACTTTGACAAGCTTATCTTCTTGAAGGAATTCAAGGTGAGAACTTATGATAGCCGGGCACTTACTCTCTGTGTCTAAAAAAACATATTTAAGGTTTTCCGGTAATTGTTTGAGTTCAGCCCCTTTCTTTGGTTCATCTTCACTTCCTTCCACTAATGGTTTCCTTAGCTCTTCCCATCGGTTGTGGCGAGAATTTGTGATAAAGGATGTTGTTTCCATCATGGCTAAAACTTCACTATCTTTTGCATCAACTATTTCCTCTTCTTTAAAGATTGATAAACTCAAAACTCTCTCCAACGGTAATTTTTGTATTGCCAAAGAGTTTCCTTCATCACAAATTTGATCGATTACCTCAATGTGCTGACTTGTGGCAATGTCGTCTTTGTACTTCATGGTGTTTCTCACATTAATCTTCAGTTCTTCATCATAAACTTTCAAGGTCATAGTACCTTCCTCTATGTCAATCAAGCATCTCCCGGTCTCTAAAAATGGTCTCCCCAATATGATTGGTATCTCCTCATCTTCGGGCATTTCTAGAATAACGAAATCTACAGGGAACACAAACTTGTCGATTTTCACCAGTACATCTTCTACTACTCCGTAAGGTCTTTTCACCGATTGATCTGCAAACTGAAGCGTCATTCGTGTATCTTGTACTTTACCTATTCCCAATCTTTTGTAGATGGATAACGGCATAAGACTCACACTTGCTCCTAAATCAATCAGAGCTTTCTTGAATGACCTATCACCGATAGTGCATGGAATAGTTACAGAACCTCGATCTGTCTTTTTAACCGGAATCTTCATACCCTGCAAAATAGCACTACATGTTTCAGTTAGAATAATAGGATCATTGGCGATGATCCGCTTCTTTGAAATAATATCCTTCATGAACTTTGCATAAGTTGGCATTTGCTCAAGTGCTTCTAAGAAGGGAATGTTCAGCTCAAGTTTCTTGAACATTTCCAAGAACTTCTCAAAATTCTTCTCATGTTGTTCTTTCTTCCTATTTATTGTTGGAAAGGGAAGCTTGACCGCCGGTTTAGGTGTAGCTATTTTCTCTTTTACCACCCTTTCTTCCTCCTTGGCCTCTTGACTAACAACCTCATTTTCTTTTATCTCTACATCCACCTCAATCAACATATCTTCTTCATCAGAATTCTTCTCAGGTTTATCATTGGATTTACTGCTTCTGGTAGTCACGGCGTTCACATGATTATTGTCTCTTGGGTTAGTAACCGTGCTACTAGGTAGAGAACCCGGTTGTTGAGAGTTAGTCATTTGTTGTGCAATTTGACTCACTTGTATTTCCAGATTTTTGATAGAAGCCCCTGTATTCCTCATGTTGCTTCTGGTTTCTTCCTGGAATTGAGAATTTTGAGCAACCATTTTTTCAATTGCTATTTCCCAGTCTGCCTTCTTCGGAGTTTGTTATTGACCTTGAGGTTGGAACTGTTGTGGGTGGTGTTGAAATTGCTGTTGGTATTGTTGTTGTGGGTGTGGAGGTCTATATTGTTGTGGTTGAGCTGGAGCTTGAAACTGGTTTGGTCCTTGCTTTTGGAAGTTTCCTTGCTGATCCTTCCATGCGAAATTAGGATGATTTTTCCACCCTGGATTGTATGTATTGGCGTATGGATTATTTTGCCTCAACATATGAATCTGTTCAACCTGTTCTTGCGTTGCCACACAATGCATAGCAAAATGCGGCCCACCACATATTTCACACAATACTGAAGTGCTTGGCTCAACCTGTGCCACTTTCTGTTCACCAATATTCATATTCTTTAACCTTCTTTCCACTTCAATTGCAATCTGCTCCTCCATTTTAACCACTTGGTCTGCCAGCTTCAAATCAATTTTTCCTTCCGGTTGGCTTATTGCCCGATCATATAACTCGATGTGTTCGTTCGCGGCAATAGCTTCTATGATCCTCTTGATACCAGTGGCTGTTGAGAAATTAGTTGAGCCACCGGCTGCAGTGTCGATCAATTGTTTTGTTTTAACTCGTAGACCATTAACAAAAGTCTGCATTTGTTCGGTTGGATCCATGTTATGAGTAGGACAAGCAACCAAACACCTCTTGAATCTTTTATATGCATCTCCTAGCAGTTCCCCTTCTTTCTGCTTGAAATTAACGATATCGTATCTTTTACGAATGAAAACCGAAGCTGGAAAGTACTCATTAAGAAAAGCAGTTTCCATTTGTTCCCATGTTGTGATACTTCCAGCAGGAAGTGAGTAAAACCACTCTTCTGCATCTTCGGATAACGTGAAAGGGAACATCACAAGTCTCTTTGCTTCTTCGGAATGGCCTTCTATCTTCAAGGATGTTGTTGTGGTTAGGAATCTCTGTAGATGCTTATTCACATCTTCATTGATTCTCCCAGCAAAAGGCTTGCTTTCTAACTGTCGGATGGTGGAGGGATGCAGTTGGAAGTGTGCCACGTTAACCGGTTGATTCACTATGGTCATTCTTCCAGGAGGTGCATTTGCCCTTCCATAATCCCCCAAAAGTCTCTCTGGAGGAGGTGGATCAACTGCCATAATTTCAGATTCGGATTCTGATTGTTCGGATGAAATCAAAAGTATTTCTTCGTCTTCTGATTCTGAAACTACCGGTGATTTTTCTTTTGCAGCCAGTCTTTTCCGCTTAACTTCTTGTAGTCGTGCTTTCAAGAATCTTTCTGGTTCTGCGTCAAAAAGAAGTTCAGCTGAGGTCTTACCTCGCATACAAGATTAGACGATGATTAGTTGGGAGTAAAATAATTAAATAAAATACGCAGAATATAATTTTAATTGTAGAGCAATAAAATTTTAGTTGACTATATAATAACTTATATTTTGGCAATCCCCGGCAACGGCGCCAAAAACTTGATCGTGATTTTAGCAAGTGTACTATTTTCACCAATGTAGTTTTAAAGGGTTTTACCCCGAATATCGATCACGAGGATTGCGTAGGAAATACGAGTTATTACACAAAGTCAATTAAACAAAAGAGCATATGGTGTTGTTTCTAACAAATAACGAAATAGAATAATAACTAGGAATAAGCTGAAATTTAGACTGAACTTTTGATTTTATGAAGATAATGCTAAGGTAGGGTGTGTGCTTCAATCTCTAACTCCTCTGGATCAAGATCTCATTACCAAGTTTATAGAATTCAATTATTTATTCTCAAGAATTGTTTTCCTAAGTCCTTAGTGAAAACCCTTTGGTTTAAAATCCTATTACCTAAGTCCTTAGAGAAATAGGAGAAAACCAATTCATTTAATTATCAAGAATTTCTAAATAACCATATTATATCCCTAATCCTAGGTGATAATCATAGAGTTCAATTGTACAAAAACCTTAACAATCGTAGTCCCACAAATTGTTAACCACACAACAATCCTTATTGATCAGATAAAGAAAGCATTATAAACATCATACAATTGAATTGAAATACTACAAACTTTTAAATTAATGAAATACCAAATCCAGAGTTGTTACAGATCAAATCAGGGACACCCCCTAGCATTGGGGGGTTTAGCCTCTCATAATATTCAAGGAAAACAAAGATAAAAGTTTAGACATTACAAAATAATGGGAGAACTCAGATCTTCAATGGTGTCCACCGTTGAATCTCTTCTTCTTCCACAACCTTGCTTCCGTCTTCTTTTTCGTTGCAATTCTATTTTACGATCTCCAAAAAGTCTTCTTTCTCTTGCCCTAAAATTGTCTTTTTATTCTCCTTTCATTCCAGTCCAAGTGGTTTGCCAAAAATACCCTTGATGAGCCCCTTTGAGAGAGAAAATCAAAAAACACAAATTCACTGCGCGCTCATCAACACGGGCCGTGTTGATTCACACGGGTGCCCGTGTTGATCCCCTGTTTCAGGCAAAAAGCTGCGTTTCTGGGCACAATTCAACACGGGCCGTGTTGATTCACACGGGTGCCCGTGTTGATCCCCTGTTTCAGGCAAAAAGTTGATTTTCCAGCCACATTTCAACACGGGCCGTGTTGATTCACACGGGTGCCCGTGTTGACCTCTAAACTTGGTTTTTTCCGGGCTTCTTTTCTCCAATATTGTGCGCCACGAGTTCATATCTTTCCATTGCCACACCTGGACCAGAAACACTACCAACCAGAGCATAAAAGGGACATTTTTATAACACTCATTCATTAAAACTATGCGAAAACTAAACACAATTGAAAATAAGAAAACTTACTTTAAAACGCATGCAAATGCCACTTAATGTTACCAAGGCTATGAATTCTTGTCAGAAAAAGGTGCGAAACTTACTAGAAATGGTGACCGATCAGCTATTATCCAAGTGTTCCAAGCATTGTCCAAGCCAATTTGCCATTTTTGGAAGAAAGTTGCCATTCCATTCTTGAAAAGTTGCTTTAATCACAAAGTCAACTTATCTTGAGCTTCTAACTTGTTCTTTCTGCACACACAACCCCTATAATCCAAAATCAAGGTGTCTAAGACCTGAAGAAGCTCAGGAAATGCTGGTAAAACATTTGAGATTTGTCATTTCACTTTTCTTCAAAAGCAAGTTATAGAGCCATAACCCTATAACTCAGAAGCCTGGAGTGATTTTGTGCTCTAATCTTTTCCATACATATTAACAAGTTTATGGCAAGCTAAGACACGATTTCAAGCATCCTAAAACTCTCCCAAACACCCTTGCTGCACAAGACAGCTCAACTTGACAGTTTTGAGCCAAAAACTCTCCATCTCAATTTCCACTCGTGCGTTTTGATTCTTAATTATTCAAACACCTTACATACATCATACACAAGTGATCAAAGCCCCTGTTCCAAGACTGTAACCCCTCCATAACTATTCACCATTTTTAAACATCAAGCTTGCAGGTTGACTCGAGTAGGGAGATTCAGGGACTTTCAAAGCAAACTAAGAGTTGGAATACACTCAAGGAGGTCCAGGCAAGCTAAACAGATTCTTAGGACACCTCAAAGCCTGCTCAAACTCCATACGCCAATCCATCTGCAAGAGGTAAGTTTTCTAACTTCAATATTTTGATACAAGCATCTTCTGTGCATACATTCTGAAGTAAAAATGTAAATATCATTTCTCTAAAGCTAACCATGTCCATAGTTTTCATTTATATTGACAGTGTGTAGAGAATTTTAGATTTGAACTTTATGAAAAAATTAGGTTTCAATTTAGGGCCAGCAAAATTAATCTTCATCTTTGACTTTTAGCTTACATAAGTTATATGGTTGGATTCGTGAGGAAAAATAGCACAACTTTCATGTTTGCATTTTCCATTTTTGTTGAGAAATGGATGAGATACAGGTGGTCCGGCTGGCTGAAGGTTGAAGACGAAGTACAGGTCATTGAGACGTTTTTCCTTACATATTTATTATTTCATTTGTATTAACGGATGTACAGCCACTCTAGTGGTAAGGCAGCGCACGTTATTGGTAGAGGTCATGGGTTCGAATCTCAACGCTGCCTTTTTGCATTTGTTTTACACATTTTTGGTCATTTTTCAGCAAATAGGCGTTGGGCCTTTTGGGTTTAGTTTTTTTTTTGTTTTTGCTTTTGCTGACTAACCTCCATACCGGCTCTTGGCACCCCCTGGCCCAATTAATTTACTTATTTATTTATTTCATTTATCTTTTCTTAAATATATTTATTTTTAAATACAAAAAATCATAAAATACAAAAAAAATGATCTTTTATATTTTGACTTATTTTATTTTATCTTTCCATAAATAAAAATAACTTTTTTATTCTTCATACTTTATTTATTTATTTAAGTAAACCTTATAAAATTAATTAATATTGTATTATTTATTCATTTTTCTTCACACCATTTAAAATATATTATTTTAATACCAAAAAGACTAAAAATAATTTATAATGCTATAAATATTTTCAAGATAAGAAATGCCTAAAAATAATACTTTTCTTAAACTTATCTTCTTTTGATTAATAGAATTAGGGTTTTCATCTAAAATCTTTTCTCAACAGTTTCAAACTTAATAAATTATTTCCTTTATTTTATTAGGTTAAGATAAAATTTCTTTTCACAAAACATCAAATAAAATATCCATTTTTTTTCACATTTATCTTGTTGTATATTTAATTCATTTTGTGCATTATTTATTTCAATTCTTGTATAAATTCAATTTGGTTGTAATAGACTAATTAGGCTTTTAATTTCTTGCAATCCCCATTTACAAATTGTATACCCCCTCCCACAAATGTTGTAATAGCGTAGTAACTCTAAATTCCGCAATTTATCACTTTATATACAATTGCTAGTAATTAGGGTTTGTATGAAAAGACTAAAATCAACACTTAGAAAACCCTAATTCAAGACAAAAACAAGCATGAAAACAACACACTTGCACACAAGCACCCCTAGGGTTATCTCACTTGGTTGCCTTATACAAAATGACCATATTATGCATGTAAGGTGTCTTAGCAAAAGCAAGCAAACACAAGATCCTAGTCCCTCGATGACGCTATCTAAGTTGCCTTTCAAATGATCTTAGTCCCTAAAAAGAATGCTGAGATACCTTGCAACATTGCTAATCATGGTTATACGATGACCCACGCCCGTCCCGTTTACATCCAAAGATAGGGTTGCTTACCAAATCAATGGTAAGATAACAATGTCAAAGGAAAAAAAATGAACAAGAAAGACATTTGAGTATGTAGATTGCTCCTAAATTATTTGCTCCATTTCAAATTAAACATCCTTGCTATTTTAAAAAACAAACACTTACACTTTCAAAACATCTTACAAACTTGAAAATATTTTCAAAAAGATCAACATCTTTGTATACATTCTTACGAACGAGAATCATTACAAAGATTGCCCAAACAAAGACCTCTTTACAAAATACTTTCAAAAACTACACTAAGCACAATTTCAAACAAAAGCAAGTGATCTAGCAAGTAACTAAGAGCCCATGGAAAACCATTGATGAAAAGGGTGCTAATATCTTTCCTTTTCATAATCTACCCCCCGAACTCAAGAAATAATCTCAAAGGTCTTTCCTGTGCTTTTTCACCTTTCCTTTTTGGATAAAAGAAAAGTCAGCGACGACTCTTGCTAACCGCAATATTTGCGATCAAACGCAAAACACCCAAGTCAGTTCTCCCACCGTATCACATATGAGACAAAAGGTTTCAATCAGGGAGGATTGGTTTCTGTGAGCGCCCTCCTGAAAAGGGATCTCTTCTATCTTACTCTTTCACTTGTAAGCACTGGAAAGATAAATGTATGTGTTTAGGTATTGGCTTGCATTTTTGGTAAATCCCAAGTGTATGTGTGAATGTCATGACTGATGTCATAACATTCTAGTTCAGTTTGTTCTGACTCATTAGGTACCTTTGCAGAAAAATATTGTAATTCAATTATTGATGTTTATAAGTGTGTATCTGAGCATTTTGCAAAATGATCACATTTTGCTAAATCAGTAGACAGGTTTTCTCAGATGTCATAACAGATGTTATGACATCCTGTTCTGAACTAACATGTTTGCAGGTTGGATAAGTCTGAGTCTTTTCAGGAAAATAACTCAGTCTTTCCTGAACAGAATCCTGCGTTTTCTGAGGGGTAACCTAGCTCAACCCTAACCTGGTTAATAAAGTCCTATGACCTGGTCTTTAGGTCAAACGGAATTAACCCTAGGTTTTTGTGGAAACCCTAACTGAAGTTGCAGCTGCTATATATATTCAACAGAGCTGCTGTTTTTCAAGGCATCCCTTTTATTGATCAGAAGATCATTTGTAATCTGTATAGATTTGATTATTGTACTCCAAGCAATTATCATTGTGATAAGTGACTTGGAATAGGTTTCGAATTGTAAGGGCTGTGTAGCACTCAAAGCTTTGAAGCAAGAGTGTTTGAATGTTCCTTGACTAAAGCTGTGAAGCAGAGTCAAGTTAGTTGTGTGCATCACTCAAAGCTGTGAAGCACGAGTGATTGTGTTGCTTGATTAAAAAGCTGTGAAGCTTAATCAAGTGTTTGTTTTTGAAGAGTGTCTTCATCAATTCTTAAGTCAAATTGGTTTATGTATCACTGCTGTGATTGAGGGGGAGTGAGTAGGAACTCAGGTTTAAGTATACTTAGATTGGAATTGCATTGGGTAGGTCTTAAGTGAAGGAGATAAACTGGTTGGTTTATTCCTGAATTAACATCTCTTATAGTGGATTTCCTCCCTGGCTTGGTAGCCCCCAGAGTAGGTGTTGTTGCACACTGAACTGGGTAAACAATTGACTGTGTTCTTTATTGCTTTTGTATTTACTATCATATAGTAAGTCAGATACGGTGTCATAACATTGAACGTGACATTGAGTATCTGCAGCCAGAATTTCAATTGGCATCAGAGCAGGCACCCTGCCTGTATTACTGGGTGAGATCTAGGGATATCACTTTCTGGCACTATGGACAAAGAAGGAGTTTTTGGAAATAGACCACCCATTATGGATGGAACTAATTATGACTACTGGAAACCTCGTATGATTGCCTTCCTAAAATCTCTGGACAAAAAGGCTTGGAGAGCTGCTGACAAAGGATGGATCCATCCCACCATAACTGAGAAAGATGGGACAATCAGTCTGAAGCCTGAGGAAGATTGGAGTAAAGAAGAAGATGAGTTAGCTCTGGGAAATTCAAAAGCTTTAAATGCCTTGTTCAATGGAATTGATAGAAACATTTTCAGACTAGTACATCAATATGAACTGGCCAAGGAAGTTTGGGACACTCTCAAAACTACTCATGAGGGCACTTCCAAAGTAAAAATGTCAAGGCTTCAGATGCTGACCACAAAGTTTGAGAATCTAAAAATGATGGAAGATGAAACCATTCATGAGTTTCACATGAACATCTTGGAGATTGCCAACACCTCAGGAGCACTGGGAGAAAAGATGTCAGAAGAAAAACTGGTGAGGAAGATTCTCAGATCCTTGCCTAAAAGATTTGCAATGAAGGTAACTGCCATAGAGGAAGCCCAGGACATTAGCAAGTTGAAAGTGGATGAACTTATTGGGTCTCTTCAGACTTTTGAGATGGGAATCACTGATAATGGTGTCAAGAAGAACAAGAGCATAGCACTTATGTCCAACACTGATGTTGAAGAAAACATTTCAGAAGCTGTAGCCATGCTTGGAAGACAGTTCAACAAACTCATCAAAAGAATAGATCCAAAGTCAAGGTCTAATGTTCATAACATTCCCTCTAACATTGACAGTTCCAGCAGAAGACCAAGGTCAGAAGAGAAGGGAATTCAAGGCAGAGGAATTCAATTCCATGGTTGTGAAGGATATGGGCATATTCGAGCTGAATGTCCTACCTTTCTTAAGAAACAAAAAGGAATGACAGTTACTTGGTCTGACTGTGATTCAGAAAGTAATTCTGAAGAAGAGACTGCCAAACGAGTTACTGCTTTAACTGGTGTTTGTACCTCTGAAAGTGACATCAGTGATGAAGAGGTGACTTTTGAAGAACTGGCTGATACTTACAAGGAATTGTGTATCAGAAGTACTGAAGTCTGTGTGCAGAATGAGAAACAATCAAAACTCATCATAAAGCTGGAGGCTGAAAAAAGGGCAAACCTTGAAACTATAAGTCATCTAGAAGGAGAAGTTCAATTGCTGAACTCACAACTGAATCAAATGACCAAATCTGTCAAGATGTTGACAAATGGAACAGACAAATTGGAAGAGATCCTTCAGGTTGGACAAAATGTGGGAAATAAATCTGGACTAGGATTTATGGAAGCAACGAAATCTGGTTCTGGTAAGCAAATGTCAAAACAGATGTCTCAACACAACTCTCGACATCAGGAACAGAGACATATGAGGAAAAGGTACCAAAGATGGAAATGTCGTCATTGTGGGAGATATGGCCACATAAAGCCCTTCTGCTTCAGATTACATGGATACCCTAATCAGAACTCAGGTGTCAAACCTAAGTCTAAAAAGGTACCACATGCTCCTCAATGGAAGAAAAAGGCTACTGCACTGATAGCTCACACTTCCCTGAGGGTCTCTGCAAAGGAAGACTGGTACTTTGACAGTGGATGTTCCAGACACATGACTGGAATCAAGAACCTCCTCAATAATGTTAAGCCTCACACCACCAGTTTTGGGACCTTTGGAGATGGGGCTAAAGGTGAAATCAAAGGAGTTGGTGATTTGGACTGCCCTGGAGTTCCAAGTCTGAATGAAGTACTGCTGGTGAAAGGGCTGACCGCTAATCTCATTAGTATCAGTCAACTGTGTGATCTAGGATTCAAGGTCAATTTCTCAAAATCTAAATGCCTTGTAATCAATGACAAACAAGAGATAGTAATGAAAGGAGTCAGATCCAAAGACAACTGTTACTTGTGGGAGCCTGAGAACACTAATTTCTCATCTGTGTGTTCCATTGCAAAAGAAGAAAAAGAGGTGAAACTGTGGCACCAAAAACTTGGCCATCTTCATCTAAGGGGTATGAAGAGGATTATCTCCTTGGAGGCAGTCAGAGGGATTCCAAAACTGCAAATTGATGAAGGAAGAGTTTGTGGTGAATGTCAGGTTGGTAAGCAGACTAGGATGTCACATCCAAAGTCAAGACATCTGACCACCTCTAAGGTTCTAGAACTCCTCCATATGGATCTGATGGGACCAATGCAAGTAGAGAGTCTTGGTGGTAAAAGATATGCCTATGTGGTTGTGGATGATTTTTCCAGATTCACCTGGATTAATTTCATTAGGGAAAAATCATATGCATTTGAAGTTTTTAGAGAACTGTGCAAGAGAATTCAAAGAGAGAAGGAAGGATGTATTGTCAGAATCAGAAGTGATCATGGCAAGGAATTTGAAAACAACAAGTTTGATGACTTCTGTTCTTCAGAAGGAATCAGTCATGAGTTTTCTTCTCCTATAACACCTCAGCAAAATGGAGTTGTGGAAAGAAAAAACAGGACCATACAAGAATCTGCCAGAGCAATGTTACATGCCAAAAGACTTCCTATGTATTTTTGGGCTGAAGCTATGAATACAGCTTGCTATGTTCATAACAGGGTCACCTTGAGAAAGGGAACCTCATCCACCATATATGAACTCTGGAAAGGAAGAAAACCAACTGTGAAGTACTTCCATGTGTTTGGCAGCAAATGCTATATTCTGTCTGATCGTGAACAAAGAAGAAAACTGGACCCCAAAAGTGATGAAGGCATATTTCTAGGATACTCCTCAAACAGCAGAGCTTATAGAGTATTCAACTCCAGAACCAAAACCATGATGGAATCAATAAATGTTATAATTGATGACTATCATGAAGAAATAGATGTTCCTTGTACTGTTGAGACATTCTTTGAGACTTCAACCCAACAGAATGACCTACCCAACTCCACCACAACAGAATCTGAATCAAAGGAAGCTAGCAAGATCCCTTCCATCAGAATTCAGAAGGATCATCCAAAAGAGCTCATCATAGGAGATCCCAATAGTGGAGTCATCACAAGATCTAGAGAAATCATCTCAAACTCTTGTTTTGTGTCCAAAATGGAACCAAGAAATGTCAAGGAAGCCTTAACTGATGAATATTGGATTGGTGCAATGCAAGATGAACTGAACCAATTCAAGCAACATGAAGTTTGGGAACTAGTTCCTAGACCTGAAGGAACTAACATCATTGGGACAAAATGGATATTCAAGAACAAGTCAGATGCTGAAGGAGTTGTCACCAGAAATAAGGCAAGACTTGTTGCTCAAGGATACACCCAAGTTGAAGGGGTTGATTTTGATGAAACCTTTGCACCTGTAGCCAGGCTGGAATCAATCAGACTCTTGTTGTCAATTGCTTGTCTTCTGAAGTTCAAGTTATTTCAGATGGATGTGAAAAGTGCCTTTCTAAATGGGTACTTAAATGAGGAAGCTTATGTGGAACAACCTAAAGGTTTTGTGGATCCAACCCACCCTGATCATGTCTACAAATTGAGAAAAGCTCTATATGGCCTGAAACAAGCTCCTAGAGCATGGTATGACAGGTTAACAAAGTTTCTCTCAGACAAAGGCTACAGAAAAGGAGGCTTGGACAAAACTCTCTTTGTCAAAACTGAAGGAGGGAAGTTGATGGTTGCCCAAATATATGTTGATGACATAGTGTTTGGAGGAATGTCAGAACATATGGTTAAACACTTTGCTGACCAGATGCAGGCTGAATTTGAAATGAGTCTCATGGGAGAACTAACTTATTTTCTTGGACTACAAGTCTCACAGATGGAGGACTCAATCTTCTTATCTCAAAGCAAGTATGCTAAGAATATTGTAAAGAAGTTTGGTATGGAGAATGCAAGTCACAAAAGGACTCCTGCTCCTACTCATCTAAAGCTTTCCAAAGATTCAAGTGGGGTTAAGATGGATCAAAGTCTGTACAGAAGCATGATAGGAAGCTTGTTGTACTTAACTGCCAGCAGACCTGATATTGCCTTTGCAGTTGGAGTTTGTGCTAGATACCAAGCTGATCCCAAAGTCAGTCATATCAATCAAGTGAAGAGAATTTTGAAGTATGTAAGTGGTACTTACAACTATGGATTGATGTATACTCATGGCTGTGAACCAGCTCTGACTGGCTACTGTGATGCTGATTGGGCTGGTAGTGCTGATGATAGAAAAAGCACCTCTGGAGGATGTTTCTTCTTGGGAAGTAATCTGGTTTCCTGGTTCAGCAAGAAACAGAATTGTGTGTCTCTTTCCACTGCTGAAGCTGAATACATTGTAGCTGGTAGTAGCTGCTCTCAAATGATATGGATGAAACAGATGCTCACTGAGTATAATGTCACACAAGATGTTATGACATTGTACTGTGACAATCTGAGTACAATCAACATATCCAAGAATCCCATTCAGCATAGCAGGACCAAACATATTGACATACGACATCACTTTATCAGAGACCTTGTAGAAGAGAAGACAATCAAATTGGAACATGTTGCCACTGAGCTACAGCTGGCTGACATTTTTACCAAGGCTCTGGATGCAAATCAATTTGAAAACTTAAGGGGTAAGCTGGGTATTTGCCAACATGAGGAATTGTAGCAATTAATTTTGCTTAAAACAAGGATCAAAGGAGTTATGCCTGTTCTGATTGGTTTAAAATTGTATTTTCTCATTTCCTACAATTCTTTTAAGAAGTTGAATAGACACTCCCTTGCTTCCTTCCCCTCTCGTCTCCTCATCAAAACCCAGTCTCTCAATCAGAAATTTCTCCTCAGTTGCTGTTGGTCCTCTAAGACTGTCAAAATGTCTCAAACACCATCATCATCCAATACGACTATTTCAACCTCTTCCTCTGATCAAGATTCTAGGACAATCTCTTCTTGTCTGGACTCTGACGTTCTGGAGATCTCTTCTCGTAGAAAAGTGGGAACTAACCCCACCAAGGTCAAAGAGTTGAGAACAAGACATGCAGGAAAGCCCCAAGCTTCTGCCTCTGGTAATCCATCTCATCCTTCTTCTTCAGTTCCCCCTGAAATTGCAAATAGGGAAGGGACAGCCTATGTTAATCAAGCAATAGCAAAAATTGTTTCAAGAATTCTGAACGAGAACCACTCAGTTCCTGGCATTTCTGTTCCTCTGAACCAAGAAAGCTCAAATGCTGAAACAAATCCAGATGTCTCTAAGAATGTTGAGACATCAAACAAAGAGAAGAATGCTGACATTGCTCACAAGAAAAGAAAGAAGCCCGAATCCTCTGGATCTGATGACAGTGCTTGAAGGTTGGTTGTTGTTTGGTGGTGTTGCTGGTTGGTGCTGATATCTGGTGGAGTTTGGAAGTGTATTCAGTTGTTTTCTGCTGCTCTTATTATTTTTGTTTTGGATAACTGTATAATTTTATGAACATGTATCTTTGGCCCTTTTGTGGCTAAAGAGGGGGAGAATATTTTGGTACTTACTTAATTAGTACTTGACATTCTATTTTTCTGCTGTCACTTATTTCTGCTGCTATCTATCTCTGATTGCTTAGGGTCTTTAGCCAAAAATCTGCCAAAGGGGGAGTTTGTAGGTGTTTAGGTATTGGCTTGCATTTTTGGTAAATCCCAAGTGTATGTGTGAATGTCATGACTGATGTCATAACATTCTAGTTCAGTTTGTTCTGACTCATTAGGTACCTTTGAAGAAAAATATTGTAATTCAAGTATTGATGTTTATAAGTGTGTATCTGAGCATTTTGCAAAATGATCACATTTTGCTAAATCAGTAGACAGGTTTTCTCAGATGTCATAACAGATGTTATGACATCCTGTTCTGAACTAACAGGTTTGCAGGTTGGATAAGTCTGAGTCTTTTCAGGAAAATAACTCAGTCTTTCCTGAATAGAATCCTGCGTTTTCTGAGGGGTAACCTAGCTCAACCCTAACCTGGTTAATAAAGTCCTGTGACCTGGTCTTTAGGTCAAACGGAATTAACCCTAGGTTTTTATGGAAACCCTAACTGAAGTTGCAGCTGCTATATATATTCAACAGAGCTGCTGTTTTTCAAGGCATCCCTTTTATTGATCAGAAGATCATTTGTAATCTGTATAGATTTGATTATTGTACTCCAAGCAATTATCATTGTGATAAGTGACTTGGAATAGGTTTCGAATTGTAAGGGCTGTGTAGCACTCAAAGCTTTGAAGCAAGAGTGTTTGAATGTTCCTTGACTAAAGCTGTGAAGCAGAGTCAAGTTAGTTGTGTGCATCACTCAAAGCTGTGAAGCACGAGTGATTGTGTTGCTTGATTAAAAAGCTGTGAAGCTTAATTAAGTGTTTGTTTTTGAAGAGTGTCTTCATCAATTCTTAAGTCAAATTGGTTTATGTATCACTGCTGTGATTGAGGGGGAGTGAGTAGGAACTCAGGTTTAAGTTATATTTAGATTGGAATTGCATTGGGTAGGTCTTAAGTGAAGGAGATAAACTGGTTGGTTTATTCCTGAATTAACATCTCTTATAGTGGATTTCCTCCCTGGCTTGGTAGCCCCCAGAGTAGGTGTTGTTGCACACTGAACTGGGTAAACAATTGACTGTGTTCTTTATTGCTTTTGTATTTACTGTCATATAGTAAGTCAGATACGGTGTCATAACATTGAACGTGACATTGAGTATCTGCAGCCAGAATTTCAATAAATCTATATGTGTTCGGGGTAATTGTCATTGTCTAGTGGTCATGTATGAGAAAGAAGATACATATGTGTTCCCCCTTTACTGACCGGGAAGCCCATTTCAATCACTGACTATGATCCCGACAAACTTAGTGAGGTGGAAAAGGAAGGGGTTGATTTCCTGAAAAAAATTCATATTTTGAGTGTAAAAAAGTGCTAATATATGAGGGAGATCTTATGGTGTTATTAATGTTATGAATGAGGTCTCTTGTTTCTAACCCTTTGTTTTAATTTTTTTTCTAGAGAGAATGAATTCCCTAACTTTTGCAACGTAAAAAGAGATGATGGAGAAAGTGAAAGCTCAAAAGGACAAGGTCGGTCGCCCTAACCATCAACGTGATCTGACGAACTTTCAAATTCAGGGCCCAAGGATATAAAAATAGTCTCATAAGGAAAAATAGTGGAGTTACTCTTTTCACCCTTAAGGGTACTCCCACACTCTAGTGAAAATTGAAAAATATCTCTAGAATGTTGCGATGTATCTCTAGACACACCTAAAATCACACCAACAAAGATATTGTAAACGAGATATCCTTAATATTTCTGAAAAAATTGTCCAAAACTACATCTCCAAAATTTCTATGATACACGCAGAAAATATTGATACGCTAAAGTATTGGTTCAACATTCTCTCGGAACAAATGCTACCGTGCTAGCACAATTGTTACTCGCCTTAATTATGTTTTTGATGTCTGCAAATGTATTATATTTTGATTTTAAATTTTGAAAAGAAAAAAAATTATTTGCTCCTTCGATCTCCAAATAGAATTTGGGATCCTTATTTTGGATCCTATGCAATATCTAAATAAAACAATTTTGGATCCTTATTAGTTTGACATGGCAAAGACAAATTATGATAACAGGAACTCGGTGCTACAATTAGATTAGAAAACAACAGAAACTAAGAGCATGATTATCGGTGTTCTTTGAGAGTTCCTACACATTTATTAAAGAAATTGTGTCAATAATAAATGGATATTTCACTTGTTTTCACGTTCCTAAACTAAAGCACGTCCTCATACTAAAGCACGCTTCTACACTCCAATTAAGTGGGTCATGATAATAAGTTAATAAATAAAATTGCAAGAATGTAGTTGATTTGTTTTAAATGTGAGACTCATTTTAGATTTTTTGATGAGTTACATGGATATTTGAGAATTGTAGATGAGTTGTTTAAAAAATTGAGAAGTGTGAAATAATATAAAAAATTATGTGGATCTCATTTAAAGAACTCAAATGAGTATGATGGATGTGGATACTCTAATAATATAGAATAAAATGATTCTTTTTAAACTCGGTGCTACAATTAGATTAGAAAACACAAGAAACTAATGATATAGAATAAAATAATTCTTTTTGGAACCCGGTTCAATTTTTTTTCTTTCAGAATTTAAAAAGATAATCAAGGCAAGTAACAATTGTTGCTAGCACTTTAGCATTTGTACTGAGAGACATTGTATCAATATTTTATGAAATTTTTGCAAATTCCACTCTAATACTCTACAGAAATGTTTCTTAAGAATTCAAAGACATATTTTTAATTTTTTTAGAACAAAATAAATGTGTTTCACTTACAACATCTTTATTGATGTGATTTTAGGTGCGTCCAAAAATATATTGGAATATATATAAGCTCTAGTGGTGAATTAATGAAGAATTTCTGTTAATTAGAGAGAGATTATTGCATTAATCAAACATTACAACATATAAAGATATTTATACAAGACAAAAAATAAAACAAATTGAAACTAAAACAACTTGATAATAAGCTGAAAATCCAAATACTGGTTCTTAACCAGTTACGCAAAATCCTATAACCCATTAAGCCAGCAAAATAACAAAAAACACAATAGACTGTAACCGATTACAATATCCTGCATAACCGGTTACCAATTTGAAACTGCTTATTTTATTCTTCAGAAGTACTTATTTTTTAAATGGTAACTCCAATTAATTTTTAGAAATGTGTACTATGCTTTTGAAATATTATAAACTCCCAATAAAATACATCTATAGACATATGAAAGTAATGAAATTTTCAAATTTTCAAAGACTGTCTAGCGTATCTTGTCTAGCGTATCTGGTAGAAAGCGCATTCCCCAAAATAGTTTATATCATTTCAATGTCTATTGTCCGCCCACCCCTTGCTCGAGGATTTTGAGTTGTTTAGAATTTTGGACTTAAACAAATGTAATTTTTCTTCCGATTTATGGGAGTATATATCTTTAAATTTACACAAAAAGAAAAAAATTAAACCGAAAACTTAATCAAAAGTCACAACTAGAGCCACAATGAATGCATAATCCATGTTGGGAGCCACACTGACCATGTACTTTTCCCTGCTAAACATAGTACCACGCTGCTTCTCTATCTGCAATAATAACAATATTTATCGAAACTTTTTTTCTTCTTATTTTTATCGAAACTAATTGTATATAAAAACACTAAACCTGAGCAACAAGATTGTCCGAATTGCCAAGGTAAACTTTCCAAGTTAGTTGAGATAAACTTGCTTTGACAGTGAAATCACAAACTTGTGCGCTATTATTTGCCAAAAACACATTTAATTTGGTCCTTAGCTGCATTAACGAGGAACGCTCCCTAGTAAAGACAAGATCATTTGGCTCTTCACTTTCACCTCTATATGCTTTCCATTTATCATCCGCAGCTAGCAGCTGCAAAAACAAAGCAGTGACTATCATAAAAAGTTGATGAATATATTGATGAAGTTATTGATAATTTCTTGTATACCGATCTACGAAGATGGAGAATAGAGTTTCTGTTAGCATCATACAAGAACCGGTGTTGGCGTGGTGTTACAATGGTTACAAGAGGACTTTTAACAGTGAAAATAACGTTGTTGTTGATGTCTGTGACAGTGAAGTTATCTCCCCGAGTCCTCTCCTTTATGATTATCAAATCAATTGGATGTGTAGCTATATAACAGACCAAAAGTAATAGCAAAATTAGAAAGAAAAAAAAAAGTAATTTAATGAAAGTAGAAGGAGTTTAATAAAGTGGTTTTAATAATCACTTAATATGGTTCATGACTTCATACCTGGAGCACGGTATTGATGGCTGATAATGGCGGTTGAAGAGAGTCGTGGGTGATTTGCCATGATGATCCAAGAATATCAAACAAATTATTTCTTAATATTTGTTGAAGTTTTATATGTAGAATGATTGTTCTATAGTTTGACCTGAAGCTTATTTATATACCTAAATTATGGCGGTTGTAGAGAGTCGTGGTTGACTTGCCCCGATGATTCAAGGATACCAAAGATTACGTAACTCAGTTCATTCCCAATAATAATACACGGCCTATGACTTGTCAAATGTTAAGTACCGTACGTTATACGATGAACATGTCAACTTTGTTTCTTTATTGTGCAAGAAAAATGAAGAATGAGACCAACTTTCAATACAAACTGTGTATTTTCCTTGTAAAATATGAATAGATAAGCAATAAAGCATAATTTTTTAAATTTAATGACATTATTCAACCAAAAAATTATGAAAATTTAAATAATAGAGTATAAGTTAATAAGAAAATTACACTCATCGTTTTTTTTTAGTTTTATTAAAATAACACCAACACTATAATTTTTAGTGACACTTTAAAATCATATGATCTTTTACTTGTCATTAGAGTTGTGTCAATAAGTCCAATAATTTAATGCGTGTTGGACTGCAAAATACCTTAAAAAAATACGATCTTATTTTTTTGGTTCAGTCTATCGGATTTATGTTTTTTGTGGGCCTGATCAAGCGGGCTTCGGGCTGTCCATTAAATTTTTTTTGATAAATCTTGGGAAAAAAGATTGAGATAAGATAAGATTGCATAAGTGCGTTTTCAAGTGATAAAGAAAGGTTAAAGATGATGAAGATATATTTTCAAGATGATGTAGTATTTAGTTGCGAGATGAAGAGAAAATTTGATAAGTGTTCTGAGTCGGGCTGGCACTTGGCCCACAGACGGGCAGACCCAATACCAACGCCTCTGCCTATGGCCCAATAGCTTCAGGCCCAAGTCAGATAGTCGTTGGGGATTTCCCTCACGTGCCCATTAAGGAACGTGGTCAACAACATCAACCACCACTTGCCCTCTAAGAATAACGGGTCCACTGCCCCTATATTTTCGGGGCACTTTCCCAGGGAGGGGGCCATGTGCTGGACCCTATTATCCACATAACCCTGACAACCCTTGTTATTGGACCTAAATCACTTGGCCCAATACATGAATCTTGGCTCAACACCGGGGACTATAAATACCCTCTCACATGAGAGGGTCAGGTATTCATTCATTCATTCAATCTCACTTTTATTACTTACACTCTGATTGTCTAGACTCTTACTTTAGCATCAGAGTATCTTGCAAGTACCCCCATTCACTTAAACAACTGCTCAACTTGAAGCTCGTGGGCCTTGACGATCCCTTCTGATCATGTACAATCAATGGCGTCGTCTGTGGAAAACTAGCTTCCCCGTCTTTCATTTACTTAAGACCAAAGAAACTATTTCTCAACCTTCCGATCATAATGGCCGACCAAGCTAACAATGATGACCAAAATGTTCACTTCACCGGCGTTGGCAACAATAATAACACTGACAACAACAACGCTAACACTGGCAACAATAACGCTACCGAGCATGACTTCAGGGACAAGATGACCGCGTCCTCTTCCACCCGTTTGCAACCACGCGACGATACCAACCAACCTCAGCAGAATTATGAGTTTGTTGTGTATCAGGAGATCCTGGTTCCTAGAATGCTGATCCCACGATCAGGGCCTTGTTTGCGGCGATCAACCAAATGAACTACATAATCTTCTCACAGGGCGAACACTTGATGATGCTAGAACAAACCCTCCGTTCCCCCAGAAAACACCGAAGACTTGATTCTCGAACTCCTCCTCCCTGACGACACGAGGACCGCTCCCGATCTCCCCTGCAGAGACACAGACAAGACGATTCTTGAAGCCCTTCTCCCTGCCGAATTGGGCGAGGTCCTGCATTGGAGAAGACCCAACCCGAAGCTATCAAGAAGCGCGGTCACACCCCCCGCGCAAAGAGCGACAATCCCTTGAATGTAAAAGGAACATGGGCGACGAAGAAGAGAAGTCTCGGTTGAGGAATCCCCCCCCCCCCCGTGTCCAAGACTGACACAAAGACCGTTCCTACAACTGGTTCCTCTCTCGTTCCCCAGAAAGAAGCGATGAAGATGAACCCTGTGCTCCGCTGTCCCAAGCTATCATGGAGGGCCCTATTCCTAAAGGGATGGAGAAGCCTCCCCCCCTGAAGGAGTATGACGGTATTGATGACACCGTCGACCATAGCGACCACTTTGAGGCAATGCTCCACTATCACAACATCGGGGGGCCTATTAAATGCAGGTTGTTTCCCACTGTGACACGGTAGCAGAACCGACTGTTAATACTGGTTTGTGTTTTTTATTTACAAATGTCGCAGAAAGCAAGAGTCGCCATCGACTTTTCTTTTATCCAACAAAGGAAAGGGTGAAAAGAACAGAAAAAGACCTTTTTCGAGATTTTCTGAGTAAGGGGGGTAGATTATGGAAAGGGAAGGTGTTAGCACCTTTTTCATCCGTGGTTTTCCACGGGCTCTTAGGTACTTGTTCATTTTTGAAAACTGTTTTCGTGCTTGTGTGTTTTGAAATATTTTTGTTTGCTTTATGATAACTCTTGTATCAGTCCTCAAGAGTGTGATAAAATGTTTTTGAAAAGTATTTTGAAAAGTGTGTAAGTATAAAATGAAATTGGTTTTGAGCAAGTACTTAAGAACCTCTACCTACTCGAAAAAGGATGTTCTTTTCCTCCTTTCCTTTAGATAGTACTATCCTACTATTGGTGAGTAGGTAGCCCTATCATCGGATGTTGAGGAACTATCGAAAGGGACGCTATGGTCATTAAAGACAACAAGTAAGGATATCTTAGCGTTCAAAGGGACTGTCATCATATAGGCAACATCGAGGGACAAGATCATTTACCGAAAGCAACTCCAAGGACAGTAAGGGACTATGATCTTTTATATGACTTTTAGATTGAGGGCCTTTGCTAAGATATCCCGACGTTCGAGGGACATGATCATTTAACGAGGCAACCGAGTGAGGAATACCCTAAGGGTGCAAGTGTGAGAAGTGTGTCTTTTTTCAGTTATATTATCTTTGAAGTTAATGATCTATGATTAATTTGGTTTTATCTTGTCATGCACGCCTAAGTTACTGACAGTTATATACAAGCATACAAAAAAATATAAAAAGCGAGAAACAAAGGGTCATACACTATTACAAGGCTTTGGTGTAGATACATAATAATAGACAAAAGTAGAATGCAAAATTAAAAGTGCGGAAATTTAAGTCCTAAACTATTACAATCGTAAGCAGTTACAATATTATAAAGATGCGATAATAAGATAAACGCGCGAAATAAAGAAGCCTTTAACAACCTAAAAAAGAGTTAAGTAAAAAAAACTTATTTGTTTGATTTTTGTTTTAATTAAGAGAAATAATTAAATTAAATATGCTAAAGTCTATTTTATTTTTAATTAGAGAAAACAGTTAAAATATTTATTAGTTAACTTCAGAAATTAATTATGTAAAAAAAATCTAATCCTAATTTGTGATTTTTTGATTTGCTGTTTATTTTAAGGTGGAAACTCATTAGGAGAAAATAAGAAAACGAAAAGTAAAATACAAAGAGAAAATCCTTTGATCCAGGGAAGAGGATGCCCTTCGATCCAGGAAGGAAACGTCTCCTTCGATCCAGAGGGCTATGGCTCCTTCGATCCAGAAGGCTACGTCTTTCGATCTAGGAAGGCTATGGCTCTTTCGATCCAGGAGGACAACGGGCAACTTCGATCCAGAGAAGGTATCTCCTTTGATCTGGGGATTGGATCTACAAATACTCATTATAAAAAAAGAAAATAAAACAAGATCCTAGGATTGAATCAAAGCCGGTCCTGGATTCGACAGCCTGGCTATTTTTGAAGTTATGGCCAGAACACCCTAACACGGTTTGAAAATGGCATATCATGATTCAAGCGTCATGGGCTTCATGCTAAACTCTTGACCTATTCTGATGATGCCTAGAAAATCATACACACACGTTAAAACATTCAAAAATACGCAGACATTCAAAAATACACAAACATGAGGATTTGGATTTTTAGAAATTTTACCAAACGGGCAATGATGATGATGCTGATCTGGGCTTGAAACTGTATGCTGGAGGGTTGGACGGAGTCCCTGGAAGCCTCAAGGGGATGTTTTAATCCTTGGTCTGGCTTGAGGAGAGTTGGGAATGAGTGTTTAAAGTTTTTTTGATTTGAATGATTTTTTTCTTTTGCAAGTTTGGTAGAGCTTTTTGTGTGGTACATATGCGTGTGTTTGGCTTATTAAAGGGGTGTACTTATAGCATAGAAGAAAGGGAAAATATAATGAAAAGAGAATCCATCCCATAAATCCAAGGTTTAAAGCCATTAAAGCCAATTTGAAAAACTACCAAACTTGGTATTTCATGCCATTTTTTCATGTTCAGTGTAACTAGACATGTTTTTCGAGTGCCATCTTGATGGCCTATTTCGAATGGTCTGGAAGGATTTCTTTGAATGGCCCTTGTCCAAATACCAATCGAAGGGTATTTATTGAAATGTAAATCTAAGAGTCCTTTGATATGCCAATCGAAAGATCGTGTCCATGCCAACCAAAGGACACGGTTAACATGCCTGTCGAAGCTGCTTTGACACAATGCTAAATCGAAGGATCCCTTGCCATGCCAATCGAAAGGCTTGGCCCAGGGTGCCAAACGAAAGGGTCTTTCAGAATGCCAATCGAAGGCCTTGACACAATGCCAATCGAAAGGCTTGTCATGAGGCCAATCGAAAGGCCTTGTGTCCATGTCAATCGAAGGGCTTGGCTATAATGCCAATAGAAACATTTTTGTAATGGAAATCTAAAGGCCTTGTGAAATGCCAATTGAAGGGCATTGTCCATGCCAATCAAAAGGCTCATTCAGAATACCAATCAAAGGGCCTTTCAGAATGCTAATCGAAAGGTACTTAAAACACCACTCAAAAACTTTCTTTTTCCTTAGGCAAGGGTTTGTGGTCAACCATGTAAGGGGAAGACCTTGGAAAACATGAGAGGGAAAATTTGGGGTACAACAGCTGCTCCTGTTCAATCTTCTTAAACCTGAAGATGTAGATTGGCTTGTCTGCCTTTCGCGATCTGAGGGTGGAAGATGATTGAACACTAGAGTGCCCAGAAATTTGCACTCGTCTGAAGTGATATTGTTGGTGAATAATATCGGGAATAGGCTTACAAATGACATTTGGAAAGTATGATAGAAGATTGTCGGAGATGGGATTAAAGATGCCATCCACAGAACACGACGGAGATGGGCTTAAAGATTCCATCTAGAAGAAGGTTGATTTCATGAGATATTCCTTTGTGAGAATCCCTATTCCTGTTGTTGGGGAGGACTCTGCTGAGGAATGTTGATCTTTGTTTTTGGAAATAGAGTTTAGGAGCTTCAGTTGTCTGTTACTCTACTGGGGAATCATCTCTTGGTTGAGGAGACGGAAGTGGACTGCTATCTGGTCAGGATCTAGGCTTCACAGTGATTTGCTGAGGATAATAAGGCTGGCTGCTATCTAGTCGTATTCCAGGCTTCATAGAGACTAACTGGGGAAACGAGATTAACCGTTATGAATCAGTAACAAATCCATGGTCCATTCAAACTGAACCAGCGAAGGTCTTGATTTATCTTTGACTGGATAAGAATAAAAAAAATCTTAGGATTGATTTAACTGAACTAGACAAAATTCTTGGAACATCTCCAACTGGAATAAGAACCAGGGAGATCTTAGTGGCGATCTGACCAAACCAGAGAAGGTCTTGAATTAACTTTGACTAGATAAGAATTAGAAAAATATTAGGATCGATTTAACTTAACCAGAAAAAAGTCCTGGAATATATTCAACTGGAATAAGAATCAGAGAGATCTTAGTGGCGATCTGAATGAACTAGAGAAAGTCTTGGATTAACTTTGACCGGATAAGAATCAGAAAAATCTTAGGATCGATTTAACTGAACCAGACAAAAGTCTTGGAATATCTTCAACTGGAATAAGAATCAGAGAGATCTTAGTGGCGACCTGTCTGAACCAGAGAAGGTCTTGGATTAACTTTGATTGGATAAGAATCAGAAAAATATTAGGATCGATTTAACTGAACCAGACAAAAGTATTGGAATATCTTCAATTGGAATAAGAATCAGAGAGATCTTAGTGGTGATCTGACTGAACCAGAGAAGGTCTTGAATTAACTTTGACTGGATAAGAATCAGAAAAATCTTAGGATCAATTTAACTGAACTAGGAAAAAGTCTTAGAATATCTTCAACTAAAATAAGAATCAGAGAGATCTTAGTTGCGATCTGACTGAACCAAAGAAGGTCTTGGATTAACTTTGACTGGATAAGAATCAGAAAAATCTTAGGATTGATTTAACTGAACCAGACAAAAGTCTTAGAATATCTTCAACTGGAATAGGAATCAGAGAGATCTTAGTGTCGATATGACTGAACCAGAGAAGGTCTTCTGAGAACTTCGTTCTGAGGAAGATGATGAAATATCCTTTCATCAAGCGTAACTTTTGAGAAGACTATCAGGTTACGTAAGTAGCCAACAAAGTTTGTTGATTTGTCTTTCCTTGAAAAGGTAAAGAGTTAGTCATATGGAATGTCATGATGTATGAAATGCATTGTGTAATAATGTTCTCAAAATAAATGAGATTGTGCTGTATGCGATGAGTATGTGCATGCCATGATGTATGAATATGGGATGTTATCGAGATATTTTAGTCTGGGAAAATAAATCTCGGACTGTTGTTGGGGAGTATTGGGAAGCTGAATCCTTCATTTCCGTTGGGGATAATGAATGGATATAACATGCCGGGGATTTCCTCTTCCTGTTTGAGGATGTTCTGTCGGAGATTGACTCTGCTTGAGAATTAGTTCTGCTTGAGAATAACTTTGTGGAGAGTGATTCTGCCGATGTAGAGAAATAAACTCTGTTGGGGAATGAGCTTCCGCAATTTGAGAAATAAACTCTACCTTGGAGGAGGTTTTATAAACTGTTTGCAATTATAAAGCTCGGCTGGGGAACACATATTTCAACTATTAACTGGAGGAAGTAATTCCCGCTTGAGGGAGAAGAGATCAAAACCTTGGTTGTTTCTACTCTGTGGGGAACATAGGCGTCACGGGGTCGTATGTAACAGCGACTTTGTTTCAAACTGTCTCTGCCCCTGTACCTGCTGGAGGGAGTAACTGTTGGGACATAAATGGTTTTTTAGACTTTGCCTCGTTCCTTAAAGTCATGAGCAACTGTCTTTCTGTTTCTTATGCAAATATTTGTGAATAGTAATCATATTCAAATGCATATGTCAAAAATAATCATTGGACGTTTTTGCAAAATAAAACAGAAGGAAAAAAACAGTTTTATACTTTCAAAGAAATGATTTGTATTGATTTTTTTTGAAATTCGCCTATGACAGACATTTTGTACAAAGAGGCTAACGTTCTAGTAGGAGAATGCAACCGTAAAGAGTGAACTATACAAAATAGTGTACGAAGAGAAAACATCTATGTGTAACAATCCCATTGAGTTTCAATTCTGCTATTGCCCCTATGTCTTTGAGCGTCTCATCACTTTTCTACTTGTCCGAAGGTGACTGGATTGATCGATACCGTTTGAGTTTGACAGTTGATACTGATGTCTGGTCGTAAGGTGATCCAATGGGACATAGTGATACGCTTCAAATCCCTAACTTTTGCCTGGACCGCCCTTTCGGGTTTTCAGTCCACCGGGATACCCTTTTTTTCCCAAGCCGCCTTTTCAGGTTTTCGATTTGTCGGGTGTACATAGATTTTTTTTATATTTATACCTAATTTTTGCCCGAACCCTTTTGGTTCGTCGGGATGCCCTTATTTTTGCCTAGGTCAGTCAACCTAAAGTGTATTTATTCATGCGTAGTATCTTTTTACGATGTTTGCATTAACAGGGTGACGAAGTTCGTCACCATCCATGGTGGTTAGAATCATGGCTCCACAGGAGAATATGTTTTTGATCACAAATTTCCCTTCGTACGTGGGAGTCCATTTTCCCCTGGGATCACCTTTTGGCAGTATGATGCGCTTGATTACCATATCACCCACTTGATACACTTGACGTCTGACCTTTTTGTTGAAAGCCTTGATCATTTTTTGATACATTTGACCATGACAGACACCAGTAAGCCTTTTCTCATCAATAAGATTCAGTTGATCAAGTCGAGTCTGGATCCAATTGTCTTTGTTCAAACCTGCATCCTTCATGATCCTTAAAGAAGGGATATGGACCTCAATAGGCAAGATAACCTCCATGCCATATACCCGAGAATAAGGTGTTTCCCTTGTCGACGTTCTTGCTGAGGTGCGATAACCATGAAGAGCAAATGGTAACATCTCATGTCAGTCTTTGTATGTCACCGTCATCTTCTGTATGATTTTCTTGATATTCTTGTTAGAAGCCTCCATATCACCATTCATCTTTGGCCGGTAAGGGGAAGAATTATGATGATGGATCTTGTATTGTTTACAGAGTTCAGTGATCATTGTATTATTGAGATTCGTACCATTGTCTGTGATGATTCTCTCTGGCACACCATACTGACAAATCAGGTTATGCTTGATAAACCGTGCCATAATATTCTTGGTAACAGTAGCAAAAGAGGTAGCCTCAACCCACTTCGTGAAGTAATCAATGGCCACTAGGATGAAGTGATGCCCATTGGAAGCGGTAGGCCTAATCTCTCCGATTATGTCAATGCCCCTGTTGTACGCCAATTTTTGCCCCTAAGATCCCTTCATCATACCATGTTGATTTACTCACAACAAGATCATACTAGGATTCTTGGTTCCCCTCCCTACATTTAGTTTTGCCCTTTTTGAGGGATTACCAAGCACCTTGACTTATGTTCCTTTTGTGATCATGAATATTGTTTTGATTTCTTCATTTAACTAATAAAATGCAATGTTGGTTTGTCTTGCTTGTTACCCATGTAGGTAAAGGCAATGAGATTTAACAAGTTATCCCATGGGTTCATGAGTTAATTTCCATGCCCTAGTCAATAAAGCTTGAGAAGTTCAAACCTCACCATTTGATTGTTTTTGGAAGAATTGGCATGGCAAGGTTGCTTTGGTTCATCACATTTCAAGGTTATTAGATTTGACTCAAAAGTACAAGGGGTTGATTGGAGAAGTTGTCATGTTTGGGCAAGGCCTTGTTCCTATTGGTCACAAGAGAATATTTATCTAAAATTTCAAGATATGGAAGTGGTTTTGGTGGCTATGAGTCCTCATTATCATCCTCAACAAATTCTATTCACAAAGCAATAATGTTGTTACAAGAAGTTTGTTCAAGCTTGTCAAAGTTCCTCAAAGCATTTTCTTGATCTAGGAGTTAGGGTTTTAAACTTCAAAGGAGTATATCTTGCTCACCTTTTGGTATTTTTGAGTGATTACAAAGACATCATTCTCTTAAAAGGGTTATTAACAAATAACTTCAAAGGTTTCAAGGATTTTTCATGAGGAAGAGACTTGATGAGGAAGAAAGATTGCAAGTCCTCAAGATGAATCCCCAATTTTCCATGTGTGACTTAAAATGGTCATAACTTGGTCAATTTTCATCACCTTGAGTCCATTCTTTTTCCATAATTATCTTGAAGATGTGAACTTTATGCCTTATTTTATGTGCAAAGTGATAAAAGGGATGGAAGTTGCCTTAAAGATGCAAAAGATTATAGGTTATTCCATGATTTTTTGCCAACTTCAACAAGTCATAACTTGCTCAAATTTTGGAGATTTTGAATGATTCAAGTTTCAAAATGTCATTCAAAAGGTCTAATTCATGCCATATTTTTTGGTCAAGAGCAAATTCCAAGTGGAAGACCATGTTTGGATGCAAAACATTATAGGTCATTTTTGAAGAAGAATTTGGAATATTTCTAAGTATGGAAAGTCAACCCTTTTTCCGGAACTTTGACTCAATGCAACTTTCAGCTCAAGCATCCATTTAACTCCATTCTTTTTCCATTGCAAAGCTTGTAACCTCATCTTTCTAAAGCATCAAGAATCATGCCTTAAGACCCCTTGAGCTGAGAATGCCATTGTTTCAAAAATGGTAACTTGGAATTGAAGTTTCCTGAAAAGGGCTCTCTTTTATCTTACTCTTTCACTTGTAAGCATTGGAAAGATAAATCTATATATGTTCGGGGTAATTGTCATTATCTAGAGGTCATGTATGAGAAAGAAGATACATATGTGTTCCCCCTTTACTGACCTAGAAGCCCATTTCAACCACTGACTATGATCCCGACAAACTTAGTGAGGTGGAAAAGGAAGGGGTTAATTTCCTGAAAAAAATTCATATTTTGAGTGTAAAAGAGTGCTAATATATGAGGGAGATCTTATGGTGTTATTGATGTTATGGATAAGGTCTCTTGTTTCTAACCCTTTATTTTAGCTTTTTTTCTAGAGAGAATGAATTCCCTAACTTTTGCAGCGTAAAAAGAGATGATGGAGAAAGTGGTTCGACGAGCTTTCAAATTCGGGGCCCAAGGATATAAAAATAGTCTCATAAGGAAAAATAGTGGGGTTACTCTTTTCACCCTTAAGGGTACTCCCACACCCTAGTGAAAATTGAAAAACATCTCTAGAATCTGGCAATATATCTCTGGATACACCTAAAATTACACTAACAAAGATATTGTAAACAAGATATCCTTAATATTTCTAAAAAAATTGTCCAAAAATACATCTTCAAAATTTCTGTGATACACACCAAAAATATTGATACGCTAAAGTATTGTTACTCGCCTTAATTATGTTTTTAATGTCTGCAAATGTATTATATTTTGATTTTAAATTTTGAAAAAAAAATTATTTGCTCCTTCGATCTTCAAATAGAATTTGGGATCCTTATTTTAGATCCTATGCAATTTCTAAATAAAACAATTTTGGATCCTTATTAGTTTGACATGGCAGAGACAAATTATGATAACACGAAATCGGTGCTACAATTAGATTAGAAAACAAGAGAAACTAATGATATAGAATAAAATGATTCTTTTTGGAACTCGGTGCTACAATTAGATTATAAAACAAGAGAAACTAATGATATAGACCAAAATGATTCTTTTTGGAGATCGAAGGAGTAACTTTTTTTCTTTCAGAATTTAAAAAGATAATCAAGGCAAGTAATAATTGTTGCTACCAGTTTAGCATTTGTGCTGAGAGATGTTGTATCAATATTTTTTGAAATTTTTGCAAATTCCACTCGAATAATCTATAAAATGTTTCTTAAGAATTCAGAGATGTATATCTAATTTTTTTAGAACAAAATAAATGTGTTTCACTTGCAACATCTTTATTGATGTGGTTTTAGGTGTGCCCAAAAATATGTTGGAATATATACAAGTTCTAGTGGTGAATCAATGGAGGATTTATGTTAATTAAAGAAGATGGAATGAAAAAGATAAGAGAAATGAGAGAGAGAGCATTAACTAAACATTACAACATATGTGGGTATTTATACAAGAAAAAAAACAAAACAATTTAGGACTAAAACAACTTAAATTAAGTTTAAAAATACAAACACGGGTTCCTAACCGATAATGCAAAACCCTGTAACCGGTTACACCGGCAAAATATCATAAAAATGCAACAGACTATAATCGATTACAACATCTTGCGTAACTGATTACCAACTCGAAAACTACTCATTTTCTCTCCAGAAGTGCTTATTTTTTAAGCCGTAACCTCCAATTAACTTTCAGAAGCCTATACCATGCTTTCAAATTATTATAAACTTTCAGTACACCATCTTAATTCAAATGCTCCAAGTTCTCCATGCCCAAGCTCATCTTCAACTTCTTGAACACATCATTTGTGATTCCCTTTGTCAACAAATTCGCAACTAGATCTTCACTTCGACAGTATCCCAATCTCGGATTGCCTTCACTCACTAGATCCCTCAAGTAAGGAAATCTCATCTCAATATGCTTGGTCCTCCCATTTGCAATGAGATTCTTCGTAAGTTAATGGCTACAGCATTATCAACCAAGAATGTGACAACTTCTCCTACCTTACTGCCCAACTCCTCCAACAGGTTCATAAGCCACATGGCTTGGAACGCACATAACGATGCAACAATATACTCGGCCTCACAAGAAGAGAGTGCAACAATATACTCCTCAAAACATAAATACATAACCATTCGTAGACTTTCGATCATCTTTTTCTCCACACCAATTGGAATTAGTGAAACAAAGAAAATCACATTTTCTGCCTGTATCTACTGCGGGAAAGAGAATTATGCAGCCAACCGTTCCTTTGATGTATCTTAGGATCCTCTTGACTACTGCCAAGTGAGATACCTTTAGTCTCTCCATGAATCTACGTGCAATACCGACACTAAACGCCAAATCTGACTGCGTATTGCACTAGTAACGTAATGATCCAATCAATATCCTATATTGAGTAAGATCCACGTTCTACTCATATTCACTTTTGGACAGTTGTAACCTTGCTTCAGCTGGTGTATTGGCAGCATTACAACGCTCCTTATCACACCTCTTCAATATCTTATGGGCATATTTCCTTTGGTGCATGAGCAATCCCACTTTTTACTTGTGGTATTCTATGCAAAGGAAGTATGTCATAATTCCAAGGTCACTCTTAAACTTAGAAATACTATTCTCATTATTGCTGGTGATCAATTAATGATCCACATATAGACAAATTATGATCACACTTTCAGCTGCATTCGAACTCACATGAACTCCATGCTCGAACACACATTTCTTAAAGCCAACATTAACTAGGAAACCAATAATGTGTTTGTTACTAGATCTAGGAGCTTGTTTCAAACCATAAAGTGTTTTCTTCAGTTTGTAGACCCTTCCCTCTTGATTTTTCACAACAAAACCAGGGGGCTATTCTACATAAACTTCCTCTTCAAGCGGACAGTTCAAAAACATGGATTTTACATCCATTTGATAAATGGACCAATTTTTTATATTTGCAATACCAACAATCAACCTTATGGTTTCTATCCTAGCAAATGGTGAAAACACTTCATCGAAGTCTATACTTTCTCTTTGCAAAAATCCATTTACAACTAATCGAGCCTTATGCTTGACTATTTCACTTTTGGGATTTGCATTCACTTTATAGATCCATCTCACACCAATTGACTTCTTTTGTTTCGGTATATCAACCAACTCCCAAGTACTATTTTTTCTAATTAATTTCAGCGCCTCTTTCATCGCAGACACCCACTTTGGATAACTTATATGCCTCTTCCATGCTAACATGCTCGGATTCGACCATAAGCGCAAAGTGAACGAAATCACCATCATCATTGATCTCATCGTCCTGGAATACTTCACAATCTTGGATTCCTTGAGGCAAACCTCTTTGCCTAGTTGGTCGTCTACTCTTTTCTCTGATTTCGGCTTCGACTGGTCGCTAAACTGTACCTCCTACTGTCTGAAAATTGTCATTTTTGTTCCCGTAACTGGTTACGGGATTCTGATAACTGGTTAAAACTTCTGTTAAACCAGTTCCAAGTTCCGTAGAAGTCAAAAAAATTGCGCATGTAATAGGTTACAACATTCTGGTAACCGGTTATAGCATCTGTCAAAACAGTTCCAAACCTGCTAAAATGCTTCAGTTTGTCGACCACGACATTTTGGGTGATCACAATCCTCTTGTTTTCAACATAAAATAGCTTATAACCTCCAGTAGGATGATAACCAACGAGTAACATCATCTCACCCTTGTCATCCAACTTTTTTGAAGTTGACCCAGAACGTCGAAATGCTACCAAACTGAAAACCTTCAAATGAATTAAGCTTGATTTAACTCCAGACCATACCTTTTATGGAGTCACCATATTAAGCTTCTTTTTAGGGAACATACCCAACAAATGGACGGTTGTACAAAAGCCTTCACCCCATAGCTCATTCGACAAGTCTTTTCCCTTTAACATACTTCTAACCATGTTCATTATCAAACGATTTTTCCTCTCAGCAATGCCATTTTTCTATGGTGTATAGAGTGGTACAACCTCATGCACAATCCCCTCTTCATCACAATATTTCCCGAAATCATTTGAGACATATTCACCTCCACCATCCATTTTGAGAATTTTGAGTTTGTGACCACTTTGCCGCTTAACCATGGAATTAAACTTCTTAAACACATCAAATATCTCATCATTACTCTTGATTATGTATGTCTATAGCTTTCTACTAAAATCATCGGTAAAAGTGACAAAATACCTATTGGCACCATACAAATCAACTTGCATTGGACCGCACACATCGGAGTACACCAACTTAAGGTGATGCTTGATCCTATGGCATGCATCCTTGCTGAACTTGTTCTTGTGTTGCTTCCCTTGCATACACTCTTCGCAAATCTCAGCTGGAATTTTGATTGATGACAGTTCAGTTACAATACCATTCCTTTGTAACACGTTGAGGTCTCTAAAATTGAGATATCCAAGACGGTAGTGCCACAAACACTCATCTCTACTTGCCACTGTAGCAAGACACCTATGCTCCATCATTTTCAACTAAATCTTGAAAGTCTTATTGGAAACCATAGGCGCTTTAAGGACTAAAACCTCGTTTCGGTCCAAAACAGGAAAAATCTCGTCTTCCATTCAAATATTGTAATTCTTATCAAGTAATTGACCAATGTTTAGAAGATTATATTTAATTCCTAGAATGTATAGCATATTTTTGATCAAGAAATGACCAACATCTCTTATCATGATCAAAACATCACCGACCTCCTCGGTCGCTAAAGTGATATCATCCACGAATGTCACCTTATTCTTCGTGGCTTTATTGATTTTGACAAACCAATTCTTTCTACTAGTCATATGTGTTGAACGGCCAAAATACAAGTAACACTCATCACTGCCTTGGACTCCATCTCGAACCATTACCATAACGTTTTCTTTCGAATGCATTTCTGTAGTATTCCCCAAACCGTTGCAGCTGCTACCTAAAAACTTGCTACTGTTACTACTGTTATCCTGCATCTTATTACTGCTGTAATTATCCTCTGTGATCATGATCAGAAGCGTGTTTTCTTCATCCACCTCCTGTCTAGCAACCTTAGCCTCATCACTTTGATTTTCCCTTTATTTGCATTGCAATCTCTTGTGAAATGGCCAAGCATTTGATAATTGTAACAATGTAATTTACTCTTATAAATTCTCTTGGTGTAGTTGCCTTGACCACTACCTTTGGAGCTGCTCTCACCCCTTTGTCCCATCGAAACCTTCGAATTTTTTGAATCTTTTATACCAAAATTTGGAAATTTGCCTTTCCTTTCAAAGACCATTTTCCTTTCGATCTTTTACTCTTCTCATTGAACTGTGCTTGCAACGTATTCTCCGCTTTAGCCTTGTCGTTTTCCCTTTCATACATTCTTTGTTCATGAGTCTCAAGAGAGCTTTGAAGCTCATCTTTCCTCAACGTCGAAAGGTCCTTCGATTCTTTGATTTTCACTACAATGTTGTTGAATCTTGACGTTAAAGAACACAAGATCTTCGACACAACATTATGCTCCAAAATAGTTTCTCAGTAAGGCTTAATTTGGTTCACCAAACGCGTAATTCGCGTTACATAATCATTTATAGTCTCCTTCTGTTCCATTTTATTCAACTCGAACTGCCTCTTGTGAATTTGTAACCTCACCACCTTTGCTTTATCAGCCCATGCATAAGCTTTTTCTAAGATCCCAAGCTTGCTTCGTCGAATCGCAATCGCCAACTTTTTCAAAGTTGTCGCCATCGACACAAGAATGAATCAAGAAGAGTGTCTTGTAATCCTTCTTCTTCTATTTCTTTAATGCAGCCTTATGCGCATCCGTAGCTTCTGCCTCAAGTGGAGTGACTCTATTCTTGATCACCTGAAGAACGTCTTGACACCCAAACAAAACCTTCATTTGTTTGGACCACTTGTCATAATTCTTCGAATCAAGAATCAGAAGATTGGTGAAGACTTTATCACTGGAAACAATATTCATCTTTGTAGAGAGAGAGAGAGAGAGAGAGAGAGAGAGAGAGAGAGAGAGAGAGAGAGAGAGAGAGAGAGAGAGAGAGAGAGATTATTGCATTAACTAAATATTACAACATATGAGGGTATTTATACAAGACAAAAAATAAAACAAATTGGGACTAAAACAACTTAATAATAAGCTGAAAATCCAAACACTGATTCGTAATCGATTACGTAAAACAATAGCAAAAAAAAAAACATAGGTATCCCGCATAACCGGTTACCAACTCGAAATTGCCTATTTTATACTTCAGAAGTACTTTTATTTTTTAAACCGTAAGCTCCAATTAATTTTCAAAAGTGTATACTATCCATTTGAAATATTCAATAAAATACATCTATAGACATATGAAAGTAATGGAATTTTCGAATTATCAAAGAGTGTCTAGCATATCTTGTAGAAAGCACATTCCCCAAAATAGTTTATATCATTTCAATGTCTATTGTCCACCCACCCCTTGCTCGAGGATTTTGAGTTGTTTAGAATTTTGGACTTAATACAAATGTAATTTTTCTTCCGATTTATGGGAGTATATATCTTTACATTTACACAAAAAGAAAAAAATTAATAGACTATAACCAGTTACGCAAAACCCTATAACCCATTACGCCAATAAAATAACAAAAAACACAATAGACTATAACCAATTACAATATCCTATTTAACCGATTACCAATTCGAAATTGTTTATTTTATTCTTCAGAAGTACTTATTTTTTAAATGGTAACCTCCAATTAATTTTCAGAAGTGTGTACTATGCATTTGAAATATCATAAACTCCCAATAAAATACATCTATAGACATATGAAAGTAATGAAATTTTCAAATTTTCAAAGACTGTCTAGCGTATCTTGTAGAAAGCGCATTCCCCGAAATAGTTTATATCACATTTCAATGTCTACTGTCCGCCCACCCCTTGCTCGAGGATTTTGAGTTGTTTAGAATTTTGGACTTAATACAAGTGTAATTTTTCTTACAATTTATGGGAGTATATATCTTTACATTTACACAAAATGAAAAAAAGTAAACCATAAACTTAATCAAAAGTCACAACTAGAGCCACAATGAATGCATAATCCATGTTGGGAGCCACACTGACCATGTACTTTTCCCTGCTAAACATAGTACCACGCTGCTTCTCTATCTGCAATAATAACAATATTCATCGAAACTTTTGTTCTTATTTTTATCGAAACTAATTGTATATAAAAACACTAAACCTGAGCAACAAGATTGTCCGAATTGCCAAGGTAAACTTTCCAAGTTAGTTGAGATAAACTTGCTTTGACAGTGAAATCACAAACTTGTGTGCTATTATTTGCCAAAAACACATTTAATTTGGTCCTTAGCTGCATTAACGAGGAACGCTCCCTAGTAAAGACAAGATCATTTGGCTCTTCACTTTCACCTCTATATGCTTTCCATTTATCATCCGCAGCTAGCAGCTGCAAAAACAAAGCAGTGACTATCATAAAAAGTTGATGAATATATTGATCAAGTTATTGATAATTTCTTGTATACCGATCTACGAAGATGAAGAATAGAGTTTCTGTTAGCATCATACAAGAACCGGTGTTGGCGTGGTGTTACAATGGTTACAAGAGGACTTTTAACAGTGAAAATAACGTTGTTGTTGATGTCTGTGACAGTGAAGTTATCTCCCCGAGTCCTCTCCTTTATGATTATCAAATCAATTGGATGTGTAGCTATATAACAAACCAAAAGTAATAGCAAAATTAGAGAAAAAAAAAAGTAATTTAATGAAAGTAAAAGGAGTTTAATAAAGTGGTTTTAATAATCACTTAATATGGTTCATGACTTCATACCTGGAGCACGGTATTGATGGCTGATAATGGCGGTTGTAGAGAGTCGTGGGTGATTTGCCATGATGATCCAAGAATATCAAACAAATTATTTCTTAATATTTGTTGAAGTTGTAAATGTAGAATGATTGTTCTATAGTTTGACCTGAAGCTTATTTATATACCTAAATTATGGCGGTTGTAGAGAGTCGTGGTTGACTTGCCCCGATGATTCAAGGATACCAAAGATTACGTAACTCAGTTCATTCCCAATAATAATACACGGCCTATGACTTGTCAGATGTCAAGTACCGTACGTTATACGATGAACATGTCAACTTTGTTTCTTTATTGTGCAAGAAAAATGAAGAATGAGACCAACTTTCAATACAAACTGTGTATTTTCCTTGTAAAATATGAATAGATAAGCAATAAAGCATAATTTTTTAAATTTAATGACATTACTCAACCAAAAAATTATGAAAATCTAAATAATATAAGTTAATAAGAAAATTACACTCATGTTTTTTTTAGTTTTATTAAAATAACACCAACGCTTTTTTTATTTTAAAATATACATTAATTTTCTCTGAGATCTATTAAAATAATTTTGACATTCTCTATAATTTTTGGTGACATTTTAAAAAATATATATATAATCTTTTATTTGTCACTAGTGCTGTGTCAATAAGCCTAATAATTTAGTGCGTGTTGGATTGCAAAATATTTTAAAAAATACGATTTTATTTTTTTGGCTCAATCCATCGGATTTATATTTTCTTTTTGGGTCGGATTAAGCGGGTTTCGGGCTGTCCATTAAAAAAAATATATTTGGGATTGAGATAAGATATGATTGCATAAGTGTGTTTTCAAGTGATAAAGAAAAGTTAAAGAGGATGAGGATATATTTTCAAGATGATGTGATCAAGTATTTAGTTGTGAGATGAAGAGAAAATTTGATAAGTGTTCTGAGTCGGGCTGGCACTTGGCCCACAGACGGGCATACCCAATACCAGCGCCTCTGCCTATGGTCCAATAGCTTCAGGCCCAAGTCAGATAGTCGTTGGGGATTTCCCTCACGTGCCCATTAAGGAACGTGGTCAACAACATCAACCACCACTTGCCCTCTAAAAATAACGGGTCCACTGCCCCTATATTTTCGGGGCGCTTTCCCAAGGAGGGGGCCATGTGCTAGACCCTATTACCAACGTAACCTTGTCAGTCCTTGTTACTGGACCTAAATCACTTGGCCTAATACATGGATCTTGGCTCAGTGTTGGGGACTATAAATACCCTCTCACATGAGAGGGTCACGTATTCATTCATTCATTCAATCTCACTTCAATTGCTTGCACTCTGATTGTCTAGACTCTTACTTTGGCATCATAGTATCTTCCTGTTGGCTCCTAAATTCGACACCCACGTTCTATTATCATATAGATCATTAATTATGAGTCAGAAGAGTTTCCTACACAAGAAGGCTTCGATCAGCTGATCACATCGAAGGCTCATCAAAGAATGACAACATACTTAGAGAAATTCCTCTAAGTTGGAATCATGTTGTCTTCGATGTCGAAGGAGCAACCTTTCGACCAAGGTCTCTGATGCCCAAGATCGAACAGTTTGAATTTTGAATTGTTGGAGGGAAAGCGGTTCCCAGCAGTTACCAAGCGCAACGTGTCGTGAACGTAGGCGTCGAAGGTTGTGAACGTGCCATGTGGTGTCATCACGAAGCGGTGTGACTGCCCAACAGTTACTTAGGATTTTTTTAGTATAAATACTAAGTGTTCACGAAGTTATTAGGGCTGTTCATCATTGTATACAAGTCACTCATTTAGATTCAAGTACCCAGCGTGAGAGAAAGAATCATTGAGAATGTATGTGTGAAACACCATTTACCTTAATCAAAATCTTTTACATTCAAGCAATTTATCGCTTTCGCTTATTTACTTACCTCAGTCGAAGTCATTTATTTAACAACCCTTTAATGCTTTTATTTACTTTATCAAGCTTTTCTCCATGCAATTTATTTAAAGTGTCTCTACTTTACTTGCATTAATCACCATTAGGATTAGTCGAAACTCTTTATTTCAAAGCATTTAAACTCCAAAAATCAACCATGTCTTAGGATCAATCTGATCGATCCTGCGAGTCACCAAATAAGTAACCTTTTGGAAGATTAGCGGTTGTTTACCATTTTTCACGGCAAACAAATTGGCACACCTAGTGGGACCTTGTGTTGATTTTTTCACGTTTAATCGTTTTATATAAAATATCCTCCTTTTTCGAGAGTATTGCATGTTATTGAGAAGTGGTAGAATATACACCAACGAAACCAATACTAGGAGAAGAGTTAGAGAAATGGAGAATCCTCCAAACAATGGAGAAATCCCACAAACAAACATGGGAGCAACGGTTATCCCAACCGTAAGCGAAGTGGTAACCGCTGGTTTGACGCCTGCAGTAACGGTTACACAAACGGGGCCATTACCTCCATTTAAAGGCCCCAGAATGCCCTTGGGAACTCCCCCACCTAGGGGAAACCAAGGAACCAGACCATATGTTCCCCCAGGTTTTTTGACAGTCGGGTTAAATCGAGAACCACCCTACGGCATGCCAACTTCTGAATTGGCTAGCCTGACGAACGCTACGTCCACCTTTTCAGACCCTTTAGTGAGCGCCTCTTCGCCACTCCAAGGCTCTGGGGTTGGTATGGCGAACAGGGGTAGGAACCAACTCTTAGGAGGAACATCCCACGTAATAGCTGGCCTTACGAATGCCTCGACAGCAGTCTTGAGGCAACAAATGGACGAAAGCAACCACGACATGGTTCAAATGTTGGCGCAAACTTTAAGTACAGTGCTAAATCCTCTAATACAGAATACCACCCAGTCAAATCAGCAAATGACAGCGCAAATGTCGCGTTTGGCTGACTTTTTTGGGGTACCCCAACCTATTCGACAGCCCCAAAGGGCACAGATAAGGGGAAACCAAGGCATACTTCTAGAGGAAGAAACCACTATTAACCAAGTCCAGCAGCCTGTCGAAGAGAACCTTAGGGTACAAATGGAACAACCCGGGGTCGAAGAGCCGAGAGTCATAGCCCCGGAAATAAGGATGGTTAATGGAAACGCTGACAAAGTAGTTCAGCAAATCCAATACCAGAATGTTGGTTTGGAGAATAACTTGACAGCCATGATTGAAAGAATCATGATGCAAAACGGGATGAATACGGGCTTCCGTAGGCCCAACTTCACATCCCCGCTGTCGGAATATGTGTTACAAACGGACTTGCCTCCTAGATGCAAAGTCCCTAAGTTCACTAAGTTTTCAGGGGACATGACAGAATCCACTATCGAACATGTGGCAAGATATTTAATCGAAGCGGGAGAAATCTCAAACAATGAGAACCTAAGGATTAAGTATTTCCCAAGTTCCCTAACAAAGAATGCGTTTACTTGGTTCACAACTCTCCCCCCCCCCCAATTCGATCCACCATTGGACCCAGTTGGAGAGATTGTTCCATGAGCAATTCTACATGGGACAAACCAAGATAAGCCTGAAAGAGTTGGCTAGTGTAAAGAGGAGATTCACTGAGCCTATAGACGAATACTTAAATAGGTTTAGATTTCTCAAGGAAAGATGCTTTACGCAAGTGCCAGAGCACGAGTTAGTCGAAATAGCCGCAGGAGGTCTAGATTACTCCATTAGGAAGAAATTAGACACTCAGTACCTGAGGGACATAGCCCAATTGGCCGATAGGGTTCGACAGGTAGAACGCCTTAAAGCTGAAAAAGCCAGGGCGACGAAAACTCATAAAAGAGAAAAGATAGCATATGTCGAAATGGACGATGAAGATCCAGAAACATTCGACGAACTTATAGCCGTCGAAGAAAGTGAGGTCGATTTAGCTGAGTTAAAACAAGGGCCACCATACTCTTGCAAATTACTAGTCCCCTCAAGTGGAAAAAACCCCACTGGGTCTGAAAAGGCCAATGATAGGTTCCCTAAAAAGACTTACAGTTTCGATATTACGAAATGTGATGAAATTATTGATTTACTTGTAAAAGATGGCCAAATGATAATACCCCCAGGGGTAAAAGTGCCTCCTCTTGATCAAAGAAAGAAAAGAGGCTATTGTAAATATCATAACTTTCTGGGCCATAAAACATCTCAATGTTTTATTTTCAGGGATCTCGTGCAAAATGCTATCGAAGAAGGGAGGTTGAAGTTCGCTGATAAGGCCCCCGTGAATGTGGATTCAAGCCCTTTGCAGGCGGAAGCCCACTATGCTGAACCTTCAGAGGTGAATATGATCGAAGCTTCCAGGAGTCAGGTGAAAAGGCCAGGGATAACTATGGTTGAAGTCACCAAAGATCATATCAATATGCCAATATTTGGCAGTTTTTCTGGGAACCTTTCTAGAAAAACAATCGAAGCAGTCCAAAAGGCCGTTGAGGGCCCAAAACTGGAAACAGGTGGAGTCTCAAAATCTGGAACTAAACCCACCTCCTACTTGGCTGCGGTGCAAGGCCAGACAAAAGACCTGGAGGCTCAAATGAAGCAAATGACTCTTGCTACTAAAGACAACATGAATGTCAACATGGTCGAAATTTCTGAATCAAAAGTTTCAGAGGAAGCCATCAGGCAAGAGCAAGCAAACAGGACAACGTTCCCCCTAGAGAACGAAAATCTGGCAGAATTCTGGCAACGATGCCAGAAGAAGAAATCAGAAGTAATGTTGTGTCCTCGATGCAGCTCTATTTTTGACAAGAAAGCTACTGAACACATCGAAGGTATGAGAGCAGCAAACAAAAAATGGAGCAGAAATGCCCAAAAAAGTGCAGGCTCTGATGTTCGACACGATCCTAAAAGAACCTATCAAAAGGGTTCAAGTCAGGAAAAGAGGCGACTAACTTTCAGGCCTTCAACCAATGTGCCAGTCGATACATGGCTCAAAACATCGGGTCGAAAGAGATCCAACGAAGAAAGGTGGCATCCCTTTGAAGTGCCAAGAGGTTCATCTTTGACACTCAAGAAAGAACCTCATGTAGGTGCCACCAATGTTGCTCAAGTATTGAGTAACTACAAGGGAAAGAACCCAATGTCTCGATCCCAGTGGAGAAGGTACCAAAGGCGGCGCAAGGCTAAGAGAGAGGCTGTCAAAGAACCAAAACCAGAGTCGAGTTCAAATGTCCCCCAGCGAAAGCAAAGAAAGCCTTTGGAGAGGGAACCAGTGACCAATAGATTGGTATGGCCTGATCAAGACGAAGCTGGGGACGAAGATAGTTTCGAGTCCAACGATACATTAGACATCATGGTAAATATAGTTTCGGTCTTGCCAAGAGAATTCGACCATAAAATGGAAGTCAAATCAAACGAATGGGAAGTCGAACAAGAGATGGCCAAGCATAGGCCAGTATGCTACTTTGTCATGGGTAATGGCTGCACTGAAGAGCAAAATGGTTTCTTCGAACCACCAACTGAGGCGATGAAAAATCACCTCAAGCCTTTATTCATAAGGGCAAAGCTCGAATAGGCCATTGTAAACAAAATCTTGGTGGACTGTGGGGCGACTATCAACATAATTCCCCACTTCATGCTAAGAAAAGTAGGCAAGAATGATGAAAACATTAAGCCTCATAATATGGTCATATCGAACTATGAAGGTGGAATAGGGACCACCATGGGTGCGATTCAACTAGACCTCAAAGTGGGATCCATCCTTCGACCAACCATGTTCATGGTCATATCGGCGAAACCAAATTACAACCTACTGTTAAGCCGAGAATGGATACATGGTGTCAGAGCAGTACTGTCATCGATGCACCAAAGGGTGATATTATGGCGTCCCGATGGGATTGTCGAGAATGTAGAAGCAGATCAGAGCTACTACTTAGGCGAAGTTAATCACCTAGGGAGAGCTGACTTCGACAAAAATTTGGCTCACATTGGGCCATGTCCAGCACCTGACTTCGACATGGCGCCAGCGCCAAATGCTTTTTGTTCCTTGTACCTGCATCCTGATCATGGGTTTCAATGGGATAAAGAAGACTGGTCCCACATTGATTTCAGTGGGCTAACTGACATCCAGCCAACTGGTTGGGGAAGCGAATTCAGTGATAATGACTGAGTCACAAGCGTTACAGCGAATTTCGGCTTACGTAGCCGAAACAAGAATGATAGCGGCTCTCGAAGCCGAAGTAAAATATATGGCCTCCAAGGCCAATGACCAAGAGCCACCAGATATAGGTCCTGGAAAAGATTTCGACCGAGAACCTCCCGATATCATGATAGAAGGAATGCAGGAACAGAGGCTCGACGCCATCTACGACGATGAGCCTTTGGGTTTCGAAAAGGACCCCCTGGCGAACAACATCAAAATGTTAGCACATGATCCTTTAGAAGAAATCGACTTGGGCGAAGGGTTAGATAAAAGACCCACTTACATCAGCGCCAAAATAGACCCAGAGCTCAGGGTTGAAGTGATCCAATTACTGAAGGAGTTCAAGGACTGCTTTACATGGGATTACGACGAGATGCCTGGTCTCGACAGAGGATTGGTAGAACTTCAATTGCCAATCAATCCTGGGAAACAGCCTGTCAAACAGACTCCAAGACGCTTCGCTCCAGAAATACTGTCGAAGATCAAAACGGAAGTCGAAAGACTGCTGAAGTGAAAATTCATACGAACTACGAGGTACGTCGAATGGATTGCAAACATTGTGCCAGTGATTAAGAAAAATGGTACATTGAGGGTGTGCATAGATTTCAGAGATCTGAATGCTGCAACACCCAAAGATGAATATCCTATGCCTGTGGCGGAAATGCTTGTCAACTCTGCCGCTGGCCACGAGTACCTAAGCATGCTCGACGGTTACTCAGGATACAATCAAATTTTCATTGCTGAAGAAGATGTGTCGAAAACAGCTTTTCGATGCCCTGGGGCCTTAGGCACTTACGAATGGGTAGTAATTCCTTTTGGCCTAAAAAACGTTGGGGCAACATATCAGCAAGCAATGAACTCTATCTTCCATGATTTTATTAACACTTTCATGCAAGTATATATTGACGATATTGTTGTAAAATCTGTTTCCAGGAAGAACCATATAGACCACCTTCGACAATCATTTGAAAGAATGAGAAAGCATGGTCTGAAAATGAACCCTTTGAAGTGTGCGTTCTGTGTGAAAGCTGGAGATTTCTTGGGCTTCATCATCCACAAGAAAGGAATCAAAATCAACCAGAACAAGACGAAGGCAATCTTGGAAGCGAAAGCGCCAATGAACAAGAAGGAACTGCAATCTCTACTGGGCAAGATAAACTTCTTAAGGAGATTTATATCTAACCTAAGTGGAAAAGCGCAAGCCTTCTCCCCCTTACTTCGATTGAATAAGGAAGGATTCGAGTGGGGGAAAGAGCAACAAGATGCCTTCGACAAGATCAAAGGGTACCTCACCAAGTCACCTATTTTGGTGCCTCCTTTTAGCAATAGGAGTATGAGATTGTATATAGCTGCATCCGACAAAACTTTGGGAAGCATGTTAGCCCAAGAAGATGAAAATGGAGTCGAAAGACCCATTTACTACCTTAGCATAGTTTTGAACGATGCAGAAACTAGATATAGCGAAGTTAAAAAATTATGTCTATGTCTTTATTTCTCTTGTACAAAGCTCAAACAATATATAAAACCAGTTGATGTATATGTTTCATCCCATTTTGATGTTTTCAAATACATGTTGTCGAAACCCATCTTGCATAGTCGAATTGGCAAGTGGGCGCTAGCATTAACTGAGTATTCATTGACCTTTATGCCTCTTAAGGCAGTAAAAGGACAAGTGGTAGCAGACTTTATAGTCGACCACTCAATTCAGGTTGAAAATATAAATTACTTGGAGATAGAACCCTGTAAATTTTACTTCGATGGTTCCAGCCATAAAGATGAAACGGGAGTAGGGGTCTTAATTATTTCTCCAGAAAAAATTCCAACAACATTCAAGTACAAGATAGAAGGTACTTGTTCAAACAATGAGGCTGAATACGAAGCTCTAATTACTGGCCTTGAAATATTGTTGGAAGGAGACTCAGAGTTAGTCATTAAGCAAGTCACAAAAGAGTACAAATGTATAAGAGAAAATATCATTATGTACTTTGTGATAGCAAATCGTTTATTGAAAAAATTCGAAGTGGTTAATATTCGACACATACCTAGATTGGAAAACCAAGTAGCCAATGATTTGGCACAAATTGCATCTGGGTATAGGATTTCAAAAACGAGATTACAAAGAGCAATCAAAGTCCGAGAAAAAATAACAGCAACCAGCTTGTCTCCAACTGATTTGGAATCGACAAGACTAGGATATGCCGATCAAAGGAATTTCGAAATTACGTTCATAGACAATTTATCGGAGCAAGACTGGAGGAAACCCATTGTAGATTACCTACAAAATCCAGCAGCTTTGACAGAACGAAAAATAAAATATAGGGCGTTAAGTTACGTACTCATGGGGAATGAGTTGTTCAAAAAGACGCCTGAAGGGGTATTATTAAAATGCTTAAGTGAAACCGAAGCATACATAGCCCTTTCGACTACGCATGCTGGAGCATGTGGGGCTCACCAAGTAGGTCATAAGATGAAATGGTTGTTGTTTCGACAAGGACTATATTGGCCCACTATCTTGAAAGATTGTGTCGAGTTCGCGAAGGGTTTCCAGGAATGCCAAGTCCATACTGGTATCCAACATGTACCAGCAAGCGAACTTTATTCAATAGTGAAACCTTGGCCTTTTAGAGGATGGGCGTTGGATCTTATTGGAGAGATTCGACCAGCATCATCGAAGAACCAGAAGTATATACTGGTAGGCATTGATTATTTCACTAAATGGATCGAAGCTATCCCTTTAGTCAACGCAGACCAAGAAAATGTCATTGAATTTATTCAAAAGAACATTATCTACAGATTTGGAATCCCTGAGACTATAACAACTGATCAAGGGTCAGTGTTCACTGGTCAAAAGATGCAGGAATTCGCGCAAGAAACATGCTTCAGACTCCTAACATCAACACCTTATTACACGCAGGCAAATGGTCAAGTCGAAGCGGCGAATAAAGTAGTGATTGGCCTGATAAAAAATCATGTGGGAAAGAAGCCAAAAAAATGGCATAAAACGTTAGACCAGATCTTGTGGGCCTGTCGAACGTCCCCAAAGGAAGCCACAGGTACAACACCATATCGGCTAACTTACGGTCATGACGCAGTACTGCCAGCAGAAATTTGTCTTCAATCAGCAAGGGTTCAAAGACATCAAGATATTCCCTCTGGGGTTTATTGGGATATGATGTTAGACGAATTGGTAGATTTAGATGAAGAAAGACTACTAGCTCTCGACCTACTGAGAATTCAGAAGAAAAGAGTGGAAGACTCTTACAATAAGAAAGTAAAACCTAAGGCATTCTCTCCTGAAGAACTAGTTTGGAAGGTAATTCTTCCTATGGATCGAAAAGATCGAAGCATGGGAAAATGGTCACCCAAGTGGGAAGGACCCTTCAAAATTATTCAAACTTTTTCTGGTGGAGCATATGAGGTCGAAGAGTTAAGCGAAGATAAAAGACTCTTGAGAGTAAACGGAAAATATTTGAAAGAATATAAACCTATGCTCCAAGAGATCAAAATAAATAATAATTAAGGATTAAGTTAACCATAAAGCCAAAATGGAAAATAACATTGATAAACCAAAATGGCTACAAAAATTACAGTACATGGTCAATGAAGTACAAAGCAAATTAAAAAGGGACGAAAACTTTGAGACGAAGATATTTTGCTCGCTGTAACTCCAGTCGCTTGTTGCACAAGGCATTCGCCTGAGAGATTTTGGCAATCTGGTCATCTAGAGCCTGGGCCCTTTCAGCGAACTCTAGGCCTCGAGCAACTTCATCTTGGCTCTCCGCGTCTGAAACAGTCGAAAGAAGTTCTTCCTTGCGCTTAATATTAGCGTTTAACCTGGCTTCCAACTCCTCGATCCGCGCCCGTATAGAGGCATTATCCTGATCAATGGCTTTGATTTCCTGTTGCTTGGACGTTCTCTGTTTCGATAATTCTGCAATTCGAGAAGTCGATTCAGCTACTTCAGTCCAAGCAGAAGAACTCTTGCCATGCAGCGTTTCGAGTTGGCTGTTGAACCCCCTTCGACGATTGTAGTCCGCAGAGACTTGGTCAATAATGAAGTATAACTCCAAGATGACACTGGAAATCTCTAGAGAAACAACAAGCAAATCGACTGCACCCAAGACAACCCCCAAACAAGATTGGGCAGTAGGATCCCCCTCCAAAGCTTTCATTAGGTCCCTCTTGAAGAATTGAGCCTTAACTTTCTTCAAGACCTCATCGAGAGGAGAAGTCGAAGTAGACTTCCCTGATGTAGTAGAAGCATCATGACTAGGTTCAGATGAATTTTCCCTGCTCTCGACAATGGCGTTCAGGTAGCCAATTGGATCATTTTGCTTCAAGAGGGCCAAGTCCTCTTTAGACTTGGGCTTTGTCGAGGTAACCTTTTCTGCGACAATGGTGGCTTGGGGATGAGCATTTTCAGCAGCATTGGCGTCAACATGACCCTCTTCATCATGTTGCTCTTTTGTCTCGTTGACCACTTGGACTTCCTCCTGGTGGTGCTTCTCAGGGGCACCCTCTGTCTCAGCAAGAAACTCATCATCCACTAGTTCCTCTTTGCGTTGTCTGCTATGGTCAGCAGAGTCCTGCGGCTCTGAAGTTTGATTCACTTCGTTAGCAGAGCTGACGAAAGAAGAAGGATTGTAGGTAGGTTCCCCTGCGCTGTTTACGAAGGTACCGGAACCTTCGACAGGATGCCCAGCTGGCTCTGAAGTTCCAGCCGTTTCCTAAAAATAGAAAGGGAAAAATATTCTGATTAGAGAGATGCACAATCGAAGGTGATCATCGAAACTTAAGTTAAAAGTGGTCGGAGGCATTATATGTAAAGGAACCTCAGCCCCAGGGCTAGAGTTATCGCTCTCAACAGGATTACTGAGCAAGACATTTAGCTCCTCCTCTGTGGGTTCTTTTATGATCACAGGGGGTGGCCTGGGTTTATTCCCTGTGACTTTAGTTCTTATCACGGGTCGAGGTTCAGGAGCAGGGGCATCCTTTTTCAGCCTTCTCTGTTTGAGAGGAACAGGAGGAGATTCCTCCTCTTCGCCACTCAAAGTTTCGACCGTTAATATGGGTCGCTTCTTTGGCGCAGGTTCTTGAAAATCCCAAACAGAGTCGATTTAAAACACAACATCGGAAACCAAGATGTTTAAAACCAAAGAGGGAAACAAGGAAAAAATTGTTACCTGCATTGGAGGTTTTGCAGAGGGACCTCCACCCTGATTGCTGTCTGTGGCCTTCTTAGCCACAGGTTTTCGAACAACTGGAAGAAAAATGTTCACAAGTTATATTTGACAGATATAAGTCGAAATGGAAAGACAAATATAATTTGAAGAGGGAACGTACATTTCTTTATTTTATCAAGGACCATGACGAAGGACTTCTTGAGTTCATCTGCAAAGTCCTTCTCGTTGAGGAACTCTTCGACGTAATATCTCTTCCACCAGTCTTCAAAAGCTGGTGAACAGAGGAAGTTGAGTTGGTAGTCGAACAATGATAGTACGGTCCGATAAACGTACCTACTAATATGCATAGTAGCGGCATCTTCAGAGTAGTCATTAGAAAAGAACAACAATGATTTCTCCCGAGGATAAATTGGAGAAGGAAGAGATTGGATAATGCCAAATTATCGAGAGACAAGATTCAGCTGGTAGGCAATCAGGCTCAGCTGATTTTTTGAACTCTTGAAACGCAACGACATTATCCTTGGAGTAAGAAACGCTTCCCACATTGTTGTATGCTCTTCGAAGTGAGGATCCTCTGGTGATTTAGGATGGGGCCTAGTAAACCATCCCAGAACACACTTTCGACCAACGAAAGGGGCCATGGTCGAAGTAAATTCCTTCCTCCCCGTAAACATCTGAATGAAGTTTACGAAGGTCTTTTGTAGTTCCAGCCCATCCTCAGTAGGAGTCAATAAGGCAAGCCTGGTGCCTTCGACGCGCCTTCTAGCTATCTCAGGAGCCTGTTCATTTATTTGAGTCTTCTGGGGTTGAAAAGACTCGAAAGTGGCATTCAACCAAAGTGGCATTCATACAAGTTCGCCAATATTAATTCGGCCAAACAGATGTTTTGGCCGTGATGAAGTTGAGTAGCGAGGGTGACCATCTTCTTCGTCACCTGCAGGGATTTCATGCAGAACACGAAGCACGACAGCCAAAGGGCTAGAAACGCGATGTGCTCCATATCAGTCACCTCAGCCGTTGATTTGTCATGGTAATGATTGGTGTAAGTGGTGTAGGTGGGTTTGGTAGCAGAAAACCCAATCTGGTCTTCAGACATTTCCTCTGGGTCGAAGTAGTCCCTAGTTGGTCGAAGACCAGCAATGGCGGACACATCAAAGAGGGTGGGTGTAACCATTCCACAAGGCAAGTGGAAGGTATAGTGAGTGTAGTCCCAAAACAGCAATGAATCTACCAGCATGTCGGGACAGTAGTTAAGACCAGTTTTGGACAACATGACCAGGTCATAAATGCCCATGCCTTTCCAAATTGAAGCCTGGCACTTCTCCATCTTGTGGAGCCAAGCGGTATATTATAATGTAAGACTAGGGCTAGATAGAAAATCCCTAACCCCACTGTTAAAAAACCGAAGATCTATTTTCTCTTTCGCAGGATCTTCAGTATCATCTTTCGCCTTCTTTGAGCACCCAATAGGTTTGAGTGCCTCATGCGCGGGGAAGAAACCCTCAATTTTTGTAGGGTCAGTAATGCATGTTGAAAGAGGGCCTGACATGGCAAAAACCTGGTTGGAATATCCAACGGGAATCAGCAGTTGAGAGCCATAGGTTTCGCGCTCAGCATCACCCATGGGTTTAGGAACCCTTCGCATTCCCATAGAATTAACTACCGGAGCGGTTGAGAAGGTTTCTGGTTGAGCAATCTTGGAGAGAATGCTAGCTCTTGGGGCATTGGGAGCACGAGTACGTGAAGCCATTTTTGGTTTGAGATGAGGGTGGATGAAGAATAAAGATTAATGGGTTTGGAGAGGAAGAAGCAAAGGGTTGTTTGCAGAAAATTTCGTTCGATCGAAGGTTTGGATGCAAGAAAGCATAAAGAGTCCAACTGAGGCACTTAGTTCTATTTATAGTAATTGAAAAAATCACAGGGCTCGAGGTCATTTAATGCCACAGACGGGAGTGGGGCACGTGGCACGTATTTGGCGCTGTAACCGTTCTGAAAAACGGAAACGTTGCAGCATGCTTCCTCGATTTCAGAGAATGGTCATGATGACATCGTGTGAAAGGCCATCATGCGTGCGAAGTGCCTTACTGAAGTGACGTCTTGGGAAAATTTGAAATGATGATTTTTTGAGATTGTCAGATGGTTGGTAGGAGACGAAAAGAACACAAACTAATTTGCGGCTGAGAGTGAAGGACAGGTGTCAAATGGAATATCAAAGAATGCCTCTTTCTTCTAAGCGTCTGTTGTACCCCAAAATTTTCCCTCCCATATTCTTCAAGATTTGCCAAAGATCAAGGTTCAAAATCCCTCAAGGGTTGCATAGTCCAATTGCCTCCTAACACAGTCAAAATTAGGGTTTTGGTTCTTGCAAAGAAATTGAAGTTTTCAAGGGTCCAATCAAGTCCCACATGCCCACATACATTGTCAAGCATCCATATGTCAAGTTTCAAGACTCACAACACCAAGTTGCACAGTCAAAAACCCTAAATGCTCCATAGTCAACTGTAGAGGCAAAATGGTCATTTGACAGTCAAAAGTCAAAATTTTTGGTCAACATCTTATTTTGAAGCCACAAACATCATTTGATCAATTCTTGATCATGATTCTCAAGGCATGGCTCAAAAAGTCTCAAGATGCAAAAGTTTCTATTTTTGGACAGTTGAAAAAGTCAACTGCAAATTGACCAGGGCATAACTTCCACATGGTTTATCAGAAAAATCCCATCCAAAGCTCATTTTGAAGAGAATGACATTTCCTACAATTCATCTTCACACTTAAAGTCCAAGAAATGCTCTCACAAAAAGTTATCAATTTCAACATTATAGGTCATTTTCAAAAGTCAACAAAAAGGCACTTTAAGTCAAAGACCATAACTTGAGATTGGTAAATCAAAATGACATGGGACCGAAGGCATTGGTTAGAGGACTTCAAGACCTTTCCAAAATGTCCAAGAACATGTTCATAGCTTCAAAATTGAGCAAGATATGCCTTGTAGAAGTTGGGAAATGTTTGGGAATTTTGAAAAGTCAACTTTGCTTCAAAAGCTTCAAAATTGCTAATGGGCCACAAATTCTTCCATGAATCATTACCCAAAGCATATGCACGACCCATTGACCTCAAAGGGATTTATTTTCTTATTTTTGATTAATTATTTGAATTTTTATTATTATTAATTCATTTAATTAGTTTTAAATATGAGAAAAATATCAAATCATGCCTTTTAAATCTTTTTTGTGCAGCAAATCAAACTAGGGCAAAGTGGCAAATCGTGCATCAATCAACAAGGCCAAATCTTCCATAATTGGCATGATTTTCATGGCAAAAAGATTGAAAAAAGATGTGGAAAAATCAAAGATTGGAATTATAAATTCATGGACTATGGGCTTGGTTTTTTGACCTAATTTCACTCAAATACTTATACACAAGCTAACCCTATTCCATTACACACGAAAGAGCTGCTAGAGAGGCATAACAAAATTGCAAAATTTCCATAAAAACTTGAAATCTGAAATCATAGTGGGGGCACGTTTCAAAGCACAAAAAGCATTCTAATCCGTTCCTGACATTACTAGGAATCGATTGCAATCAAAAACGAGTCCTCATACTCCAAGAATTGGTAGAACAGAATCGTCTTCTTCACAAACATGTCCATAATCGTTTTTCAATTTTCATGCATTATTCATTTGTTTTATGTGTTGATTTACACTAATATTGATGTTCTGAAGCTATTGGTAATATTTAATTGAACTAACGATGCTTGTATCCAAATATGCCATGGTTGAAACTTAGGGTTTCTGAAGCTCTAAATTAGGGTTTCCCTCATATGGTAAAATTGGACAGTTAAACCGGTGCAGACCAAATCGTGGCAACAAGACGAAGTGATTGAACTATTCGCGCTCAATTTATGTTAACCATAGGCGTATTCGCTATTTTTTACAGGTTTCACTTAGTGGGGGTTTAAAACCCCCGCTATCTGTTTTCTATTTGCAGGCAAACGAAGAAGAAAGCTAGTGTGGCTTGATGTTACTGGACAATTCAAATTTGGCGCGTGATTTTTTGTTCATACCACTAACGCTTGCTTTTTTTATATAATAATCACGTTCCATTATGTTAACAAAGAAACGCAATAGCCTGGATGGTTGTTGAGGTGTCCTGCAGGCATTGGGACCTGGGTTCGATTCCCAGGTCCCCCCACATATTTCATATTTTTCCTCCTAATGTGCTTCCATGCAGTGTTCATCAAAAGGCTCATCATACAACCTCATATCCAAGCCTGCCACGCGCCCATGAGCTTCAATCTGAAGGCTACAAAAGGAGTCCTACCATGTACCTCAGTCAATGGACACGCACTCAAACATGGAAAGTCAAAAAGGGCTTTGATGCAGTGGGCCAAATTGCTTCCAAAAAACCTCCTAAAGAGGCCTGACACCCCCTGGTTTGCACTTTCTTTTTAATTTTAATTCTTTTAATTGTTTTTTTTATTGTTTCTTTAATTCAATAAAATAATTCTCACAATAAAAAAATCAGAAACAAAAATGTTTATTTTATTAATATTAATTTCACCATTATTATTTTTGTAAATAAACTTTAACAATTAATTTAGTTAATTTAGGTTTCAATTTCAACATTTTTTCTTAATAAATTAAAATAGGTAGAATTAGGGTTTTGATATTTCTTTTTCACCTTTTCTTTTTAATAAATAATCTTCTCTCATTACTATTATTATTAATTATTAAATATTTTTGTAAATAAACATGTACATTAATTGTTTAGTAAATTAGGTTAAACTTTAATATTTTTCATTAATAATTAAAAAAACAACTTAGAATTAGGGTTTCTCTTGATTTTTAATTTTCTTTATTGTCATAAATACCAAAAACATAAAAAATATTTCTTTTCTTTTAATAAAATAATTAATTAACTTTCAATTCAATTTAATTTCAAAAGGGTCCAACGCCCTCGAACGTGCAACTTTAATTCTTTCGCGCATTTATTCTTATTTTTCTTTTTGAATATTATGTAACTGCTCAAGGCTTGTAATAGTAATTAGGTCTTTTACTTTCCGCATTTTTATTAAAACGGGTCTTTGTAATTTGGCGATGTATAGACCCGCGCCTTGTAATAGCGTAGGATTTTACTTTTCGCATTTAAATTTCAGCACTTTTAAATTCTAATTGCATGAAAGAATGAATGACTAATTAAAAACAATGCGTAGCTCACCATGCCATGATCAAAAGATAAATGCTAAACTAAAAATAACACACAAGTTCACACACCACTCTTAGGGTACGCCTCACTGTTGCCTTACCTTCGAAACGTGGTCGTCGAGTATAGGACGTTTTAGTAAGTCCTTATGTCCATGATCCAGTTGCCTCGAAATGGTTGCCTCGGATTAAAAAAGGATCAATGGCATAAGGGTAGCTTCTAAGGTGTCCTACTGTTTCTCTGGTGACCACACTGTCCCTACAAACGAATTGACCCGAACACCTCCAACGGTGGTGCTGCCTACCTCTCAATGGTGGGATGGCACTACCTTAAGGACATTTACACAGCTTAATTCCTTAGGGTAGGTAGACGACTCATAGATACTTGCTCTATTCAAAAACAAATCAAAACTCTTTTCGCACCGACACTTTCAAAAAGCTTTCAAAACAATTTTTCAAACACTCTTGAGGACTGATACAAGAGTTATTCAGAAAACTTTAAACGAAACTTTTTCAAACCCACTCACCATTGAAAAGCAGACACTTTTGAAAACACAAATGAGCAAGTATCTAAGCGCCCGTGGATAACCATGGATAGAAAGGGTGCTAACACCTTCCCTTTCTATAAATCTACCTCCCGAACCGAGAAACTATCTCATAAGGAATTTTGCTGTGCTTTTGTCCTGTCCACGTTGGAGAAAATAAAAGACGGTGGCGACTCTTGCTTCCGCGACATTTCGCAAAACCAGCTAAAACAATCAGTTCTAAATCCACCGATCACAGAACTGGCGACTCTGCTGGGGACTCTTTTAAAGTAAGGTGTACCTTAGGACTAAGATCACTTGTGTTTTCAATTTTCTGAATTGTTTACTTTAAATTGTGGGCCTGTCTTGGGAGTTCTATAGATCCTAACCCGGATCTGGGGATACCTTCTTAGAAAGTAGCAACAAGGCTGTGAGGGAACTGTGCGGGGTATACCGACATGGTTGAAGCAGTCTGCTACGTTGATGTGGCACTTTGGTGTGTACCGGTAACCCTTGAGTCCAGTCAAGGAGAGTACGGGGCCGCTGCGTGGTGTCGTGAAGCATCAACTGACCTTAGGAACCTTAATTGAACCATCTTGGCCTCTTTAGGGTAGTGAGATAACTGACTTTGGTGCAGTCCGAGGTTGGTTGATACTCGATACTACACTCAATTGAGGGTTGTTTTCTTGGAATATTTCGGTCGCCAGTTCAGTGGCTAAATCGAAACGATGAACAATGAAAGCAATCCAATGATATTGGGACCCTTAGAACCCGGTTACTTCTGATAGGACAGGTTGAGCCCACGAACTTCAAGAGGGTAATATCCAGACCCCATGCTGGCCTAAACCCTAAGGGCTGTGGTGTGACTTGTGTGCCTTACCATGTTTGCTTTTTGTGAATATTTGTGGTGTGTCCTTATCATAGCATCATGATATCATACAACATCATATGCATTGACTAACCATTTCAGGGGTTCGAATCTTCATCTTTGTTCTTGTTTTGTAGGACATGGAAACTATCCGCAGAAAGACAATTCAGATCAGCCTTGTAAGGATCCCTCCTCAGCTTAAGGAACTTATATCCAGGATTCCCGAGAGTTCTTCTTTCAGTGAGAGGCATGGAAGACTCATCAGCTTGGTCAACACCAACATTGAGGAAGATATGATAAAGGTCCTTTTCCAGTTCTTCGACCCTCTGCACCACTGTTTTACTTTCCTGGATTATAAACTGGTGCCTACATTGGAAGAGTTCTCCCGGCTTCTGAAGATCCCTATCCTTAGTCAACTACCCTACAACGGTACAGAAAAGGAACCCAAACTTGAAGAGATTGCTAAAGCCTTACGCTTACAACCATCTGATATCAAGGGACATTGGGAAGTTAGAAGTGGTATCAAAGGGTTCTTGGCCAGGTTTCTGTTTGAGAAGGCTCAAGAATGTTGGAACTCCCTTGACCTACAAGCCTTTGAAGAAGTTGTGGCCCTCCTTGTCTATGGATTGGTTTTGTTCCCGAATCCTGATCAGCTTATAGATATCAGTGCTGTCCAGATCTTCATGTCCAGGAATCCTATACCTACGTTGCTTGGGGAGATCCTTCACTCATGTTACACTCGAACCATGAGAAAAAGAGGTGTTCTTATGTGCTGTACTCCTCTCCTGGGAAGGTGGTTTATTTCGCACCTTCCACAATCAGTTTTGAAGAATGAGCGGGGTTTGAGATGGTCACAACGATTGATGACTCTTACACATGCTGATATACATTGGTGTTCTCGGTCCAGAGAAGATGTCACTATCATTGATCGTTACAGGGAGTTTCCTAATGTTCCTTTACTTGGAATCAGAGGAGGTATTACTTACAACCCGTGTCTGGCTTGGAGACAGTTTGGTTATGCTCGGAGGGACGGCCCTCATGACATGTTAATTCCTGACATAGTTTTTGATTTCGACAACGATGCACAAGGACTTCGCCAGAGATTTATCAGAGCTTGGAGGATGCCCAACAAGATAGACAGCAAGACACTAGGGCACAGGAACTCCATCCCGTTGGAACCTTATCTCAAATGGGTACGAGCCCGCTCCCAGAAGTTAGTAATGCCATATCCTCATGTTCTCCCTGTGATCAAAGAGCTAGTATTAGAAGGAGAGGTGTCCTACACTATTCAACATCCTGACATGCCTACATCCTGGGAAGAAATGCAGAAGAGCTGGATCCAGCTTAAGGAAGAACGAAATTCTCTTGAGTCCAGTCTACATGCTAGTGAGAAGAAGGTCTTGGAGCTCACCCGCCTATCGCACGAGGAAAAGACTCTCAACACTTACATAGCTCCGAAGAGGATGCGCAATGTCTTTTGGGATTGATTTGCTTTTGTAATATTTTGCCCATGAGGCCTTGATGTACTGAACAATTATTTCTTAATGATAACGTGTGTTCCTTTTTGTCTACAACAAATTTGAACTTTCGAACCCTTGAATGCATTGCATAAACATATATCATGCATCATGTGCATAGCAGGTACTCTTCTTTTCAGGTTGCTTACTGTTCTTCGCTGTTTATTTCAGCATCATGAACCCTGAATCATCTATCGAGCAGTCCATCAAGGCCCTTCAGGCTCAGAACGCCCAGTTCCAAGAGCTGATCATGAGTTTGGCCCAAGGTCAGGAGGAATTGAAGGCTCTGCTGGTCAAGAAGAAGAAGAAGAGAACGGTACTATTCAACACGGTTTGGAGGTTTGGCAACACACTGCAGAATGAGGTTGATCAAGTTGGTTCTTTTGTAGGGAAAGGCAGTCCCCAAGGGGGAAGGGTTCCTAGTCCGGTGGTCTCTGACAACGAGACTGATTTTAATGAGGAGCAGTATCCTCCAGCTGAAGATAGGTACAAGCAGTTGGAAGACCGTCTGAATGCCATGGAAATTCAACAAGTGCCTGGTTTGGATTTCAGAGACTTGGGTCTATCTTCTGGTGTGGTCATCCCCCACAAGTTCAAAGCACCATCTTTCGCAAAGTATGATGGGGCGTCCTGCCCTAAGCTACATCTCAGATCTTATGTGCGGAAGATTCAGCCATATACTGTGGACAAGAACTTATGGATCCATTTCTTCCAGGAGAGTCTTTCAGGGACTCATCTCGAATGGTTCTATCAGCTGGATGGAACCAAGGTTCGTAACTGGGAGGAATTGGCTACTGCTTTTTACAAGAAGTATCAATATAATGCCGACCTCGCTCCTATACGTACCCAGCTCCAGGGTATGTCGCTAGGATCGGGAGAAGGTTTTAAAGAGTATGCGCAGAAGTGGAGGGACCTGGCTGGCAGGTTGCAGCCACCGTTAACCGACCGTGAATTAGTGGATATGTTCTTGGGGACCCTATCCGAGCCGTTCTTCAATCATCTCATTGGCAATTCGTCTGCAGGGTTTACAGATCTCATTCTGACTGGGGAAAGGATAGAGGCTGGCATGAAATCAGGGAAAATTCAGAAAGGTGCGTCCTCAAGTTCTGAGAAGAAACCTTTTAAAAAGGAAGCCAGTGCTGTGTATGGGCCTAGAAGGCAAAACAAACTAGAGCGCCGCCAAGCTGTCAACGCGGTGGTAATTGCAAAGCCTGCTGCCGCTCCCCGGCAACCTAACCAACCAAGGGATGAGAGACCCAGAAGAGAATATACTCGGCTGAGTATGACCTTGTCACAGATCTTGCCACAACTGCTATCGACCAACTTGGTAACCGTCAGAGAAGCTCCGAAGGTGGTGAACACGACCTCTCCGAAGTATAATCCAAATGCCCGCTGTGCTTATCATTCTGATAGCCCGGGGCATTCTACTGATGATTGCTGGGCTATAAGAAATAAGGTTCAAGACCTTATTGATGCTAAGGAGGTTCAGTTTGAGGCGCCCGAGAAGCCTAATGTAGTAACAGCTCCCCTACCGGACCATGGGGTGAATGCTATCATGGATGGTGACGAAGTGGAAGAGTCTGAGTTCAACAGCTGGATCTATCCGACGACCGATGATGGACTGACTAATTGGAATGCAAAAGATCATATACCTGTTACTTTTGTTACGCAGTAATGAATTCCTTTGTTTTTTTAATTTGTAATAAACAATAAATTGAAACTTTCTGGCCCGGTGTCTTACCCGGGGCACCGTTGGCTTCATTTGTGAGGGCATATTACTTGTCATTTCCATATATCATGAATAAAGACATTGGACGTTTTTCGCATTTCAAATCTTGCGCTCCCTTTCTTTCTTTCTTTATATATTGCAAAACAGCTATATTTACACACACTCACTCATACAGGTTTCAATCCACTCTGGATCTCACTGGTAACGACTCTGCTAATGCCAGTTATGACTTCGAAAATCCGATCAACTTAGCCGAAGACGAAGGTGAAGATGATTGCGAAGTGCCTGGTGAGCTTGCAAGACTGTTACTCCAGGAAGAGAGGGCCATTCAGCCACATGAAGAGCCAGTGGAAACGGTAAATCTGGGTACTGAGACAGATAGAAAGGAAGTTAAAATTGGTGCCAATCTAGAGCTCAGCGTGAAACAACGGTTGGTTCAGATGTTACATGATTATGTGGAGATCTTTGCCTGGTCCTACGAAGACATGCCTGGGTTGGATACCGATATTGTGGTCCATCACTTGCCTACCAAGGAAGACTGTCCTCCGGTAAAACAAAAAGTCCGCCGTATGCGTCCAGAGATGTCCGAGAAAATCAAAGCTGAGGTTATGAAGCAATTTGATGCCGGGTTTCTAGCAGTGACTTCTTACCCTCAGTGGGTTGCCAACGTGGTTCCAGTGCCAAAGAAAGATGGTAAGGTCAGAATGTGTGTCGATTACAGAGATTTGAACAGGGCCAGCCCTAAGGATGACTTCCCTCTACCTCACATCGACGTTCTGGTTGACAATACTGCTCAGCACAAGGTGTTCTCCTTCATGGACGGCTTTTCAGGTTATAATCAAATCAAGATGGCTCCTGAAGATATGGAAAAGACTACCTTTGTTACTCAGTGGGGCACCTTCTGCTACAAGGTCATGCCTTTTGGGTCGAAAAATGCTGGGGCAACCTACCAACGTGCCATGGTTGCTTTATTTCATGAAATGATCCACCATGAGATTGAAGTGTACGTCGATGATATGATTGCAAGGTCCCAAACTGAGGAGGAACACCTTGACCATCTGCAAAAGCTGTTTGACCGTCTGAAATTGTACAAGCTGAGGTTGAACCCAAACAAGTGCACCTTCGGGGTAAGATCTGGAAAGTTGCTAGGCTTCGTCGTAAGTGACAAGGGTATTCAAGTGGACCCTGCCAAGGTTAAAGCCATACAAGAGATGCCAGTTCCCAAGACAGAGAAAGAAGTCAGAGGCTTTCTAGGACGTCTGAATTACATTGCCCGATTCATCTCGCACCTAACTGCTACTTGTGAACCAATCTTCAAGCTGCTGAAGAAATATCAGGTAGTACGTTGGAATGATGAATGTCAGGCCGCTTTTGACAGAATCAAAGAGTATTTCCAAGAACCACCCATCCTTATGCCACCGGTTGAAGGGAGACCTCTAATCCTATACCTGACAGTACTTGACAGCTCAATGGGGTGTGTGCTGGGGCAGCATGACGAGTCTGGACGAAAAGAGCACGCCATTTATTACCTTAGCAAAAAGTTCACCGACTGTGAGACCCGATACTCACTGCTCGAGAAAACTTGTTGCGCTTTGGTATGGGCTGCTCGCCGGCTGAGACAGTATATGCTGACTCACACTACTCTGTTGATTTCAAAAATGGATCCAATAAAGTACATATTCGAAAAGCCTGCTCTGTCTGGGAGAATAGCAAGATGGCAGATGATCTTGACAGAATATGACATCCAGTATACGACTCAGAAAGCTATCAAAGGAAGTGTATTGGCAGACCACTTGGCACACCAGGCAGTAGACGACTACCAGTCAATGAACTTTGAGTTTCCTGACGAGAGTATCATGATTGTGACTGATTATGAAGTACCTGGACCGGATGAAGGACCTGAGGAAGGATCCCGATGGTCTATGCACTTTGACGGAGCCTCCAACGCTTTGGGTAACGGTATCGGTGCTGTGATCATATCCCCTCAAGGCACTCATACTCCACTTACTGCCCGGCTATGTTTCAACTGCACCAACAACATGGCGGAGTATGAGGCATGCATCATGGGTCTTCAAGCTGCGATTGACTTAAGGATCAAGTTTCTGAGTGTCTTCGGAGATTCCGTGCTCGTGATCAATCAGATCAAAGGCGAGTGGGATATGAAACATCCGAATCTTATTCCTTACAAAGAGTGTGTGTTGACATTGATCCCCCATTTCACAGAGATAACTTTTGAACATTTCCCAAGAGAGGAGAATCAGTTGGCGGACGCGTTAGCTACGATGTCTTCTATGTTCAAAGTCAAGTGGGACAATGAGGCTCCCCGGATCATTATCTGGAAACTGGATGAACCTGCATATTGTTGTGATCTTGAGACTGAGACAGTAACTGAAAAACCCTGGTATCATGAGGTGAAGAGATATCTGGAAACCCAAGAATACCCTAAAGGTGCATCCGTCAATGACAAGAAGTTTATGAGAAGGTTCGCCGCAAAGTTCTTCCTCAGCAACGACATTCTATACAAGCGAAACCATGATTCGACCTTACTGCGTTGTGTGGATAAGACTGAAGCAGAAAGGATCATGGCAGAACTGCATGAAGGTACCTTCGGAACACATTCCAGTGGACACACCATGGCAAAGAAGATCCTTCGGGCAGGATATTTCTGGTCCACAATGGAAGCTGATTGTTACCAACATTCTCAGACATGTCATAAGTGCCAGATATATGCAGATAAGGTGCACGTTCCTCCAGTTCCTCTGAATGTCTTGACAGCGCCTTGGCCATTTGCAATGTGGGGCATTGATATGATCAGCGAGATTAAACCTACGTCATCCAACGGGCATCGCTTCATCCTGGTGGCGATTGATTACTTTACAAAGTGGGTTGAAGCATCTTCCTATGCTATCGTAACCAAGAACGTCGTGGCACGTTTCATTCGGCATAACCTGATCTGTCGATACGGCGTCCCAGAAAGGATCATTACGGACAATGGTACTAATCTTAATAACAAAATGATCACCGAGCTCTGCGAGCAATTCAAGATACAACACCACAACTCTTCTCCCTACCGACCGAAGATGAATGGAGCTGTAGAGGCAGCTAACAAGAATATCAAGAAGATTGTGCAGAAGATGACAGTGACCTACAAAGATTGGCACGTGATGTTACCGTTTGCTCTTCATGGGTACCGTACCTCAGCAAGGACGTCAACCGGGGCAACTCCCTTTTCCTTGGTCTACAGCATGGAGGCAGTCTTGCTGATTGAAGTCCAGATACCCTCTCTCCGGATAATCAAGGATGCAGATCTGAGTGAAGATGACTGGATCCAGACTCGACTTGATCAGTTAAACCTTATTGATGAAAAGAGACTCGCTGCTATTTGTCATGGTCAAACGTACCAAAAACGGATGATCAGGGCATTTAACAAGAAAGTAAGACCGCAAGAGTATCAAGTTGGGGACCTGGTAATCAAGCGCATCATCCTTCCTCAAAGTGATCCCATGGGCAAATGGACCCCCATGTACGAAGGGCCATTTGTGGTTAAACATGTGTTCTCAGGAGGAGCCATGATTCTAACCACCATGGATGGTGACGACCTTCCTCACCCCGCCAATGCAGACATAGTAAAAAGATACTACGCATAATAAAAGACCCGTTAGGTTGACATACCTAGGCAAAAATTAGGGCTTCCCGGCGAACCAAAAGGGTTCGGGCAAAATGAGGGATGAAATGAAAAAAAATTTGTACACCCGGCAAGTCAAAAACCTGAAAAGGCGGCTTGGGCAAAAATGGGTATCCCGGTGGACTATAAACCCGAAAGGGCGGTCCAGGCAAAAGTTAGGGATAAAGCGTAATACTATGTCTCATTGGATCACCTTGCATCCAGAATCCGGTATCAGACATCAAGTTCAGACGGCATCGATCAATCAGCTTCATCGTCAACTGAGCAGCAAAGTGATGAGACGCTCGAAGATATAAAGGCGATAGCAGAGTTGGAACCCAGTGGGATTATTCTTTTCACATAGCTGTTTTGTTTTCCCTTTTCACAAATTGTATAAACTCTTTTGTTCGGCGGCGTTCTCTTACTAGGACGTCAGCCTCTTGTACATAAAGCGCCTATTTACAGGTAGATTCAAAAAATCAATACAAATTCACTTTTCAGACAAATTGCCAATTGTTTTTCCTTTTTCTGTTTTGTTTTGCGAAGAATGTCCAATGTTCAATTTTTGATATATGCATTTGAAAAAATAATTGCTAACTCATAAATATTTGCATGCGAAACAAAGGATTAATTACAGGTAACATTACAAACAGGGGCAATAATGAGTTGTCCAAGCAATCTAATTGCTCTGTCCACCAAGGTACCAAGGTAAGTTCGGCTGAAGAATGTAACCAAGATATCTTAACTCCCCAGAGAGTGAGCCAAGATTCAGCAATTTTTCCCCAAGCAGTTGGTCTCCAATCCGCCTTAACAAGGCACGATATCTCCAGCAAGTCAGAAATACTTCCCCAAGCAGAGTTAATATATCGTCAGCCTTATGGAAGTTGGATTATCCCCACAAAATCTCAACATTCCTCAGCGGAGTATACAAACATTCTTAACAAGCATCCCCAACAGTCTTGATCTAAGATTGTTCCCCGGAGGTATACCAGACGTTCAGCGGAGCTATTCCCCAGTCTAATCTGAAAAATTTCCCCAGGAGTGTCCAGTCCGAAGGTTTCCCCAGGAGAGTCCAGTCCAAAAGTTTCCCCAGGAAAGTGGAATCCATCTCCCCAGCAAGAAGCTTATCCCTAGTAGATTCTGGAAGCTGGTCCCCTGCAGAGTACAAATATCTCTCCCCAGCCATATTCAGAGGTTATCCCCACCAGAGCTTATAACCGGGTTATCCTCAGCTAATAACCATGGAAAGATCGTCCCCGACGAAGTCTTCCTATCCCCCAACGGAGTTCATCAATTCCCTCAACAAAGCTTATCAATGGTATCCCCAGCGGAGTTATCATCAGTATCTCAGCAAAGTACATCTCTTCCCCACATAGCACTCCCCGCAGAGTAATCTATTCGCCAAGTTTATTTCCCAACGGAGTCATCTTCTCCTACCGGTATTCTTGCAACAATCATCATCCCCAGCGAAAACAAGCACTATCCTTCAACATCAAGCCCAGGATTTAACTTCCCGGCACCCGTCAAGGATTTACTTTCCTAGACAAAAACATACATTCATAAATATCACATCTTCATACATTATAGCATGCATATACGCATCATGAACATACAATCTCATTTATTCTGAGAACATCACGCAGGTCATACATCATGACATCGCATACAACTAATGTTTTGTCTTTTCAGGACAAAGGTTAATACAAAGATGATTACTATCAACAGTCGCAACTAAAGATCCGATTCCTGTATCTTGCCAGGGTGTATCTGTTGACGACTAATTACCAGACTCGATTCCTGTATCTTGCCAGGGCACGTCTGAAGAGTTTGAGGATCTGATTCCTGTATCTTGCCAGGGTGTATCTGTTGACGACTAATTCCAGACTCGATTCCTGTATCCGGCCAGGGAACGTCTGAAGAGTTCGAAGATTCGATTCCTGTATCTCGCCAGGGTGTATCTGTTGACGACTAACATTACCAGACTCGATTCCTGTATCTTGCCAAGGCACGTCTGAAGAGTTTGAGGATCTGATTCCTGTATCTTGCCAGGGTGTATCTGTTGACGACTAATTCCAGACTCGATTCCTGTATCCGGCCAGGGCACGTCTGAAGAGTTCGAAGATCCGATTCCTGTATCTTGCCAGGGTGTATCTGTTGACGATTAACATTACCAGACTCGATTCCTGTATCTTACCAGGGCACGTCTGAAGAGTTCGAAGATCCGATTCCTGTATCTTGCCAGGGTGTATCTGTTGACGACTAACATTACCAGACTCGATTCTTGTATCTTGCCAGGGCACGTCTGAAGAGTTCGAAGATCCGATTCCTGTATCTTGCCAGGGTGTATCTGTTGACGACTAATTCCAGACTTGATTCCTGTATCCTGCCAGGGCACGTCTGAAGAGTTCGAAGATCCGATTCCTGTATCTTGCCAGGGTGTATCTGTTGACGACTATATTCTCCGGACTCGATCCCTGTATCTTGCCAGGGCACATCTGAAGAATTTAAAGATTCGATTCCTGCATCCAGCCAGGGCACATCTACATAAAGAGTTTGAAGATCAACTCCTGTAACAGGCCAGGTAATTATTTTTCTTTCTCAGGTACGCAAGTTCTCGCTAAGGAAACTCTTACGCGATCGACACTTAGATGGCATCTATAAGCCCATCCACATACCGACAGTCTCCAAATGGCGTCTATAAGCCCATTCCCGACAAGGTTCTGTCATACTTTCAGATGGCATCTATAAGCCCATCCACCTACCAACAATCTCCAAATGGCATTTATAAGCCCATTCCCACCGTCACGCTGCTGACATTCTACTATGCGAGTGCAAATTTCTGGGCACTCTAGTGTTCAATCATCTTCCACCTTCGGATTACGAAAGGCACGCCAGCCAATCTACATCCTCAGGTCTAAGAAGATTGAACAGGGGAAACTGTTGTACCCCAAAATTTGCCCTCCCATATTCTTTAAGATTTGCCAATGATCAAGGTTCAAAATCCCTCAAGGGTTGCATAATCCAATTGCCTCCTAACACAGTCAAAATTAGGGTTTTGGTTCTTGCAAAGAAATTGAAGTTTTCAAGGGTCCAATCAAGTCCCACATGCCCATATACATTGTCAAGCATCCATATGTCAAGTTTCAAGACTCACAGCACCAAGTTGCACAGTCAAAAACCCTAAATGCTCCACAGTCAACTGTAGGGGCAAAATGGTCATTTACAGTCAAAAGTCAAAATTTTTGGTCAACATATTATTTTGAAGCCACAAACATCATTTGATCAATTATTGATCATGATTCTCAAGGCATGGCTCAAAAAGTCTCAAGATGCAAAAGTTTCTATTTTTGGACAGTTGAAAAAGTCAACTGCAAATTGACCAGGGCATAACTTCCACATGGTTTATAAGAAAAATCCCATCCAAAGCTCATTTTGAATAGAATGACATTTCCTACAATTCATCTTCACACTTCAAGTCTAAGAAATGCTCTCACAAAAAGTTATCAATTTCAACATTATAGGTCATTTTCAAAAGTCAACAAAAAGGCACTTTAAGTCAAAGACCATAACTTGAGATTGGTAAATCAAAATGACATGGGACCGAAGGCATTGGTTAGAGGACTTCAAGACCTTTCCAAAATGTCCAAGAACATGTTCATAGCTTCAAAATTGAGCAAGATATGCCTTGTAGAAGTTGGGAAATGTTTGGGAATTTTGAAAAGTCAACTTTGCTTCAAAAGCTTCAAAATTGCTAATGGGCCACAAATTCTTCCATGAATCATTACCCAAAGCATATGCACGACCCATTGATCTCAAAGGGATTTATTTTCTTATTTTTGATTAATTATTTGAATTTTTATTATTATTAATTCATTTAATTAGTTTTAAATATGAGAAAAATATCAAATCATGCCTTTTAAATCTTTTTTGTGCAGCAAATCAAACTAGGGCAAAGTGGCAAATCGTGCATCAATCAACAAGGCCAAATCTTCCATAATTGGCATGATTTTCATGGCAAAAAGATTGAAAAAAGATGTGGAAAAATCAAAGATTGGAATCATAAATTCATGGACTATGGGCTTGGTTTTTTGACCTAATTTCACTCAAATACTTATACACAAGCTAACCCTATTCCATTACACACGAAAGAGCTGCTAGAGAGGCATAACAAAATTGCAAAATTTCCATAAAAACTTGAAATCTGAAATCATAGTGGGGGCACGTTTCAAAGCACAAAAAGCATTCTAATCCGTTCCTGACATTGCTAGGAATCGATTGCAATCAAAAACGAGTCCTCATACTCCAAGAATTGGTAGAACATAATCGTCTTCTTCACAAACATGTCCATAACCGTTTTTCAATTTTCATGCATTATTCATGTGTTTTATGTGTTGATTTACACTAATATTGATGTTCTGAAGATATTGGTAATATTTAATTGAACTAACGATGCTTGTATCCAAATATGCCATGGTTGAAACTTAGGGTTTCTGAAGCTCTAAATTAGGGTTTCCCTCATATGGTAAAATTGGACAGTTAAACCGGTGCAGACCAAATCGTGGCAACAAGACGAAGTGATTGAACTATTCGCGCTCAATTTATGTTAACCATAGGCGTATTCGCTATTTTTTACAGGTTTCACTTAGTGGGGGTTTAAAACCCCCGCTATCTGTTTTCTATTTGCAGGCAAACGAAGAAGAAAGCTAGTGTGGCTTGATGTTACTGGACAATTCAAATTTGGCGCATGATTTTTTGTTCATACCACTAACGCTTGCTTTTTTTTAATATAATAATCACGTTCCATTATGTTAACAAAGAAACGCAATAGCATGGATGGTTGTTGAGGTGTCCTACATGCATTGGGACCTGGGTTCGATTCCCAGGTCCCCCCACATATTTCATATTTTTCCTCCTAATGTGCTTCCATGCAGTGTTCATCAAAAGGCTCATCATACAACCTCACATCCAAGCCTGCCACGCGCCCATGAGCTTCAATCTGAAGGCTACAAAAGGAGTCCTACCATGTACCTCAGTCAATGGACACGCACTCAAACATGGAAAGTCAAAAAGGGCTTTGATGCAGTGGGCCAAATTGCTTCCAAAAAACCTCCTAAAGGGGCCTGACACCCCCTGGTTTGCACTTTCTTTTTAATTTTAATTCTTTTAATTGTTTTTTTTATTGTTTCTTTAATTCCATAAAATAATTCTCACAATAAAAAAATCAGAAACAAAAATGTTTATTTTATTAATATTAATTTCACCATTATTATTTTTGTAAATAAACTTTAACAATTAATTTAGTTAATTTAGGTTTCAATTTCAACATTTTTTCTTAATAAATTAAAATAGGTAGAATTAGGGTTTTGATATTTTTTTTTCACCTTTTCTTTTTAATAAATAATCTTCTCTCATTACTATTATTATTAATTATTAAATATTTTTGTAAATAAACATGTACATTAATTGTTTAGTAAATTAGGTTAAACTTTAATATTTTTCATTAATAATTAAAAAAACAACTTAGAATTAGGGTTTCTCTTGATTTTTAATTTTCTTTATTGTCATAAATACCAAAAACATAAAAAACATTTCTTTTCTTTTAATAAAATAATTAATTAACTTTCAATTCAATTTAATTTCAAAAGGGTCCAACGCCCTCGAACGTGCAACTTTAATTCTTTCGCGCATTTATTCTTATTTTTCTTTTTGAATATTATGTAACTGCTCAAGGCTTGTAATAGTAATTAGGTCTTTTACTTTCCGCATTTTTATTAAAACGGGTCTTTGTAATTTGGCGATGTATAGACCCGCGCCTTGTAATAGCGTAGGATTTTACTTTCCGCATTTAAATTTCAGCACTTTTAAATTCTAATTGCATGAAAGAATGAATGACTAATTAAAAACAATGCGTAGCTCACCATGCCATGATCAAAAGATAAATGCTAAACTGAAAATAACACACAAATTCACACACCACTCTTAGGGTACGCCTCATTGTTGCCTTACCTTCGAAACGTGGTCGTCGAGTATAGGACGTTTTAGTAAGTCCTTATGTCCATGATCCAGTTGCCTCGAAATGGTTGCCTCGGATTAAAAAAGGATCAATGGCATAAGGGTAGCTTCTAAGGTGTCCTACTGTTGCTCTGGTGACCACATTGTCCCTACAAACGAATTGACCCGAACACCTCCAACGATGGTGCTACCTACCTCTCAATGGTGGGATGGCACTACCTTAAGGACATTTACACAGCTTAATTCCTTAGGGTAGGTAGACGACTCATAGATACTTGCTCTATTCAAAAACAAATCAAAACTCTTTTCGCACCGACACTTTCAAAAAGCTTTCAAAACAATTTTTTAAACACTCTTGAGGACTGATACAAGAGTTATTCAGAAAACTTTAAACGAAACTTTTTCAAACCCACTCACCATTGAAAAGCAAACACTTTTGAAAACACAAATGAGCAAGTATCTAAGAGCCCATGGATAACCATGGATAGAAAGGGTGCTAACACCTTCCCTTTCTATAAATCTACCTCCCGAACCGAGAAACTATCTCATAAGGAATTTTGCTGTGCTTTTGTCCTGTCCATGTTGGAGAAAATAAAAGACGGTGGCGACTCTTGCTTCTGTGACATTTCGCGAAACCAGCTAAAACAGTCAGTTCTAAATCCACTGATCACAGTGTCGAAATAAGACATTCTTGGGGGGCAATTTGTTGGCTCCTAAATTCGACACCCACGTTCTATTATCATATAGATCATTAATTATGAGTCAGAAGAGTTTCCTACACAAGAAGGCTTCGATCAGCTGATCACATCGAAGGCTCATCAAAGAATGATAACATACTTAGAGAAATTCCTCTAATTTAGAATCATGTTGTCTTCGATGTCGAAGGAGCACCCTTTCGACCAAGGTCCCTGATTCCCAAGATCGAACGGTTTGAATTTTGAATTGTTGGAGGGAAAGCGGTTCCCAGCAGTTACCAAGCGCAACGTGTCATGAACGTAGGCGTCGAAGGTTGTGAGCGTTCCATGTGGTGTCATCACGAAGCGGTGTGACTGCCCAGCAGTTACTTAGGATTTTTTTAGTATAAATACTAAGTGTTCACAAAGTTATTAGGGGTGTTCATCATTGTATACAAGTCACTCATTTAGATTCAAGTACCCAACGTGAGAGAAAGAATCATTGAGAATGTATGTGTGAAACACCATTTACCTTAATCAAAATCTTTTACATTCAAGCAATTTATCGCTTTCGCTTATTTACCTCAATCGAAGTCATTTATTTAACAACCCTATAATGCTTTTATTTACTTTATCAAGATTTTCTCCATGCAATTTATTTAAAGTGTCTCTACTTTACTTGCATTAATCACCATTAAGATTAGTCGAAACTCTTTATTTCAAAGCATTTAAACTCCAAAAATCAACCATGTCTTAGGATCAATCTGATCGATCCTGCGAGTCACCAAATAAGTAACCTTTTGGAAGATCAACGATTGTTTACCATTTTTCACGGCAAACAGGTACCCCTCTCCCCCCATTCACTTCAATAACTGCTCAACTTGAAGCTCGTGGGCCTTGACGATCCCTTCTGATTAGGTATGATCAATGGCGCCGTCTGTGGAAAACCAACTTCCCCGTCTTTCATTTACTTAAGACCAAATAACCTATTTATCAACCTTCCAATCATCATGGCCGACCAAGCTAACAAGGGTGACCAAAACATTCACTTCACCGACACTGGCAACAACAATAACGCTGACAACAACAACGCTAACACTGGCAACAATAATGCTGCCGAGCACGACTTCAGGGACGGGATGACCGCGTCCTCTTCCACCCGCTCGCAAACACGTGACGATGCCAACCAACCTCAGCAGAATTATGAGCTTGTTGTATATCAGGAGATCCTTGTTCCTAGAATGATGATCCCACGACCAGTGCCTTGTTCGCGGCGATCAACCAAACGAACTACATGATCTTCTCGCAGAGTGAACACTTGATGATGCTAGAAAAAACCCGTCGTCCCCCCAGAAAACACCGATGACTTGATTCTCGAACTCCTCCTCCCCGATGACATGAGGATCACTCCCGATCTCCCCGCGGAGACACAGACAGGACGATTCTCGAAGCCCTTCTCCCTGCCAAATTGGGCGAGGTCCTACATTGGAGAGGACCCAGCCCGAAGCTGTCAAGAAGCGCGGTCACCCCCCCGTGCAAAGAGAGACAATCCCTTGAATGTAAAAGGAACATGGGCGATGAAGAAAAGAAGTCTCGGTCAAGGAATCCCCCCCGTGTCAAAGACTGACACAAATGTCATCGCTACATCAGATTCCTCTCTCGCTCCCTAGAAAGAAGCGATAAAGATGACCCCCACAGTCCACAGTCCCAAGATATCATGGAGGCCCCTAGTCCTAAAGGGATGGAGAAGCCTCCCCATCTGAAGGAGTATGACGGCATTGTTGACCCCGTCGATCACATTGACCATTTTGAGGCAATGCTCCACTATCACAACGTCGGGGGCCCTATTAAATGCAGGTTATTCCCCATAATGTTGAGGAAAACAACCATGGACTAGTATAAGAGCCTCCCCCGGGGTCGACCACCTCGTGGAGGAGTTTGAAGAACTAATTCATTAGCAGCTTCACATCATCCCGTGACACACGAAAACTGAGGCCGCCCTCGAGGCAATCATCCATAGGAGCAATGAGACCCTCAGATAATACATTGATTGGTTCAACTGTGAGGCTATTCAGGTCCCCTACACCGATCACATGAAGAGATACTTGCTCGAGAGGGGACTCCTCCTGGAAACTGAGTTCAAAAAGGCCGTCGGCATCGAGCCTCCCAGGTCTTTTGAGGCACTCCTCGAAAAATCCCAGGCCTACATGGACTACGAGGAAAAATAGGCTGCCAACAATGCCCATGATTCGAGGAACCGCATGGCAACTAACATCCCGCGACACAATGGCATGGACTCTTCTCGACGAACAGGGGATAAGAGAAGAGAGGAAAAGCCTCGCGACTCTCACGAGCACAAAGGACTAGCCGGGTGATTCATCAAATACACCCCACTGACTGCCTTCCGCAAACGTATCCTTGCGGAGTGCTCCAATGTTGATTTTAAGGACAACAGGGTCAGACGTCCTCGACCAACCCTACTAAACCCGGGGCCGACATGACAAAATATTATCAATACCACCGGAGCTAAGGTCACCTGACCAAAGACTGCATCCACCTGAAAGATGCCATCGAGACTCTCATCAAGGCAGGGAGACTCGGGAAGTACAAGAGGAATGAAGCCCTCTCCGAGAAATGCGCGAGGTTAAAGAAATTGAGGAGGATCCCTGATCATCTGATGGGTCTGGTCCCCTTTAGGTAGCCTTCTCCGTCTCAAGGCCCGAGGAGTTCCACATACCTAATGGTCTCGAGGATGATGAGCCTTTGTTCACCTACAACAGATGAGAGAAATTCCCTTTCGCCATGGTCATATCTGGCGGGGGATTCAGTGATGTCTCAGTGAATTCAGCAAAGAGAAAATTCAGCAAGCTAATAAATTCAACCCCGGTCCAGGCTGTAACCCTTGAAAGGTTCAAGGTAAAATCTGAGCCAATCACCTTTTATCTCGAGGATCTGCCCGGCGGGGCCCCTAACTCCAGCATCCCTCTACTGGTGAAGGCGAAGATGGAAAACTTTGATGTACATCGCATCCTGGTCGACGATAGGATTTATGTCAACGTCATGTGCACCCACCTGTTCTGCACCCTGCAGCTCGACAATACCTAACTTCAAAGTCCAAGCCATGGGGTTATGTCAAGCTGTTCGTCACGTTCGGAGAAGACACCACATCCTTACAGGTCAAAGTTCATTTTCTGGTCATCAACTATCCCTCTCTCTATAACTGCATCCTGGGGAGAACAACATTAGCCGAGCTGACCACCGTACCCTTCACAGTACATTTGAAGATGAAGCTCTACACCAAGAGGGCTTGCGTCACCACCATCCATGGAGACATTGCAACTTCCAGGAGATGCTTCAATGCGGCCTCCAAAGGACAAAACATGGTCGACACTGGGGTATGACCGGTCAACTGAACATCCTCCTCGACAACAGCAGCTACCTCAGCGGACAAACCTGCTCGAGTTGAAGAATAACAAGCTCCACCAAAGGTCGACTCCATTGACCTCGACAACCATTTTTCTAAAGACAAAGTCGAGGCCCCAAATGGCGAAGATGATCCTCTCTAACCCATCCCAGATGGAGACTTCGAGTTCATCCCCCTTGAAGAAGACCCAAGCAAAGGCGTGAAGATTGATGCTGGACTCCTCGACCTGGTAAGGAAGCTGCTCAAAGCTTGCTTGAGGGAGAAAGATGACATGGTCGCGTGGAGCATCGCAGAGATGATCGGACTCGGCCCTCAGGTCGCCTGTCACCAACTTGCTGTGGACCCAGTCTCTAGGGAAATAATACAACGTAGGCATAGGTAGTCTCCCAAAAAAGTGGAGGTTGCTGAAAAAGCTTTAAAAGACCTCCTATAAGCAAATTTTATTCTTGAGACCTAGTATTCAACCTGGCTCTTCAACATTGTACATGTTAAAAAAAATAATGGAAAATGGCGTATGTGTGTTGACTATACTGATCTCAACCGGACATGTCCCAAATATGCATTTCCTTTACCTAACATTTACATGTTGGTGCTGAAAGCGGTAAAGCGGCAAGCAAAAAGTAAGTTATTAATTTACCGGGTGATATTTAGGTTATATCGTATCGTTTCCACAAAGATTGGTGAATTGAAATGTTGTTCGACAAATCTCTCGTTAATGAGTTTGGTGATAAATGGGTTGAAAGGAAAAGTATCAACAGAAAATATATCTATAAAAAGGAAAAAAGGAATAAATTATCGAGCATGCATATATACTACTTCTCACAGACTTAAACCAATCGACCTGTTATGCTAAACCTACAATATTCATCAATGTATTCACGTGTCACTCATAACCAAAATCATTTCTAACCCAAATTGAGAGGCCGACTGCATCACCTCGGTAGCGATCTCTCAACCACCTCAACAACACAAAAGTTAATTGTGCTCGCTTGCGTCGATGATCTCTTAGAGCGAAACAAACAACACAGAGGCATTAATCACAGACACCCTAAGTGAATAATAGCTCTAAATCGATCTCTAGAATTCATACACTATTATATAATCACCCTAGATAAGAATTCAAGCAGCATATTTCTATAGAAACTCAAATCCCTAACATAGAGTAAAAGTCAAGTATACAAATCAACAAAGATTTGTAAAGCAAGTTTTATATAACACCAAGGGTGAAAAATATACATGAGTTCAAAGAAAATACATATACAAACCCAACCAATAGAGAATACACAAAGAAAAAGATAAATGAACCACAAATCTACTAGTTTGTCAGTACCGATCGAAGATCAATCCACCCTGGATCATCAGTATACAAGCTTCATAGTTGTTATCTAAGTTAATCCTAACAAAATTGGAGGTTGATGGAGCTGGGAGAAAAAACTTCCCCAAAATTATAACCTAAAAAATGAACTAAATATGTTTTTATAAAATAAATCTCAGCAGACCGCGCTAAGCGGGCCTGGCGCGCTAAGCGCGACTTCTTTATTTTACACATCAAACCGACCTAAATTGCTCTAAGCGCGCTATCCGTGCTAAGCGGGCTTCAAAACTATGATTCTGTCAAAATGTCAAAACGCAAGCATCAGGCTATAAAATGCACTAAGTGAACTCGCGCTTAGCGGCCTTCTGCAGGCTAAGCGGGCTCTCCTAGGCAAAACTGGTCTTTAATTCTGAAAACGCGCATCCGGAACCGTGCCTTCGACACTTTATTCCTCAATGCTCCAAATACCTACCAAATGAATGGAAAAACATCAAATTGTACACTATATACACAAAAACACAAATACAAACTAAGCGTATTTACACAAAAGTCGAGTTTGTTCAATGATATTAACAACAAAGAGTCGATAAGTGCAACAAAAAGTATATACAAAAATAGATACAACTTACACTTATCAGTTGGTTGACAACTTGGCCGGCTACAAAATTTTATCATTCATGGATGCTTACTTGGGCTATAATCAAATTCCTATGGCTGCCTTCATGCCCGGGTCGGGAAATTACTACTACAGCGTAATGCCCTTCGGCCTAAAAAAAGCAGGGCAACATATCAGCGGATGATGAACAAAGTCTTCCGCGATGAGATCAGGGACATGCTCGAGGTATACATGGATGACATGATCATCAAGTCTCGAGTGGAAACCGACTATGGTGCCCACCTCAAAATATTTTTCGACCAAGGAAGGCGATGCAAGATGAGGTTTAACCCGGAGAATTGCACCTTCGGGGTCAAGGTGGACAAATTCCTAGGTTTCTATGTAACCGAACGGGGAATTGAAGCCAGCCCGACAAATGCACGGCGTTCTTCGAGCTCACCAGTCCTAAGTCAAAAAAATCCATACAAGTCTTGAACGACATGCTCACCTCGCTATCACGCTTCATGACGAAATCTGCTCAACACGCACTTCCATTTTTCAAACTCTGGCGTAAAGAGGCGGCTTTCGAGTGGAATGAGGAGTGTGAGAAAGCCATCCTCCATGTTAAGCGATCCCTTTCACAACTACCCGTATTATCATGGCCATAGAAAGAGGAAACTTTGTTCCTTTATCTGGCCGTCTCCACTGAGGCCGTAGGTGCAGCCCTCATCTGCAAAACACTAGACGGGAAGAAACCAGTGTACTTTACTAGCAAAGCATTGTAAGGCTCCAAGGTCACGTATCAACAAATTGAAAATGTAGCTTTGGCATTCATCAACACAACGATGAGACTCAAATATTACTTCCTGGCCCACACGGTCGTCGTGTGAACAGATTAACCCATAAGACAACTCCTAGGGCGACCAGACATGGCCGACCGAATGCTTAAATGTTCCCTAGATATTTTGAAGTTCTACGTTCAATATGAAATCAGAAAATCCCTTAAATCCCAAGCGTTGGTTGACTTCGTTGCAAAGATGACCACCTACGAACCCCCTACGGATGGAAAACACAAGTGGACCATCTTCGTAGATGGAGCATTTACCTCGACGAGAAGTGGAGCGGGAATCCTCCATGAAAACGAGGAGGGCATTGTGATCGAACATTCGCTCACCCTATTGTTTCCCACGTTGAACAACCAGGTCGAGTACGAGGCCATGCTCGTAGGATTAAGGTTGGCCGAAGACCTAGGCGCCCGATAAGTACAAATATTCATGGACTCCCAGCTTGTTGCATCTCAAGTTCGAGGAGAATATCAGGCCAAGAACGATAGTGTTCTATCCAAAAAATTTCCCTTTCATTTTCTTCAAGACATTCTCATGAGGTCTCCATTTGCCCAAAACTACTCAAGAGTTGACTGGTCAAAATTCTCCTCATAAGCAATGAGTCCACAACTAGGGTTTGGTGTTTTTCAAGGATGTTTAGGTTTCAAGGGGCTCAATTTTTTTTATGGTTATTCATATGTCTTCAAGGATGTTCATACCAAGTTTCAAGTCTTACATCTCAAGTTTGCTCAGTCAATTATTCATATGATGGAAAATCAACTATATTAGATAAAAAGTCAACCGTGGTCAACATACAGTTAAACTTCAAGATTTTTGGTCAACATCAACATTTTGAAGTGATATTCATAATTTGATCAAGGGATGATCATGATTCCTCAAGGAAAGCACTCAAATCATCAAAGGTAAAAAATTGTCAAATTAGTGTTTTGACTGAAGATGACTGATCATTGACTTTTGACCTAATGCATGACCTAATGGCTTAAAGTATGATCTCAATGGATTAAACACAACATCTTGACCTAATTACTTGGATCAAGACATTTTCAAAGATACAAGTTATTGATGGTTGAAGAATTGAATCAACTGATGAAAAGTCAACAATCACCAAAAAGTCAAACTTTTACTTTTTGGCCAACATTGGAATTCAAAAATCAAGAATCATCAAAACATTTAAAATTATCAAGCTTGATCAACAAAGTCAAGAAAGTCAAGAAAAAGTCAAAAAAAGTCAAAGTTCGAAGATTTTCCAACACTTAAAAAAATTCTAAGTGTTTTGTTCTTAACAAAATCACTACTTCATGGCCATTTTTCATTAAGATGCAAGATGATTCAAGGAAAACTTTCAACATGAAAGTTGTAGGGATTGATGAATTATACAACTTTGTCCTCGAAGTTTGATCTCCAAAAAATGATTAGATTAAGAGAAATAGGCTCATGAAGTCATGCTGTTTTTATCTAACACTTAGAAAAATTTTCAACAAGTTTTGGTCAGTTTTTCATCTCAACTTCTTGGCCAATTTTCACCAATTTCCTTGTTGATTTAGCCAAAGTGGTCAACATTAAAGTTTTAGACAATGTTTCAAGCTTTCCAAAACACCCAAGAGCATGAATTTATCACACTTGAGCTAGAAGTTTCGAAGAGATGAAGATGGTATGTCAAACTTGAATTATAGGTCAAATTTGTGAAGAACTCAAGAACAAATCTCATAACCTTACCATGCAATCTCACTTTTTAGTCCATGTTGCTTCTAAATCTCCATATAATCGGAGATTTACACGAAATTAAGGTGCATTACACAAGGACTTGAAGCTTTATCCACTTGATCATACTATTTTTGGATGAAATTGCAAAAAGCTCCATATCCATTTGCATAAAGATCACTTTAATCACAAAGTCAACTTCTTGAGCCTCTAACTTGTTTGTTCTGACCACACTCAACATGAATACTCATAAGCAACATGTCTAAAGCTCTTAGCCACTTCATATCACTTTTTGCACTATGCATTAGAACACCAATTTTCACATAACTTGGTTGTTTCATCTCAACCAAACCAGAACTCCATAGCTTGTAAACCAAGTCTTCTCACCCTCTAAAACTCTTCCTATAAATAGAGAGCATAATACACAAGCCAGGACGAATTCACAAGCCCTCAAAACCTCTCATACACCCTCAAACCAGAATTTGTATCAAAACCAACATTGTTGCACATTTGAAGCTTCCAATATCCAACTTCAAATCCACTCGTGCGTTTGCCTCCTTTATCACTCAAAAACCTCATAATCATCATTTAGAACTTGTCTAAACACCTGTTACACTTCTGTAACATCATCTTCATCATCCTCTAAACTCAAAAACCATGGCCTGCAACTTGATTTGGCTAGAGCATTTCAGTAACCTTCGAAGCAAAGTAAGGGTAGGGATAGATTCAAGAAGGTCCCGACAAGCTCATAGGATCATCACTTTGCACTGAAAGTCCATAGAAGAAGCATTGGAATTTCTCCAAATTGGTAAAAAACTCAAACTTTGAACTTCTTATCCACACATATTTAGTGCATACATACAAAATAAAAAATGTTGATATCATTTCCCTAAAGCTAACCATGTCCTTAGTTTTCATTTTAATTACTACATGATGAGAATTTTGGAACTGAAGTTTCTGAAATATTAGGTTTTCAGTTTAGTACCAAGTAAAATTCTCACTCATCTTTGATTTATAGCTTAAATAATTTACATGATTGGATTCCTTATTTAAATTCAAGCAAGTTTGGTGTTTATACTTTTCAAAATGGTTGAGAAGTGAAGCTTTTAGGAATCATCAATTGTGTTGTCATTATGCTGTGCGCGCGAGGAAGAAGAAGAAGGCAATTCAAATTTTTAAACTTGGTTTATAATATATTTACTGGGGGGCGTTTCATAACCAGATGAAATAGCCACCCCAGTGGAAAAGGAAGCGCGCGTTTATGTGAGGGACCTGGGTTCGAGTCCCAGCGGTATCCTTTTGTTTTTTTTCTTCATATTTTTCCTTTTAGGTCCAATGCAATCAGGCAGAATGTGCATACCATGCACCCTTGTTCTCACAACCATGAGATCACCATCAAATCACGTTCATCACCATCCAACGCCCAGAATTGAGCCCCCATGATGTGTCTCCAAATGCTAACTACACCAAATTCACTAGCAATGTGGCCATATTACTTTTGGGCCTAAACAACTTCTGTTTCAGCACCCCCCCCCCCCCCCCCCCAATTTCTTGTTATGACACAGGCCCATATACTTTTTTTGATTCTTTTAATTTAATTAATTATTTTCTTTTCTTTTTAACTATTTTTATTTAAAATCAGAAAAAAACATAAAAATCATTAAAAAAAACTAGATTTACGTTTTTTTTTAATTAATAAATTTAATTTTTGATAAATAAAATTAATTTAATTTAATCATTCTGACTTTATTTCATTAATTAGAATTAGGTTTTATACTTCATTTATTTTCTTAAATAAAATATCAAAAATATTTTTTTAACAATTAGTTTCTTTTTTAAAATTAAAATTAATTCAGACTTAGTTTTTTTAATTAGTTTAACTAAATTATCTTATTTTTAATTAATTAGAATAATTGAATTTCTTATTTAATTTAATTTAATTTATTTAGTTTTTTTTTACTAAATTCCTTTTTATTGAAAATTAGTCAAATGATTAGGTTAACCATCAAACTTTTTTCTATCAAAATCACAAAACAGTTTCCTTTCTTTATTTTACATTTTTGCATATTTTATTATTTCGCAATTGCTTATAGTATGTAATGGATAATTAGGATTTACTTTATGTCATCCCCATTCATAAATTTGTACCCCCCATTCCCGAAGCGTTGTAATAGCGTAGAACATTTAATTTCTATAATTTACTGCTTTCTTTATTACTGTTAGCTTAATAGGATTGTATGACAAGATCTAAAAACAAATACTAGATAACCTTAAATCCAAGATAAATTAATCAAAATACTTTGCACACATGCACCTCTAGGGTGATCCTCACTTGTTGCCTTCGGATAAAACAGTCATGTCCCTCAAACGTATGAAGCTTTAGCAAAGACCCTCGATTAAAAGATCGTAGTCCCTTGATGAACCTTCGATGTTGCCTTCAACCACAACCTAACCCGGAGGGGCATGCTCATGCCATCATATTAAGAAGTGGAACCGAGTTAGATGGACCGTCTGACCCAAGACCGTCAAATCAAAGTATGTACAAAGGTCTGAAACACCAACTGAGAAGGAGAATCAACCAGAGAAACCAGAGGAAGACGAAGAAGATAAAGGAGGAGAGGCCAGAGAAAAAGAAAAACCTTATGTGCCTCCACCGCCTTATAAACCCCAGATTCCATTTCCTGGTAGATTAGCCAAACCTAAGAATGTAGGGCAATTTAAAAAATTTGTAGAACTTCTGAAACAACTTAATATAACAATTCCCTTCACAGAAGCCATAACTCAAATGCCCTCCTATGCCAAATTCCTCAAGGAAATCTTATCCAACAAGAAAAAGCTAGAAGATAACAAAACAGTAACGCTTACAGCAGAATGTAGCGCAATTATCCAAAATAAGATGCCTCCTAAGCTGAAAGACCCTGGAAGCTTCTCTATACCATGCCATATATGTAAGTTTGTCATAGACAAAGCCCTATGCGATTTAGGAGCTAGTATTAGCGTTATGCCTTTATCCATATGCAACAAACTGGAAATGGGTGAACTAAGACCAACAAAGATGTCCGTTCAATTGGCGAATCGCTCTGTCAAATACCCAGTAGGAATCTTAGAAAACGTTCCTGTTCGGATAGGTCAATTCTACATCCTTACAAATTTCATAATCATGGACATTAGAGAAGACGAAAGTACACCTATCATCTTAGGAAGACCATTCCTAGCTACTGCTGGAGCTATCATAAATGTAAAAAAGGGAAAACTAACCTTTGAAGTAGGTGAAGAGAAAGTCGAATTTATTCTGACACGATTCTTACAAGTGCCTGCCATAGATGACACATGCTATCTGGTAGACATCGTGGACGAATGCGTAAGAAAAATTGAATGGGAACCAATACCTTGTTCTGAAACCATGAAGATTCCCACACCTCTTATATTCGAAGATAACGAATGGTGTCCTGAATACCGAGACGACAATCTGAGTGAATGCTTAGCTCTGACACCCGATCACATGCCTTGTCCAAGAAAACCAGCATTGGATCTTAAGCCATTACCTAAGACCCTCAGATATGAATTCCTTGACACCGAGTTAAAATGACCTGTAATTGTCAACACGGACTTAGGACAACAAGAAACAAACAAATTATTACAAGTCTTAAGAAAATATCCATCAGCCCTGGGATACAACATTACAGATCTCAAAGGAATAAGTCCTTCCATTTGCATGCATCGTATTATGCTAGAAAATGACTGCAAATCTTCTAGAGAACATCAATGAAGAATTAACCCGATATGGAGCACCGTAGTTAAAGATGAAGTTAAAAAACTTCTGAACGCAGGAATCATATACCCAATCTCCGATAGTCAATGGGTAAGCCCAGTCCACTGTGTACCAAAGAAAGGTGGTATAACAGTAACAACAAACAAAGCAGGTGAAGCTGTAGCGGAACAAACTATAAGATGAGCTAGAATGTGTATTGACTATAGGAAGCTAAACAAGGCCACTCGCAAGGACCATTTCCCTCTACCGTTCATTGATCAAATGCTTGAACGATTGGCTAAGCACTCTCATTACTGTTATCTAGACGGTTACTCAGGATTCTTTCAAATTCCTATTCACCCTGATGACCAAGAGAAAACAACATTCACATGTCCTTATGGAACTTTCGCCTACCGATGAATGCCGTTGGATTATGCAATGCTCCCGCCACATTTCAGAGGTGCATGATGGAGATCTTTGATGATTTCATAGACAACATCATGGAGGTCTTTATGGACGACTTCTCTGTATGTGGAGAGAGTTTTGAAGATTGTCTGATAAATTTAGAGAAAGTTTTAGAGATATGCGTAAAAGTTAACCTCGTTCTGAATTGGGAAAAGTGCCACTTTATAGTCAAACAAGGAATCATACTAGGACACATTGTGTCTGAAAAGGGGATTGAAGTCGATAAAGCTAAGATCGAAGTTATAGAAAACTTGCAACCCCCTAAAACAGTAAGAGAAATACACAGTTTCTTAGGACACGCCGATTTCTACCGACGATTCATAAAAGATTTCTCGCAAATATCAAAACCTCTAACCACCCTCCTTATCAAAGACGTTGAATTTGATTTCAATGACAAATGCCTAAAAGCATTTCACCAATTAAAAACAACTCTTGTATCCGCACCAATCATGCAACCACCTGATTGGAGACTTCCATTTGAAATCATGTGCGACGCAAGTGATTACGCCGTAGGTGCAGTCTTGGGACAACGAAGAGATAAGAATCTTCATGCGATATACTATGCTAGTAGAACCTTGGACCCTGCACAGATGAATTACGCAACAACGGAAAAAGAACTTTTAGCCGTAGTCTTTGCACTAGACAAATTTCGCTCCTACCTAGTAGGCGCAAAAATAATCATTTATACAGACCACACAGCTATTAGATATCTCTTAACCAAGCAAGATTAAAAGCCGAGACTTTTGAGATGGATTCTGCTTCTACAAGAGTTTGATTTAGAAATTAAAGAAAAAAAAGGTACCGAGAACGTAGTAGCTGACCATTTATCCCGAATGGAAAAGCTGACACCAGAAGAAGTACCTATTAACGATGACTTCCCGTATGAACGTCTGTTAGCTCAGATGGACTTAGGAGATGCCAGCGAAGAACCACCTGACACACAAGCTGTTAGCCGTGATTCACAAGAAAGCCAAGACGAAATAAATAATGATATAAATGAAACCGAGGTCTCTGTCCGAACTAATCAAACCTTACCATGGTATGCGGATATAGCTAATTACTTAGCGGCCAAAATCCTACCCCCTGATATGACTTATCAACAGAAGAAAAAATTCTTTCAAGATTTGAAACATTACTTTTGGGATGAACCTTTACTATTCAAGAGAAGTGCCGACAGTATTTTCCAACGATGCGTCCCAGAAAACGAAATCGAAATCGAAAGCATTATTTCTCATTGTCATGATGCCCCTTACGGAGGACATGCAAACACATAAAAGACATGTGCCCAAATTTTGCAGTCTGGCTTCTACTGGCCAAATTTGTGGAAAGATATGCACATAGCCATCCTCAACTGCGACCGATGCCAACGCACCGGAAATATATCTAGACGCGATGAGATGCCTCAGACTGGAATTTTACAAGTCGAAGTCTTTGATGTATGGGGAATAGACTTCATGGGACCATTTCCATCCTCATTCGACAACAAATATATACTCGTGGCTGTAGATTACGTTTCGAAATGGATTGAAGCAATAACTTCTCCAACAAACGATACTAGAGTCATGATTAAACTCTTCAAAACCATTATATTCCCAAGGTTTGGTGTACCCAAGCAAGTCATAAGCGACGGTGGCTCCCACTTCATATCAAGAATCTTCGATAAACTCCTTACCAAATATGGGGTGAAACACCGCGTAGCAACACCATACCACCCCCAGACAAGCGGACATGTGGAAGTCTCAAATCGAGAAATAAAACAAATATTGGAAAAAACTGTTACCACGTCAAGAAAGGATTGGTCAGCTAAGTTACCCGAAGCACTACGGGCTTACAGGACGGCGTTCAAGACGCCAATAGGTACAACACCCTTTAAACTCATCTATGGAAAATCATGCCACCTGTCAGTGGAAATTGAACACAAAGCTTACTGGGCAATTAAAACTTTAAACCTAAGCTACACTGCGGCAGGTTAGAAAAGGATCCTCGACATAAATGAATTAGAAGAACTAAGATTAGACGCATATGAAAATGCAAGGATCTACAAAGAAAGGGCGAAAAAGTGGCATGACAAACGAATCTCAAGGAAGGAATTAAATGAAGGAGATGTAGTTCTCCTATTCAACTCTCGTCAAAAACTTTTTCCTGGGAAACTCCATTCACGATGGTCTGGACCATTCAAAGTGACCAAAGTTTTCCCCAGTGGTGCCATAGAGATTAAAGGAAAATCCATGAACCCGTTCTTAGTAAATGGCCAACGTCTAAAACATTATTACAACGTTGAAAATAAGGATTACACCGCGAGCTTAACTCTATTAGAGCTTCCACCCGAATTAGGAAACTAATTCATGTATAAAAACATTGTCAAGCTAAAGACATTAAACAAGCGCTGTGTGGGAGGCAACCCACAAGTTTTTTATTTACTTTCTTTCAAATCTCTTTATATTTTTTTTTATTTCTGCATTTTGATTATTACTTTCCGATTTTTTCCTTTTCTTTCTTTCCCCCACTACATATTTTATTTATTTGCATTTTTCTTTTACAAATTTTAGTACCGACACACAGGAACTTACAAGCTAAAACTCATTTATGGATACTATCATCTTCGCCACGGAGGCCCAACAGAGGCGGTATGAGATTCTAGCTCAGCGCCAGATGAGCATGACTATGTATGTGCATGATCCCACGTTGACAGCTTTAGGAATCAGGGAGAGTGTATACTTCTTGTTCAACCAGATAGGATGGGAAGGGTTCCTTGCCCATAAACACCCTACACATCAACGCCTCACCTTAGAGTTCTTAAGCTCACTCATTTATAAACCCACACAAGGCCTAGGGCGTAGTAGGGGACAAATGTCCTTTAGATTATTTGGTTTCACCCACCAGTTTATAGTTCATAGTCTAGCTGAGCTACTAGGATTCCCTAGTCCTTTAGATGCCTACATGGAAACCCAGGCGGATGACTACCTTAATTTTGAACTTAACCACTTTTGGAGGGACATAACGGGCCATTATCCTGAGGACTTGACCACCTTGATGCTACTGAGATCCATAACCCTGAAATTAGGTATTTCCATCACATATTAGCTTTCACCCTTTTTGGAAAACCTATAAATAGACTCTCAGTATCTAGGGATGAGTTATTCATTATTTACTGTGCTTTTCAGTCCAGACCAGTCATTGGTGCATCATTTATGATCGCCAACATGTCAGCTATAGCTCAGTGTACCCATGGCCCCATATGCGTCGGCGGGCTAGTCACTATGATAGCCGAGGCCTTATCCCTACATTCATCTTTGTCATGCCTTACGCCGTACGCCAGATACTATACCATGGATATCCCTTTTTGTTTTAACATATCTTTGATTGGTAACCTCAACCCACCTCACTTTCAGCTGCTTGTCCGAAATGACCCTGTCTATTACTTTCAATTGCCTAGCCCTGAGAACACAAGTGTCTATACTAAGAAAAATTGGCTATATAACCTAGAAAAGACAGACGAACACGACCCTGAGAGGGAGGAGAGCGACCCGTCCACACATACCGGTTACCATGACTATACACCATCAGAATACCCTAGACTTCCCCTTGTTACCACAACTGTTGACGTCCCTATGGTTGATCATGCACATGTTATCACGACACTGCAGACAAATGTTACTACACTCCGAGGAGAGCTCGCCACTGTTAAAGATAATGTCAGCACACTTCGGCATGACTTCTTTCATTTCATGGATGTCGTCACAGAGCAGTTTGATCACATTTATCAGCATCTGCACGCTACTGCACCACCTCCATAAGGTCCTAGTGCTCGATAGTTTTGTTTCTGTACCGCCCCAGTGAGGACACTGTTTGTTCTTAGTATGGGGGGGGGGTTCATTATTATTCTTAAAACTCATTATGGTTTTATACTCATATTTTCAAATAATTTGTTACTTTTAGGTTCTAAAATTTCGATTATTTATTTATCTATTCATTTCATATCCATCTTTTTATTTCAAAGTATTTATTTATTTTCATTCACAGTATTTATTTATTTTTATTTCATACTATGCAATTTCTATTATTATTCTTATTTGTTTCTTATTTATTTATTTACCATATCATTCTTCCAATTCTACTATATGCCACTAAATATCCCTTGCAAAAATACTACTCAAAGTATATGAATTAATTAATTTAATGGAACCATGCTACACTACACGCGGTCAAAGAGCTCAAAGAAAGACATGCACGCATCACTTCACCCTAACGGACGTCAGGAAGCATGTGACGAACGTCATGGATTGTCCCTTTGACTCTGACGAGCGTCAGAGAGCGTGTGACGAGCGGCAGAGCTTGTCTCCCACACTTTCCCTTCCCGTGACCGTTGAACAACATTGATGCACGAAATTTTGTTTTTAAACCCCCACCACCCCATTTACTCCATTCATCCATAACTTCCATAACCTCTCATATTCAAAATTCTCCCATAAACCTCATTAAACTTCTTACTCAATAAAACCATATATATAAACCTCTCTTCCATCCCTAGTTTCATCACTATCACCCACTTTCCATCTCTTTATCACAAATACATTATTTCTATCAAGTTCAAAATCATGGCCGCCCAAAGGAATCCACCAAACCAACCCGAACCCGACATGCGACATCTCGTGCTCCGACAAGGAGAAGTGGGTGAACTTCAAAAGGAAAGGTACATACAATTCCATCGTCGAGGGCTAACATCCACGAGGTTCGTCGACAACACCTGCTTGCAAGAATTGGGGTTGCAAACCCATATGCAAGGCTTGCTGAATAAAGCTGGCCTGAGCTTTATTAGCACGATGAACACACCAACTTACGAAGCTCTCACGTTGGAATTCTTGAGTTCCTACGCCTATCACACTCGCGATGATGCCGATGCACACCTAACGGGAGCCGCTCAATTTCGAATGTTCAACCGAGAGTACACACTCAGCCATGAAAATTTTAGCGACATATTTCATTTTCCCCGTGGGAATAATGTGCAATATCGCATTCCCCCGGAATTGGATTGGAATGGAAGTGAATACGCACTATAGGAGAGAATAACCGGCGAACCAAATGTCAATCCTGAAGCATGGTACGCCTCTCACATCCACAACCCGAACATTCGCTTCCTACACCGTGTTATGGCAAACACGGTATTTGGAAGGGCGAACAACAACAAGGTCAACACTAAAGAATTGTATGCTCTTCACTGTACCTTTTCACAAAACCTCCGTCTTAATCCTGTTACTTTAATGATGGCCCACATTCAAAACCTCATTACAAGAGACGAGACTACACCTTTTTGTATCGGAGGCATCGTCACCACCATCGCAGTTCACCTGAACTGGGGGGAAAGGATTCAACTCCTACCTCCGCTGCCAGCAGTTTATATGGATATTGATAACTCTAGAGCTGGCCACCTGATCAAAGTACGAGAAGCTGGAGGGTACTATCTAATGGTGAAGAATGCAAGAGTTCGTAGCGTGATCATGCCAAATCACAATCGTACTAATTTGGGTAATTCGGATAACTGGCTTTACAACTTGAACGCCCCAGAACCCGGAGAAAACGAGCAAGGAAGTCAAGGTGAGGCCAACAACGCTGCCGCTGATGAAATCAAAGAAGAATTAGAGCAGCAAGAGCCCCAACCACAACAAGCCAACAATCCCGCCACCATCGACACAATCTATGCCGCAATAATGCAGCAAAACCAATTGTCCACTCAACGCTACCAGAGCCTCGAGACGCGCCAAATCGAGATGATGACTCTCATGCAACAAATGCAGAGAGACCAAAACGACTACACTCGCAGGCATGATCAGAGTATGCTGGAATTCACCACAGGAATGACAGAAGATATGCGAGCCTTAACACTTTGTGTTAACGACTTGCATAACATCATATCTCAGAGAGATGGAGGCGAATCTTCCAGACACGGTGGGCAAGCACGTCGCAGAGCGAGGACACGTGGCCGATACCAAAGACAAGAGGAGGAAGAATGATTATCCAGTTTCCATTTCCCCTTTCCATCTTCTATCAATACATTGAGGACAATGTATGATTCAAGTATGGGGGAGGAAGTATTTCCCTTTTCCTAGTAATTTTTATTTTCTTTGTAATTTCCCTTCCGTTATCTTTATTTTAATAAATTTTTTTTATCAAGTTATCTATTAAAGCAATTTGTGTTCTTTTAGACTCCCCTTTCTTTTTGAGCCCTATAAAATTTTTTTCCGACTCACTCGACAAGTACATAGACTGCAAGATCTCTAATCGTCAGGAATTGGGGCAAGATTAAGCGAAATTTCTACCGTCTAGACACTCTACAACCCCAGAGTATGATAGATCAGTTAAAGTACCTGTTATTCCAACACCCTGAGTTTAGTCTTTGTAGTAACCCTGAGTAGTTTATATTAGCAGTCAGCACCGTCTTAAACACAAACTACGCAGGAAGTCGATGAATATAAGTGGATGATATAATATTTCAGCAAACTGTTGCAAGGAAACACACCAATTAAATTGGACGATCCTTACCCAATCGCCTATTCTAAAGGATGTAAACCTTACAAATTAACATGAAAATTTATTTGGTGGATGGTTCAGGAGCATCTGGTACTGAACTCGGTAGGGCAGATTACAGTCTGATCCCCCACATCCAACCATTGAATTGAAAAAGGTTGCCACATTACTGTGCCAGAAACCTCTAAAGTTTAAAAGGATCATAACCACTAACCGACTGTTCTGCTATGTGTGTGTAAAGATAAAGGGCTTAATGTGATTGCGCTAGAATGAAAAGGGCAAAACAAGTAAAATACTCGAGGTAGGCTATGATAGGACCTGTAACTAGTTTACATAAAATGGGAATGTCTAGTGTCATTGACGTAGTAATGGAGCATGAATCAAGCCATCGATCTTCTGAAAAAAACACAACACAGCTATATATTAGTTAATCCGAGTCATAACCATGCATCTGACCATGTTTAGAAAAACATTGTACTTAGCATTTGCTTGAGGACAAGCAAAGTTTAAGTATGGGGGAGTTTGATGACACACAAATATGTGATATTTCTTGCTTGATATACACCAAATATTTCTCATACATTAGTTTAAATTAAATTATTTTATAGGTATTATGCAGGTATTTTTCTATTTCTGCAGATATGCATTAAGCTGAACACTTTGGAAGAAATGAAGAAAAAAGAGGTGCAAAACTAGCAAAAAGGCCAAAGGAGAAGAAATGAGCTCAAGCCCATTATACACGTGAGCACGTGGCCCACCATGAAGAAGACCTTGAAGATCGTCAAGGAGGCGTGCCGAACGTCACGCATTGAGAATGACCAAGTGACTATCGTCACTTGGATGTGACGAACGTCACAAGGCCACTTACCCCACTTTCTTCGCATCCAACGGACAGAAACGCATTCAAATGTTAATCCAGCGACTACCTATATTATTTGACCCACTCAGTCAAAGCACCAAGGAACGTGACAAATTAATGGCCCTATTATTTCTCAAAGGAAGAAATAAATTGTTCCTACATTTTCGAGAACAACTATCACGCAAGACTTATAAATAGAGCCTTAGACCACAATAGAAACAATTCTGCTTTTTGGCAAGAAACTTTGGAGATTTTATATTTACCTTGAGCGAATATTCCATTCAGCATTATTTTATTTCCCAATTATTTCTATATTCCTTTCAGCATTATTTTATTTCCCAGTTATTTCTATATTCCTTTCAGAATTATTTTATTTCCCAGTTGTTCCTATATTCCTTCCAGCATTATTTTCTTTGTACAGTTAAATATATTCTCTGATCGAAGAAAAGCCTACAATTTGTGCAGGAGTGCTTCTATTTTCAGAGTTATTACCAGGTTTATGTTTACAAATTCTTATTGCTTTTTAATCAATATAATTATGTTTATTTTTGTTTGTCTCTTAAATTATTCTGTGATTTGGTTTAATATTATGTTAGGCTAGAATTCCTATACCGGTATGTAAAGTCACTCAACCAAGGGAACGAGTAACTTAGTTGGGATTATTTTTACTATGAAACTTTCTTTTCTGGCCTAAGTTACTATTTTTAATCATTAAATTGTTTTGTTACGGAAGTAAAAACCAGATAGAGGTTGGGGTCAACAAAGCGGAAGTTTGAGATCTTTTAACTGGACACTAGTAATTAGGCATTGGCTTAAAATACAGCGGAAGCACTTTAAAGTTAATTTAGATTTTATTTAGTTTTCAAAAAGTGTTTTTAACTCCGGCGGGATGGCGGAAGCGTACGTTAGGACTTAACTGCATAGCCTAGATCAACAAAACGACAGTGTGAGACGAGGCTTTTTAAACTAAATAAGTTTAACTGAAAGTTGTTTTGAAAATATAAAGACACCCAACAGGTCGCTAGTTCCCAAGGTACGACTATTGCATACTGGTAATTACGCTCATTGATTATTAAAAATCCAATTTAAATTAGTATTTAGTTTTCCTACAACCCAATCAAATATTCATTAGCTTTAGATTTGCGAAGTAACAATAGAAGACGGTAAATCGATTCATCAGTCTCTGTGGTTCGATATCTTTTAAAACTACATGATAAGACTGTGCACTTGCAGTCCGAATCATTGGATACATAAGTATAATCCCGATCAGACGTGCTGTTTGAACTTCAAAGAATCCCACATGAAGCCACACGCTGACACAATGTCTCAAGACCTTCATCGGAGAGCACGTGCGCGACATAGTTGTGACTCTCTCCTCACTCAGGCATCATGGAAAGGAGTTCAGGAGAGATTCTTGTGATTTCTCTGCGGACGTGAAGCACCCCATCACGGACACCTCGAGGAGACTAGTGCGCGAAAGCAGACAGTCAACGACTCAATCGAGGAAAATCCTTCAAAGGTTGCTCACAACTAAGGAGAAGGGCAAGGAGGTCAATCAACTAACGACCACATTTTCTCGATCTAAAAAGCAGCCTTCCCCTCAGGCAAAGTCTCTTGGATCCAAAAGATGCTCTCTTCTTTGAGCAACGTCTCCCCGAGTTAAAATAACAATATCTTTTTCTAGCAACATTTCCCCGACAATCCAGAAAAACCATAAGTTATTACTCTCTCTTCTAAGAGAAATAACTTGGGGGGCTCCTGTTCTGGGTCGGGCTCTCACTTGGCCCACATATGGGAAGGCCCAATACCAGCGCCTCTGCCTATGGCCCAATAGCTTCAGGCCCAAGTGAGATAGCTGTTGGGGATTTCTCCATCGTGCCTATTAAGGAATGTGGTCAACAGTCACATCAACCGCCACTTGCTCTCCGAGAATAACGGGTCCACTGCCCCTATATTTTCGGGGCACTTTACAGGAGAAGGGTGTTTACCGTGGTTTTTGGTAAACAACCGCTGATCCTCCAAAAAGGAAAGTCCTTTTGGTTACTCAGAAGATCGATCAGATTGATCCCAGAATATTTGCTAACTTTTATACTGGGTTGATGTAAAATAAAAAATAAATCCAGGAAGAACGCACGTTCGACCAAAGACAAGATACTTGTGGTTTTGGAAAGTAAGAAAGTTAATAGAAATGTAGGTAAAGATGCAGGAAAAGTAACTTCGCAAAATAAGATCAAAGCAATGTAACAAGACTTTATTAATGAAAAGTGGTGTTTCCAACGTATATTTCTTAGTTTATCCTTTCTCACACAGCGGGTACTTGGACAATATTTGAGTAACTAGCATAATAGGTTGAACACTCGGAAAAACTACACAAATTTCCTATTTTATACTAAAAACTATGTAACCGTCAAGGGGTGGTTCTGCTCTAAGATGAGGACAAGTGTCCTCTGCATGTACCTCGACCTCTAGCTTCCAGCCACGTTGCTTTCCTTTAACTGCTGGCAAAACCGTCTTTCCCTCTAATAATTCAAATTCAAATGTCTCTCGCCTTTGGTGTCGATGCGAAGGTATTTTATTCTAGTCGAAGGTCATAAGACCTTCTCTATCTAAATCTTGATAGTGAGTCCTGGTCAAAGACTAATATGTAACTTAGATATTTTCTATGTTATTTCACACGTCAAAACATTCTCCAGCTTGGTTTTATTTATTCCATTTTTGGTCTAAAAGACAAATATATAATAGGTGTCGAATTCAGGAGCCAACAAATTGACCCCCAAGAATGTCTATTTCGACGCCAAAAGAAATAGCCATTCTTTGATCTTTCTATTCGACACTTGTCTCTCTTGCTGTCCACAAAGGCCTGACGTGCACTTTTCGTCTTCCAACAACTGCCGCTTTCAAAATCCATCATTACTCTTTTTCCCAAGACGTCTTTTCAAACTTTCGTTACCATGCTGCCATGATGACCATTATTCCTAGAACCTAGGCAAGCATGTCAAAACGTTTCCCATCATCTACACAGTAACCGCTTCATGGTCTGCCACGTGCCCCATTACATTCATAACATTAAATGGCTTTGACGAGACACATTCCTCTCTGAAGACTATAAATACTCTTGAGCCTCTTCATTTGGAATTTTCACAACACTAAGTATTTCCAAGTCTTCTGCATAAAACACCTTGCATTGTCATCTTCGCTTCTTTCTAATCTACAAAAATGGCTTTCCTTTCTAATGCACCCAACAACCCCAAACCTAAGAATGCTGCTGATATCTAACGCCAACTAGAGGTCTTTCCTACCAGCCCTTCTCCTACTTCGACTAATGGACCAAGGTTCGTTTCTGAACCCCACGACTAGTGAAAGGCAAGAGGTGTATGATTCCCAGCTTCTCATTCCTATTAGGTAATCTCAAGACATATACGCTATGTATGGTCCTCTTTCCACATGCATCAAGAATTCTATTAAGAATCGTGGCTTCTTCCCCACTCACCCAAGACTCAGACCTATAGGCTGTGCGAAGAAGCCCATGGACGATCCTGAGGATGCGACTCCAGCCAACCAGCAACACGCTCAGACCACTGAGGACATTAACCTTCAATTTATGAACAAAGGGACCAGGATCTTTTGATTGTTCCCTAATCTCTCTTCAGAGTATTCAGATTAGTTAAATAAGGTGGAGAAGGCACAAACCTCTGTCTGGAAAGAAATGGGGATTTACGATTTGGTGATGCTATCAAAGACAAGATTATCTTATTGTCCTCTTATGTTGGTGTCTTCGCTATATTTCTGGGATAACACCTACTTCACATTTCATCTTCCCTGTGGGATGGTGACCCCACTCCTCTTCGACATAGCAGCGATCACCGGTCTTTGACCGACTGGTGATTATTTCGACCCAGAGGACCTATCTGAAGATGTTATTGGGTTTTCAGCTACAAAGCCTACCTACACCACCTTCATCAACCACTTCCATGATAAATCCTCCAGTACTGTGTCAGAGGTGGAACATATAGCTTTTCTGGCTATGTGGTTATCCTGTTTCGTCTTCTTCACCAAGTCGCTTCAGGTGACTAAGAAAATGCTCACGCTCGAAAGGCAGCTTCATCATGGCTACCCCCTCTGTCTGGCTGAATTGATTTTGGCCAATCTATATGAGTCCATCAGCAATGGTGTGACTCAACTCAAGGTCATAGGAGATAGGACAAGCTTGCTTCTTTCTGGCCCTTTCTGGCTTCTTCAACTTTGGCTCAATGCCACCTTCGAATCTTTTCTTCCTCAGAAGAATAAGATCAATGAAGCGGCCCCAGAAATCCTGAACAAGAGTGTCGAAGGTACCAGACTTGCTTTGCTGACTCCCACTAACGAGGGTCAACAGTTTCAAAAGGCCTTCACAAGCTTCGTGATGATGTTTGCGGAGTGCAAACATTTTGTTTCGACCATGGCTCCTTTTGCCAGTCGAAAAGTCGACCCAGACTGGTTTACTAGACCATTTCCTTCGACTGAGCTGGAATACTTGGATGACGAGTACGTGGGCATGTGGGAGTCGTTTCTCCGACCCAGAATCATGCCACTGAGATTCAAGAGCTCAAAGAATCAATTAAGTTTGATCGTTTACCAACCAAATCTTATTTCTCGATAATCCGGCATTGTCTAGTCACTCCCATCACCTATTTATTCTCGAGAGAAACTACTATTATTTTACAACGCAGACTACTCAGAGGATGCTGCTACCAAGCATATTGGTAGGTACGTTGGTCGAACCGTACTAACCATGTTCGACTTCAATCTCAATTTTTTGTGTTCTAGCAATTTTGAAGGGTGGTGGAGGCAGTATTATGATGAGGAGTTCTTCGATGAGAAGGATTTCTCCCACCACCTTCGTGAGGCGTTTAAACTGGTCCTTCACAAGATCAAGAAAGGCACTACTTCTTTTCTTTTTCTCTTTGTCTCAGATTTAGTCATTCGACGCTCGACTTATCTTCGTTTTTTGTATAACTATCAAGAGGACCACTACAAAGAGGGCTGCTGAAAGCACTAAAGGGGGAGACCCTTCTGTTAACCCTTCGCCCAAGGTATTTAATTTCTGCTATACCTTTATTCTTTTCAATCATCTGATATGGATACTGATTTCTTCGACTTATCTTTCTGGGTATTCATAAAACTACCCCCAAGAAACAGAAGGTCCAGGAGATCGAGATCTCTAATGACAAAGAAGAGGAGTCTCCTCTTGTTCCTCTAAAGAGACAAAGGTTAAAGAAACCAGCCCCTGCGCTTGAGCCTCGTACCAAAACAAAAATTAAGATTACAGCTACGAGGCCTCTTCCTATAGTTATCAGAGAGCCTACTGAGCAAGAAGTATCTGCCAGGCTAAACAATCCCAGTGAGAGCGACAATTCCAGCCCCGATGCTGAATTTCTAATTCAGGTATTTGCTTCGAAAAACAATCACTTACTTTTTGAACTAATCCTTTTCTCTATGAGAATTCTAAAAAAACTTCTTTTAATCTTCAGGATACTGATGGCACCTCCAACCAAGTCCCTACTCCTATCGAAGGATCTGCCACTCTATTAAATAGTGAGGGAGAGCCTACTTATAGGCCTTCTTCAGCAAAAGGCTCCTTCGTGAGCTTAGCTGATGAAGTGAATCAAACTTCTGAACCTCAGTATGAGACTATAGAGGAAGTTAATGAAGAAGGCCCTATATGAGATCATGAAGAAATTAGGGCTCCGTTGGTTGACGTACAGGAAGTCGAAGAGGAGGAGGCCATCGATGCTGAAGATGTGATAGAGAGGGAAAGTGTACTGGAGGTGGAGAATCAAGATGAAAGGATTCCAGAAGCTGATGGCAGGGAAGGCTTTACTGAAGGGACCCAAAATCCTACAAACACTGAAGTTGCCCATATTCCAGCACAGGTAGCCAACATGGTTGCTGCTGTTAATGAAGGTGTCCCTTCGACAGGGTCTCGAACCAAAGAGGACTTGGCCTTTCTGAAACAGCAAAATCCTCTAGGCTATTTGACTGCCATTCTAGAAGGGCGAGAGAGTTCTTCTGACCATAGTGTCTCGACTGTGTCCGGAAAGTCTACTTCGATCTCTCCTTTTGATGAGGCACTTCAGAAGGTCAAGGAACAAATCTTCAAAAGAGATTTAATGCTAACCCTGGAGGGTTCAAGTATTTACCATTCACTCTTAGAAGTATTTGATCTTCATTTGACTCCTCAATCTCATAGGCTCCACCAGAGAAAGTTTGGATAATCCTGAAAGGTCCTTCCCACTTAGGGGACAATTTTCCTAAATTTCTATCTTTTCGATCCATTGGAAGAATTACCTTCCATACTAGATCCTCAGGCAGAAATGTCTTAGGTTTTACTTTTCGATTATAGAATTTATCAACCCGTTTCTTCTGTAATCTCAAAAGATCTAAAGCTTTCAACCTTTCTTCGTCCAGGTCAACTAGTTCGTCTAACATCATATCCCAATAGACTTCAGAAGGGATATCCTGATGTTTCTGAATCCTCGTTGACTGTAGGCAGATTTCTACTGGAAACACTGCATCATGACCATAAGTTAGGCGAAATGGTGTTGTTCCCGTAGCCTCTTTAGGACAGGTTCGACAAGCCCATAAAACTTGATCTAGCGTCTTGTGCCAGTTTCTAGGTTTCTTTCCCACGTGTTTCTTTATTAAACTGATTACTACTTTGTTTGCTACTTCGACTTGGCCATTAGCTTGCGCATAGTAAGGTGTAGACATTAACAGTTTGAACCCCATTTCTGTAGCAAAGACTTGCATCTTTTGACTAGTAAAGACTGATCCTTGATCTGTTGTTATTGTTTCAGGGATTCCAAATCTATATATAATGTACTTTTGAATAAATTCAATGACACTCTCTTGGTCTACATTGACTAAAGGGATTGCTTCAATCCTCTTAGTAAAATAATCAATGCCCACCAATATGTATTTCTGGCTTTTAGAAGACGCTGGTCGAATCTCTCCAATAAGATCTAAAGCCCATCCTCTAAAAGGCCAAGGTTTCACGATCAAGTGAAGTTCGCTCGCCGACACATGCTAAATACCTGTATGTACTTGACATTCTTGGCATCCTTTTGCAAATTCAACACAATCTTTTAACATAGTGGGCCAATATAGTCCTTTTCGAAACAACAGCCATTCCATCTTATGGCCTACTTGGTGTGCTCCACACGCCCCAGCGTGTGTGGCGGAAAGAGCTATATACGCTTCTGTTTCACTTAGGCATTTCAGTAGCACGCCTTCAGGTGTTTTCTTGAATAATTCATTTCCCATTAATATATAGCTCAGTGCCCTATATTTTATTTTTCGTTCTTTCGAAGCCATTGGATTCTGTAAATAATCTACTACAAGCTTTCTCCAATCTTGTTCTGTTAGATTGTCTATGAACGAAATTTCAAAATTTTCGTGATCCGTGCATCCCAACGTTGTGGTCTTCAAATCCATTGGAGACAACTTAGTGGATGCCGTTCTTCCTCTAAATTCGATTGCTTGTTGTAGTTTGTCTTTCGAAACTTTATACCCGGAAGCGATCTGCGCTAAATCATTAGCCACTTGATTTTCCAATCTGGGCATATGTTAAATGTTAACTACTTCAAAGTTCTTCAACAACCACCTGGCTATTATGAAATACATGATAAGATTTTCCTTTATGCATTTGTATTCTTTCGTAACTTGTTTTAGGACTAACTCTGAGTCTCCCATTATTTCGACTTGAGTTGCCCCCAATTCCAACAAGATTTCAAGGCCTACGATTAAAGGTTCGTATTCAGCCTCATTATTTGAACAATCACCTTCTATCTTGTACTTAAATGTTGTTGGAATTTTGTTTGGAGAAATAATGAGAACCCCGACTCCAGTTCCATCTTTATAACTAGAGTCATCAAAGTATAACTTCCAAGGTTCAATCTCCAAATAATTCGGTGATTCCTCTTTTATAGAGTGGTCGACTATAAAGTCTGCTACCACTTGACCTTTCATGGCCTTGAGAGGCATAAAGGTTAATGAATACTTAGTTAATGCAAGTGCCCATTTGCCAATTCTATTATGAAAAATAGGTTTCGACAACATATAGTTGAAAACATTAAAATGAGACGAAACATAAACATCAATTGGTTTTATATATTGCTTGAGTTTTGTACATGAGAAATAAAGACATAAGCATAGTTTCTCAACCTCGTTATATCTAGTTTATGCATCATTTAAAACTCTACTGAGGTAATAGATGGGCCTTTCGACACCATTCTCATCCTCTTGAGCCAACATGCTCCCTAAAATTTTATCAGATGCAGCTATGTACAATCTCATACTTTTACTTCTACAAGGAGGTACCAGAATAGGTGGCTTGGTGAGGTACTCTTTGATTTTGTCGAAGGCCTATTGTTGTTATTGCCCCCATTAAAATCCTCCTTTACTGAGTTGAAGTAGTGGTGAGAAGGCTTGCGTTTTCCCACTGAGGTTGGATATAAATCTCCTTGAGAAATTTATCTTCCCAAGTAGAGACTGCAATTCCTTCTTGTTAGTTGGTGCTTTGGCTTCCAAAATAGCTTTGGTCTTGTTCTGGTTTATCTTGATTCCCTTTTTATGGACCACAAAGCCTAATAAGTCTCCTGCTTTGACACCAAAAGTTCACTTTAGAGGATTCATCTTCAGACCATAGCGTCTCATCCTCTCGAAGGATTGTCGAAGATGGTCCATGTGAGTCTTCCCTGAAACAGATTTGACAACAATATCATCAATATAAATATTCATAAAAGTTTCAATAAAATCATGGAAGATCGAATTCATGGCTCTTTGATATGTTGCCCCTGCATTTTTTAGGCCAAAGGGCATCACTACCCATTCGTAAGTGCCTAAGGCCCCAGGGCAACGAAATGCTGTTTTCGACACATCCTCTTCAGCAATAAAAATTTGATTATATCCAGAGTACCCGTCAAGCATACTCATGTACTCGAAACCAGCGGCAGAATCGATAAGCATTTCCGCCACCGGCATTGGATATTCATCTTTGGGTGTTGCAGCATTCAGATCTCTGAAATCAATGCACACCCTTAAGGTACCATTTTTCTTTATAACAGGTACTATATTTGTAATCCATTCGACATACCTGGTCATTCGGATGAACTTTCATCTCAACAGTCTTTCGACTTCCATTTTGATTTTCGACAGAATCTCTGGTGCAAACCGCCTTGGAGTTTTCTTGACGGGCTTCTTTCCAGGCTTTATTGGCAATTGCAGTTCCACCAAACTTCTGTCGAGACCAGACATTTCGTTATAATCTCACGCAAAGCAATCCTTGAACTCTTTTAGCAATTGGATCATTTCGACCCTGAGTCCTGGATCTATCTTTGCGCTGATGTACATTGGATTTTTTACAGGACCCTCGCCAAGGTTTACCTCCTCCAAAGGGTCTTGTGCTAACATTTTAACATTGTTCGCCAATGGGTCCTTTTCGAAACCTAGAGGTTCATCATCATAGATGGCGTCTAACCTCTGATCTCGAAGGTCTTTTACTTCCAAGTCGGGAGGTTCTGGGTCGAAATATTTCCCAGGGCTTTTTTGAGAAGAGACCTGTTCATTGGCTTCAAGAGCCATATACTTAACTTCAACCTCCAAGGCCGCTATCATTCTATTTTCGGCTACATATGCCGAAATCTTTTGCAAAGTTTGTGACTCAGTCATCGTCACCAAACTCACTTCCCCAGCCTGTTGGCTGTATATCATCAACTCCTCCATAGTCGATGTTTGACAAGTCTTCTCTATCCCACCGAAAATCATAGTCAAAATGTAGATACAGAGAGCAGAAGGCGTTAGGTGCTGGAGTCAGATCGAATTCAGGGGGGTTACATGGCCCTATATGAGCCAAATTTTGTCGAAACTATTCTTTTTGACGCTGTTAATTTCTCCTAAGTAATAGCTTTGATCTGCCTCAATGTTTTCCATGATACCATCAGGACGACATATCGTGACCCTCTAATGCATCGAGGATGGCACTGCACCGATGCCATGTATCCACTCTCGACCCAAGAGCAGATTATAGTTTAGTTTTGCTGAGATCACCATGAACATGGTGGGTCGAAGGATTGGTCCCACTTTGATATCTAGTTGTATGACGCCCATTGTGGTTCTAATGCCTCCTTCATAATTGGACAGGACCATGTTATGGGGTTTGATGTTAGTATCTCCCTTTCCTAGTTTTCCAGCATGAATTGTGGAATTATGTTTATGGTCGCCCCACAATCGACCAGGATTTTGTTTATAGTCACTTCCCCTATCTTCGCTCTGATGAACAGGGGCTTGAGGTGGTTTTTCATCGCCTCCGTTGGTGGCTCAAAGAAAGTGTTATGTTCTTCCACGCAGCCATGATTCATTACATAGTAATTGTGATCGGTGGATCTGGAACTGACTGTTTAACGCTGGTTCGCGAAATGTCGCGGAAGCAAGAGTCGCCACCGTCTTTTATTTTCTCCAACATGGAAAGGATAAAAGCACAAAAAAATTCCTTATTGAGATTAGTTCTCGGTTCGGGAGGTAGATTTATAGAAAGGGAAGGTGTTAGCACCCTTTCTATCCATGGTTATCCATGGGCTCTTAGATAGTTGCTCATTTGTGTTTTCAAAATGTTTGTTTGCTTTTCAAAGTGAGTGGGTTTGAAGAAGTTTCATTTAAAATTTCAGTTCGACTCTTGTATCAGTCCTCAAGAGTGTTTGAAAAGTTGTTTTGAAAGCTTTCTGCAAAGTGTCGGTGTGAAAAGAAGTTTTTGATTTGTTTTGAATTAGAGCAAGTATCTACAAGTCATCTACCTACCCTAAGGAATTAGGCTGTGTAAATGTCCTTAAGGTAGTGCCATCCCACCATTGAGAGGTAGGTAGCACCACCGTTGGAGGTGTTCGAGTCAATTCGAGTTTAGGGACCGTGTGGTCACCAGAGCAATAGTAGGACACCTTAGAAGCTACCCCCATGCCATGTTCATGGACATAAGGACTTACTAAAACGTCCTCTACTCGACGACCACGTTTCGAGGGGCAAGGCAACAGTGAGGCGTACCCTAGGAGTGGTGTGTGAATTGTGTGTCATTTTCAATTATATTTTATCATTGTCATGCTTTTGGTGATCTACGCTTTGATTTTATTTGGGCATACATTTTTTCATGTGATAGTTAACGGTTAAAAGGTGCGGAAATTAAAATGCGTAAAATAAAGGTCCTACGCTATTAAACGGCGCGGGTCTATACATCGCCAAATTAACAAAGACCCGATTTTAAATAAAAGTGCGGAAAGTAAATGTCCTAATTATCTATTACAAGGCTTTGGGGCAAATACATTATATTTAAAACGAAGAATAAAGACAAACGCGCGAAAGGAAATTGGAATCGAAAGTGCGAGGGCGTTGGACCCTTTAAAGATATTAAATTGAAATTACAAATTAATTAATGATTAAATAAAGAAAAGAAATTATTTTATGTTTTTTTGGTATTTTATGAAATAAAGAAGATTAATTGAAATTAGAAATTAAAATAAAAGCCTAGTTCTAAGTTTGTTTTTAATTATTAAAAAATGTTTAAGTTTAACCTAATTTAACCCTAATTAATTAATTGCATATTTATTTACAAGATAATTAATAATTAATAATGATAAGAATAAAAAGGTTAATTATTGAGAAAAAGAATAAAAATACTAAAACCCTATTTTTTATATTTTTTTGTTATTAAGAAAACATTAAAATTTAATCCTAAATTAAACTAACTTGATTAATAAAATTTATTTACAAAATAAAATATTAGTGAATTAAATATTAAAACAATAAACATATTTTTATTTTTATGATTTCTGATTTTTTTGTATTTTTGTATTATGAAAATTATTTTTATGGAATTAAATAAAAGCAATTAATTAAATAAAAGAAAAAAAAGGAGAATTAAAATAAAATAAAAGAAGGGAAATATGCAAACCATAGAGGGGGTATCTGCCCAATTTGGAGGCTTATTGTGAGTAATCTGGCCCAACAGATGCAAGGCCCTTTTGACTTTTGGTGATTGTGTGTGGAGCGCTTGACTGATGTGTATGATAAGCTGCAAGTTCTGTCCTTTAGATTGGGACCCCTGGCCACTTGGCAGGCAAGTACGTATGCGTGAATGGTGGGCTTCAGGTGGGGCACTGCATGGAAATGTATTAAGAAAAATAATATTGAGGAAGTGGGGGACCTGGGAATCGAACCCAGGTCCCAAGGCTTGCCAATCACGTTCCCAACCACTATGCCATTCAACGCGTTTGTAATAATTCTGGACATTAAATAATATAATAGTAAACAAGGGTTAATGATATGAAAATAAAAAAATGCGCCATCTTTTTGAATCAACCAACCACATGATGACACCCAGTCTTCTTCTTCGCTTGTCCTGAAAATACAGAGTAGATAGCGGGGATTTTAAACCCCCACTAAATGGTACCTGCGAAAAATAGCGAACATCACATAGTGAAAAAGAAAAAGGGCGCAATGGTTAGTTTCCATTCGTTGGAAGGTCTTGGTTTCAATGGTGTAGGTTTCATGGCCTAATTTTTCCATATACGCAAAGCCCCAAATAGAAGCTTCTGAAACCCTAACCTGCGTCCATGGTAACTTTGCATACAAGCGTCTATAATTCAATTGGATGGTACCATTAGCTTTAGAATGACCAGGTTAGTATAAATCAAGCATTAAAATGTATGGAAAATGCGTGCAAATCAAAATACGAATATGAACAATATCATGAACAGGGCAAAGTCATTCTACCACTTCTGGATGTATGGAGACTGGAAAAGTATTGAGTCACGTTCAGGAAGGTTCCAGCAATCGTTTGGAATACTTTTTAGGCCTTGAAAGGAGCTCTATCTATGAAAACACTTTGAAGTTTTTGGTCAAAAATGCAAGTTTTGTTTTGAGGTTTCAGCGCAACATTCTTGTCCTTGAGCATTAGGGTTTGTTTGTATATGTATGAGGAATCATTCTAGGTCAAAAACAAAGCCCATAATCCATTGAATCAATGTTTTCAATTTTTTGATTTTCAAGCATCTTTTTCAATATTTTTGTCATGAAAAACATGCCTATTTTGGAAGATCTTGCCTCTTGATGTGGTACACGAAATCTCTAGGTCATGATGAGGGAATATGCTGCACAAAAAGATTTGGAAAACATGTTTTAGTATTTTTCTTATATTTAATTTTAATTAAATGAATTAATAGGATTAAAAACTCAATTAATTAATTAACAATAAGAAAATAACTCCCCTTTGGGTCAATGGGTCGTGCATAGCCTTTGGGTAATGATTCATGGAAGGAATTGAGGCCCATTAGCAATTTTGAGGCATTTGAAGCAAGGTTGACTTTTCAAAATTCCCAAAAATTTCCCAACTTCCACAAGGCATATCTTGCTCAATTTTGATGCTTTGATCATGTTCTTGGACATTTTGGAAAGGTCCTGAAGTCCTCTAACCAATGCCTTTGGTCCCATTTCATTTTTATTTACCAATATCAAGGTATGGCCTTTGACTTAAAGTCCCTTTTTGTTGACTTTTGAAAATGACCTATAATGTTGAGATTGATAACTTTTTGTGAGAGCATCTCTTGGACTTGAAGTGTGAAGATGCGTTGTAGGAAATGTCATTCTCTTCAAAATGAGATTTGGATGGAATTTTTCTGATAAACCATGTGGAAGTTATGCCCTGGTCAATTTGCAGTTGACTTTTCCAACTGTCCAAAAATAGAAACTTTTGCATCTTGAGACTTTTTGAGCCATGCCTTGAGAATCATGATCAAGAATTGATCAAATGATGTTTGTGGCTTCAAAATAAGATGTTGACCAAAAATTTTGACTTTTGACTGTCAAGTGACCATTTTGCCCTGCAGTTGACTGTGAAGCAATTAGGGTTTTTGATTGTGCAATTTTGTGCTGTGAGTCTTGAAACTTGACCTAAGGATGCTTGACAATGTTTATAGGCATGTGGGACTTGTTGGGACCCTTGGAAACTTCAATTTCTTTGACAGAACCAAAACCCTAATTTTTGACTATTAGGAGGCAATTGGACTGTGCAACTCTTGGGAGATTTTGAAGCATGCTCTTTGCAAATCTTGAAGAATATGGGAGGGCAAATTTTGGGGTACAACAGTTGCCCCTGTTCAATCTTCTTAGACCTGAGGGTGTAGATTAGCTGACGTGCCTTTCGTAATCCGAAGGTGGAAGATGATTGAACACTAGAGTGCCCAGAAATTTGCGCTCACATGTTAGCAGTGTGATGGTGGGAATGGGCTTACAGATGCCATTTGGAGATTGATGGATAGGAAGATGGGCTTACAGATGCCATGTTGAGAGGTGATGGATAGGTGGATGGGCTTATAGATGCCATCTGGGTGTCGATCGCGTAAGAGATTCCTTAGCGAGAACTTGCGTACCTGAAAAAAGAAAGATGATTACCTGACCTGTTACAGGAGTTGGTCTTCAAACTCTTTATATAGATGCGCCCTGGCTGGATACGGGAATCGGATCTTGAAACTCTTCGGACGTGCCCTAGCGAGATACAGGGATCGAGTCTGGAGCTTCAAAAGGTGATGAATAAATCAAGGATGGTTACTACCTCAACGGGACGATGAGAGAACCTTGGACGATTACTATCTCAACAATAACGATGAGAGAACCTTGGGCGATTACTACCTCAACAGTAACGATGAGAGAACCTTGGGCGATTACTACCTCAACAGTAACGATGAGAGAATCTGGGGCGATTACTACCTCAACAGTAACGATGAGAGAATCTTGGATGTCTTCTACTGAGTCTTCATCAGGAAAATATTTAGGAATCGATTTAACTGGACCAGAGAAGGCCTTGGAATCTTCAACTGAGTCTTCATCAGGAAAATCTTTAGGAATCGATTTAACTAGACCAGAGAAGGCCTTTGATTGGATCGGCATCAGAAAAATCTTTAGGAGTCGATTTAACTGAACCAGGCAAGGTCTTGGAATCTTCAACTGAGTCTTCATCAGGAAAATCTTTAGGAATCGATTTACCTGGACCAGAGAAGGCCTTTGACTGGATCGGCATCAGAAAAATCTTTAGGAGTCGATTTAACTGAACCAGGCAAGGTCTTGGAATCTTCAACTGAGTCTTCATCAGGAAAATCTTTAGGAATCGATTTAACTGGACCAGAGAAGGCCTTTGACTGGATCGGCATCAGAAAAATCTTTAGGAGTCTATTTAACTGAACCAGGCAAGGTCTTGGAATCTTCAACTGAGTCTTCATCAGGAAAATCTTTAGGAATCGATTTAACTGGACCAGAGAAGGCCTTTGACTGGATCGGCATCAGAAAAATCTTTAGGAGTCGATTTAACTGAACCAGGCAAGGTCTTGGAATCTTCAACTGAGTCTTCATCAGGAAAATCTTTAGGAATCGATTTAACTGGACCAGAGAAGGCCTTTGACTGGATCGGCATCAGAAAAATCTTTAGGAGTCGATTTAACTGAACCAGGAAAGGTCTTGGAATAACTTCAACTGGATCGGCATCAGAAAAATCTTTAGGAATCGATTTAACTGGACCAGAGAAGGCCTTTGACTGGATCGGCATCAGAAAAATCTTTAGGAGTCGATTTAACTGAACCAGGCAAGGTCTTGGAATAACTTCAACTGGATCGGCATCAGAAAAATCTTTAGGAATCGATTTAACTGAACCAGAGAAGGCCTTTGACTGGATCGGCATCAGAAAAATCTTTAGGAGTCGATTTAACTGAACCAGGCAAGGTCTTGGAATCTTCAACTGGAATAAGAATCAGGGAGATCCTAGGGTCGATCTGACTGAACCAGAGAAGGTTTTGGATTAACTTTGACTGGATAAGAATCAGAAAAATCTTAGGGTCGATTTAACTGAACCAGACTAAAGTCTTGGAATATCTTCAACTGGAATAAGAATCAGGGAGATCTTAGCATCGATCTGACTGAACCAGAGAAGGCCTTGGACATAGCTGAGAACTTAACTGGATCTTTCCTGAATGGTAAAGGTCAGTCATATGCAATGCATGATATGGATCAAGCCATGATGTTCTCAACATAAATGAGATCGTATGTTCATGATGCATGTATGTGATGTCTTTGAATGTATGTTTTTGTCTAGGAAAGTAAATCCTTGACGGGTGCCGGGAAGTCACATCCTGGGCTGATGTTGGAGAATTGCGCTTTGTTGTTTCTGCTGGGGATGATAGTTGCAAGAATACCGGTAGGAGAAGATAACTCCGTTGGGGGATAAACTTGATGAAGAGATTACTCTGCGGGGAATAACTGCTCTAGCTACCTTGCTGGGGAACAGTACTCTGTGGGAGGAGAGGTATTTTGTCGGGATGTTGATGATAACTTCATTGGGGATATCGTTGTTATGTTGGAAGTGTTAATAGACTCCACTGGGGATAAGAAGACTTCGCCGAGGACGATCTTTCCGTGGCTTTTGGCTGAGGATAACCCAGTTATATCCCGGTGGGGAAATAACCTTTGAATAAAGCCGAGGGACGCGTTCGTGCTCTGCAGGGGGAAGCTTCCAGAATCTACTGGGGATGTGCTCCCTGCCGGGGAGATGGATTCAAACTTTCCTGGGGAAATCTTGAACTATACTGGACTCTCCTGGGGAAATTTTTGAGATATATTGGGGAAGTGGCTCCACTGAATGTCTGATATACCGCCGGGGAACGATCTTAGATTGAGACTGCCGGGGATGCTTGTTAAGAATATCTGTATGATTATGCTGGGGAATGTTGAGATCTGCTGGAGAATACCCAACTTCCTTAAGACTGACAGGATAACTCTGCTTGGGGAGAGTGCCTTGACTTGCCGACTCACTCTCTGGGGAATTAAGGTGTATTGGTTGTGTTCTTCAGCTGAACTTATCTTGTATCTTGTGGACAGAGCAATTAGATCGCTTGGACGATTCATTACTGCCCCTGTTTCTGTGGGAGAAGATACTGGTGGCGTCTTGATAACTGCCGTTTGACAAACCTTCTTCTGATAGGCAAGTGACGAGGCGCCAGGATATAGTCGTACGCTCAAATCCCTAATTTTTGCCTGGACCGCCCTTTCGGGTTTTCAGTCCACCGGGATACCCATTTCTGCCCAAGCCGCCTTTTCAGGTTTTCGACTTGCCGGGTGTACAGATTTTTTTCATTTCATCCCTCATTTTGCCCGAACCCTTTTGGTTCGCCGGGAAGCCCTTATTTTTGCCTAGGTGTGTCAACCTAGCGGGTCTTTGATTACGCGTAGTATCTTTTTCGACTATATCCATGCTCTCAGGATGTAGGGAGGTGCCCCTGTCAGTAGCGTTGTGTAGCCATATTACCAGAAGATGTCTGATCGTGCAAGATTTGTTGTTGGAATTCCTGTCCAATGCCCCAAGTGACTTAGGCGGAGATTTGCCCCTGGTTATCTTTGCATTTTGAGAGATTCTCCGAATCTTGACTGAATTGCCCCGGATGATGGACAATAATCACGCCTGCCCCTTGATTGGAAGTGCTTTTGTTCACTAGGTATTCATCGTGCGAATTTCCCTGCTGTTCAAACAAATAGTCATATGCAAACAATGTTATATAAAAAATGCAAAGCTTATGTCTGTCTTGAAGATTTCGAAAATGTATTTTTTTTAGTAAAAACAAGTGAATTTTGTAAACTGTGATGTCAACTCGTTATTTTACCGTAGGCCTTAAGGAGTCAGGATACCTTTCGTAACAGTATGCTTTCGAACTAACCCATGCTTCAGCTAGGACTTTTGAGGGTTATAACGTGGCCTAGTTCATGGTTTAAGAAACAAAGGATAAAGGCTCAAATTGTTTGTACCCACCCACTCTTCGTGATGTTCTTCAAACCTAAGCTCAGTTGATCGTGCGTTAGACCTTGTTTGAGTCTTTGCTTTGACATACCAATGATGATTTATTCTGAATAGGCAGTCATTTTTGTTTTTGTTGAGGGTTTGTATGACCTCTTTCTTTTTGATTTCGCTATCCCTAAATTTTGCCTGAACTGTTTCTTTTGTGATTACAGTCAGCGGGATGCCCCAGTTTTGTAAGTCTCCTTCATAGGTTTTGACTTATTGGGTTTTTATTTTTGAGATATAATGACTGCCTATCCTTATGATTATTCGGAATCATCATTGTCTTCTTTTTTTTTGTAAGAACCTCTTTGGTGCCATTCGTTATGCACTTGGATCAACTGAGAGAACTACCCTGCCCCAAGTTATGATAAAGGGTTTTAATTTTCGAAAAGAAAAACTCCTACTTCTTTGGCTCAGAGGGGTTGACGAGGGATTATCTTCCTTATAACTCCAGTGTTTAGGGATTGAAACAATTCCTGTACCTCATCAGCGGGGTCTGTTCAAAAGCATACTGTAAGGATCGTGGTATCGTTTTCGTCATCCTCCCTCAAGAGGCTTAGAATTATTAATCGAGCGTTGATCATCAGAAAAAATATGAAAATAATTTGCATATAGTGAATACGAATATATTGCTTCAAAACAGACATATGCGATGCATTAATGAAATAACAACGTTTAACATGAGTAAATGTTTGAACCAAAGAAAATTACAACTTGAAAAATTCTAATGAACAAAAGTCTTCTAATCTCAAGACTTGTTACTTCGACTGGTGCATCTTGTAGGGATGGCAGGAGCATTCAGCCTGGCCCATCTGGGTGAAATCCACAGCTCTTTCATTAATCAGATCTTGGATCTTATTCTTCAGAGCCCAGCAGTCGTCAGTGTCATGTCCTGGACTGTCAGAGTGGTATGTACATCTTTCCTCAGGATTATACTTTAGGGAGGCTGTGTTGAGATTCTTAGGAGGGTCCCTTAACGTCACCAGATTCAATCTCAACAATTGCTGTAAAGCTTGAGACGGTGGCACGTTGAGCTTGGTGAACTGCCTTTTAGGCTTGTCTGGCTTGCTCTGATCAGCCCGTTGTTCTTGGCGAGGTCGTTGTTGGACCTGTGAAGTGGTAGCAGCTTGGAGAGGTCTATTCATTGGACCAGACCTTTGTCCTCTTGGAAGCTGTTCAATGACCTGGTCCCTGACTTGGGCTGGTTGCTTCATGTCTTGATGAAGCTGACTGATCATTGCCCTCAGCTCTCCTTGCTCCCGAGCTAAACCTTGGATGAGAGCCCTTTGTCCAAGCATCTGGGTTCTCATCTTATCTACCTCAGCTTGCAAACGTTTCAGCTGTTCGTCCTTGTCATCTTCGGGACTTTGCTTGGCCAAATTCCCCATAAGGAGTGTCCTCAACTCTTCCTGCCCCTTGGATAGGCTTAGGAAGATCTCTCTGAACTGAATCTCTTGAACCTGAAGATCCTGGTTGTATTGTTGGGAAGCCATTGCTGAAATAAACAGCACAGATGGTAAGTGACCTGTAACAAGGATACCTGTAATGCAATGATGTGTATGTATGCATGCAATGTTTTCAAGGATCTTGCGGGATAGACAAGAAAATTTGTTAGAATCTGGATTTTGTAGCTTGATGGAAGGCACTGCATATTGTTGAGAGTCCTTCTTCAAGAGTCAAGGCTCTCCATATCGAGTGGGTCATCGCCCCTGACTTAAGTCATCAACCTGGCTAGAGGAAAATAAATCCCCTTTGCCCCTTTCTATACAGTTTGGTTCATCATGACCTGCATCACAGACCCTTGAGACCCTTGAAATGGATTAGTCCTTATGTAGGATGTATGCAATGGTATGATGTTATGATGTTATGCTATGCGTGGCGTAACATAGGTAAACCCTGTTATGAGTCCAGATTAAGGACTGTAAACAAAACCTGCAAGAAACTCAAGTGTCAGATAACAAGTATGCAAGTAGTCAAGTTTGAAAGCACACAAGTCACACAAGAGAAGCCCTTAGAGTTTAGGCCAGCATGGGGTCTAGGTATTACCCTCTTTCAGTTTGTTGGTTCAGACCTATCCTATTAGAAGTAACCGGGTTCTAGAGGATCCCAATATCACTGACTACCCTCAATCGGTCATAACTCCAGCATCGCAATCTTTTCTTGCAGCCAGAACCATCACGAGAGTTTAGCCTCAATGGGTGTAGCATACTGCTACTGTTCTATTGGCCAAGTTGGGTCATTTAAGGTTCTAAGGTCGGTTGGTGCTTAATGACTCCTCAGAAGACCCATATTCTCCTCGTTGCAACACAAGGGATATCGGTACAAACCAAGGTGCCACACCAACGTAGCCACTGCTTCACCCATGTCGGTCTACACCGGACAGGTCCCTCACAGCTTATGCTACCTAAACAGGGTATCCCCAGATCCGGGTTAGGATCTATGTAACTCCGATGCAACCCACAATTTAAAGCAAACAAGTCAAAACAATTGAAAACACAGTTATGAACTATCCTAAGGTACACCTCACTTAAAGAGTTCCCCAGCAGAGTCGCCAGTTCTGTGATCGGTGGATCTGGAACTGACTGTTTAACGCTGGTTCGTGAAATGTCGCGGAAGCAAGAGTCGCCACTGTCTTTTATTTTCTCCAACATGGAAAGGACAAAAGCACAGAAAAATTCCTTATTGAGATTAGTTCTCGGTTCGGGAGGTAGATTTATAGAAAGGGAAGGTGTTAGCACCCTTTCTATCCATGGTTATCCATGGGCTCTTAGATACTTGCTCATTTGTGTTTTCAAAATGTTTGTTTGCTTTTCAAAGTGAGTGGGTTTGAAGAAGTTTCGTTTAAAATTTCAGTTAGACTCTTGTATCAGTCCTCAAGAGTGTTTGAAAAGTTGTTTTGAAAGCTTTCTGCAAAGTGTCGGTGTGAAAAGAAGTTTTTGATTTGTTTTGAATTAGAGAAAGTATCTACAAGTCATCTACCTACCCTAAGGAATTAGGCTGTGTAAATGTCCTTAAGGTAGTGCCATCCCACCATTGAGAGGTAGGTAGCACCACCGTTGGAGGTGTTCGGGTCAATTCGAGTTTAGGGACCGTGTGGTCACCAGAGCAATAGTAGGACACCTTAGAAGCTACCCCCATGCCATGTTCATGGACATGAGGACTTACTAAAACGTCCTCTACTCGACGACCACGTTTCGAGGGGCAAGGCAACAGTGAGGCGTACCCTAGGAGTGGTGTGTGAATTGTGTGTCATTTTCAATTATATTTTATCTTTGTCATGCTTTTGGTGATCTACGCTTTGATTTTATTTGGGCATACATTCTTTCATGTGATAGTTAACGGTTAAAAGGTGCGGAAATTACAATGCGGAAAATAAAGGTCCTACGCTATTACAAGGCGCGGGTCTATACATCGCCAAATTAACAAAGACCCGATTTTAAATAAAAGTGCGGAAAGTAAATGTCCTAATTATCTATTACAAGGCTTTGGGGCAAATACATTATATTTAAAACGAAGAATAAAGACAAACGCGCGAAAGGAAATTGGAATCGAAAGTGCGAGGGCGTTGGACCCTTTAAAGATATTAAATTGAAATTACAAATTAATTAATGATTAAATAAAGAAAAGAAATTATTTTATGTTTTTTTGGTATTTTATGAAATAAAGAAGATTAATTGAAATTAGAAATTAAAATAAAAGCCTAGTTCTAAGTTTGTTTTTAATTATTAAAAAATGTTTAAGTTTAACCTAATTTAACCCTAATTAATAATTGCATATTTATTTACAAGATAATTAATAATTAATAATGATAAGAATAAAAAGGTTAATTATTGAGAAAAAGAATAAAAATACTAAAACTCTATTTTTTATATTTTTTTGTTATTAAGAAAACATTAAAATTTATTCCTAAATTAAACTAACTTGATTAATAAAATTTATTTACAAAATAAAATATTAGTGAATTAAATATTAAAACAATAAACATATTTTTATTTTTATGATTTCTGATTTTTTTGTATTTTTGTATTATGAAAATTATTTTTATGGAATTAAATAAAAGCAATTAATCAAATAAAAGAAAAAAAAAGGAGAATTAAAATAAAATAAAAGAAGGGAAATATGCAAACCATAGAGGGGTATCTGCCCAATTTGGAGGCTTATTATGAGTAATCTGGCCCAACAGATGCAAGGCCCTTTTGACTTTTGGTGATTGTGTGTGGAGCGCTTGACTGATGTGTATGATAAGCTGCAAGTTCTGTCCTTTAGATTGGGACCCCTGGCCACTTGGCAGGCAAGTACGTATGCGTGTATGGTGGGCTTCAGGTGGGGCGCTGCATGGAAATGTATTAAGAAAAATAATATTGAGGAAGTGGGGGACCTGGGAATCGAACCCAGGTCCCAAGGCTTGCCAATCACGTTCCCAACCACTATGCCATTCAACGCGTTTGTAATAATTCTAGACATTAAATAATATAATAGTAAACAAGGGTTAATGATATGAAAACAAAAAAATGCACCAGCTTTTTGAATCAACCAACCACATGACGACACCCAGTCTTCTTCTTCGCTTGTCCTGAAAATACAGAGTAGATAGCGGGGGTTTTAAACCCCCACTAAATGGTACCTGCGAAAAATAGCGAACAACACATAGTGAAAAAGAAAAAGGGCGCGATGGTTAGTTTCCATTCGTTGGAAGGTCCTGGTTTCAATGGTGTAGGTTTCATGGCCTAATTTTTCCATATACGCAAAGCCCCAAATAGAAGCTTCTGAAACCCTAACCTGCGTCCATGGTAACTTTGCATACAAGCGTCTATAATTCAATTGGATGGTACCATTAGCTTTAGAATGATCAGGTTAGTATAAATCAAGCATTAAAATGTATGGAAAATGCGTGAAAATCAAAATACGAATATGAACAATATCATGAACAGGGCAAAGTCATTCTACCACTTCTGGATGTATGGAGACTGGAAAAGTATTGAGTCACGTTCAGGAAGGTTCCAGCAATCATTTGGAATACTTTTTAGGCCTTGAAAGGAGCTCTATCTATGAAAACAGTTTTGAAGTTTTTGGTCAAAAATGCAAGTTTTGTTTTGAGGTTTCAGCGCAGCATTCTTGTCCTTGAGCATTAGGGTTTGTTTGTATATGTATGAGGAATCATTCTAGGTCAAAAACAAAGCCCATAATCCATTGAATCAATGTTTTCAATTTTTTGATTTTCAAGCATCTTTTTCAATCTTTTTGTCATGAAAAACATGCCTATTTTGGAAGATCTTGCCTCTTGATGTGGTACACGAAATCTCTAGGTCATGATGAGGGAATATGCTGCACAAAAAGATTTGGAAAACATGTTTTAGTATTTTTCTTACATTTAATTTTAATTAAATGAATTAATAGGATTAAAAACTCAATTAATTAATTAACAATAAGAAAATAACTCCCCTTTGGGTCAATGGGTCGTGCATAGCCTTTGTGTAATGATTCATGGAAGGAATTGAGGCCCATTAGCAATTTTGAGGCATTTGAAGCAAGGTTGACTTTTCAAAATTCCCAAACATTTCCCAACTTCCACAAGGCATATCTTGCTCAATTTTTAAGCTTTGATCATGTTCTTGGACATTTTGGAAAGGTCTTGAAGTCCTCTAACCAATGCCTTTGGTCACATGTCATTTTGGTTTACCAATCTCAAGTTATGTCCTTTGACTTAAAGTCCCTTTTTGTTGACTTTTGAAAATGACCTATAATGTTGAGATTGATAACTTTTTGTGAGAGCATCTCTTGGACTTGAAGTGTGAAGATGCGTTGTAGGAAATGTCATTCTCTTCAAAATGAGCTTTGGATGGAATTTTTCTGATAAACCATGTGGAAGTTATGCCCTGGTCAATTTGCAGTTGACTTTTCCAACTGTCCAAAAATAGAAACTTTTGCATCTTGAGACTTTTTGAGCCATGCCTTGAGAATCATGATCAAGAATTGATCAAATGATGTTTGTGGCTTAAAAATAAGATGTTGACCAAAAATTTTGACTTTTGACTGTCAAATGACCATTTTGCCCCTGCAGTTGACTGTGAAGCAATTAGGGTTTTTGACTGTGCAATTTTGTGCTGTGAGTCTTGAAACTTGACCTAAGGATGCTTGACAATGTTTATAGGCATGTGGGACTTGTTGGGACCCTTGGAAACTTCAATTTCTTTGACAGAACCAAAACCCTAATTTTTGACTGTTAGGAGGCAATTGGACTGTGCAACTCTTGGGAGATTTTGAAGCATGCTCTTTGCAAATCTTGAAGAATATGGGAGGGCAAATTTTGGGGTACAACAGTAACACATTGGCCTGTGTTTGGACATCTCTTGCTCGACCATCAAGTCAGTTTCCTCAACTTCGACCTGACGGTTGTATTCTCTAGGCAGCACTGATATGACATTCACCAAGATGTCTAAAGTGTCCTCAGAGTCAGAGTCACCCTCATCATTCGACCCACATTCTTCCGGCCACGCCAGAGGTTTCCTCTCTAGAGGTTTCCTTTGTTTTCTTTTCACATTGGTGCTAACCTCTGGGTGAGGCTCTGTTGCCTCTTTTTCGGCTTTTCACCGTCTTTGGAATCTTCTCCATTGCGAACGGGACATAGGTTTTTTCCCTTTGTAATTGCTCAATATATGAGCCATTTTATTTGATGTAGAGGCATGGTACTCTTTTCTGTAGTCCAAAGAGGAACCCTTTGGCATGTCGAACGTCTTCCATCTCTCTTCATTGGGCCTCTTTCTACCCATGGTGTTAAGCTAAGTATCTATAGGTACATTAGTTGGAGGCCGAAAAGTTGGTGGCCTCTTTACCCGACTCATGGATCCTTTTTGATGTCCCCTTCTGGGATCAAATCTGACTTCTGGACCCATTTTTGGTTGGGCATTGGTGCCACGTTTTGCTTTCACAGCTCTCATATCTTGTATGTGTTCTGCGGCTTTCTTGTCGAAATAGAGCTGTATCTAGGGCACAACATCACTTCCGATTTTTTCTTCTGGCATATGTGTAGAAAGTCTGCCAGATCTTCGTTCTCCTTTGGAAATGTCGATTTATTCACTTCCTCCTGTCGAATAGCTTCTTCTGAAGCCTTGGCGTCAGAGACTTCGACCATGTTGACCTCCTTGTTGCTTTTGGAAACGAGATTCATTTTCCGCATTTTGGCCTCTAAGTTCTCTGTCGAACCTTTCACAGCATCCAAGTAAGAACTGAAGGAAAATTGCGATCAAAACGCAGCGGAATATAAAATTTTCCTTTAGAGATCCTTACGAATGAGCATGGTCAGTGATAGAAAGTTTTACCTCTTGTGGCGATTCAGACCTTTGATGTCGTGATCACGAGCGTTGATGAAGAACAACGCCTCTACTCAGTCCACACGAACAGATCGCTTCCGGTCACAGTGCTAGCTGATCATGAACAGAAACCTTGAGTGAGAGAGAGAGTCAAAAACGAAAATGCATCAAGTGAAAAAACTTCATCACAAGGGATCTATTTATAGAATCACTCGTGTGGGCTACAAGCTAAAAGCCCAATTAAGGCTATAAGCTAAAAGCCCAATTAAGCTTATGGACATCATACCTTATGATGTACCATATATCACTTATCCACGTGGTACCTTACCACTTTCCGTATTACACTTAAGTGTACCGTACCTTACGGTGTTCCTTATTTATTCTATCTCTCATCAACCTGTCCTTATGTGTGTGACCCTGTAGGTTTTCGCGACGTTGGCAATTATATTAAATTACACATTTAATATAATAAATAGTGAGCGGTATCTAGCAACACATCACTGTTACCCAAGTCACGAAAATGTCATGTGATCTGACCAAACCTTTTCCGTGATAATATTTGTGTTGTACAATTACCCTTTTGCCCTCATGTCTATATTGAACACAAGGCATACACTATGTCACCCTTGTCCACTTCAATATTGGGCCCTTAGATATTTATCCTGTTATGTAGGATGAGCAAATTCCATCTAGGTCACTCATGTCCCTTAGCATGCTTTGTGAAGTACCCATCAACCATCTTTATAGTCATCCAGTTACGGATGACGTTTGATCAGCAATAAAGTACTTGACTCTACATCTAGGGTCCATAGTGGTTTCAGGTCGAAGGGTGGTATACACCATTATCATCATGAGAATAACTTATGACACTTTGCATAACATTCTATGTAGTATTCTCATAACGGGTCAATCCAGTATAAATATTACTCCTAATATTCATACCTATGTCAAGACTTGATAACTCCTTATCTATGATCCATGAGATGTGATCATCAATCTATCTTCATAATAATCTTAATGCTTTAATGTTATCCCACTTCACATTAAAGCTTGACTACGGATACTTTAAGAATAGTTTCTTATGTTTAACGGGATCTCATGATTAAGTCACACTTAACATTTCATTAAACCAATAAACCATTCTAGGGACTTTATTATTTTGGAAAACATAATAAAGAAATGCCTTTTATTATTAATAAATAATTCGATACAAGTACCAAAAGTATTGGCCTCTAGGGCTTACACCAACAATCTTCCACTAGCACTAGAGCCAATCAGGCATACCCCTAATACCCATAGATCTAGTATGTCCATCATGCTTCAGCTGCGCAAGCGGCTTTGTTAATGGGTCAGCAACATTGTCAAGTGTAGGTACTCTGCATATTTTCACATCTCCCCGATCGATTATCTCTCGAATGAGATGATAACGCCTAAGTATGTGTTTGGATCGTTGGTGAGATCTAGGCTCCTTAGCTTGTGCGATAGCACCATTGTTATCACAATAGAGATCAATGGGATCCACAATGCTATGGACTATGCCAAGTTCACTAATGAACTTCTTGATCCAAACAGCTTCCTTTGCTGCAGTTGAGGCAGCAATATACTCAGCCTCGGTTGTAGAATCAGCAACTGTATCTTGCTTTGAACTTTTCCAGCTCACAGCGCCACCATTTAAACAAAACACATAACCAGATTACAATCTAAAGTCATCCTTATCTGTCTGGAAGCTAGCATCAGTGTATCCAATTACAGCAAGCTCTTCCTGACCTCCATATATCAAGAATGAATCCTTAGTCCTTCTCAAGTACTTAAGGATATTCTTGACAGCTACCCAATGAGCATCACCGGGATTAGACTGGTACCTACTCGTTGCACTTAAAGAATACGAGACATCTGGTCGAGTACATAGCATGGCATACATGATAGATCCTATTGCAGATGCATATGGAATCTTATCCATGCGATCCCTTTCTTCCTTACTTGAAGGGGATTGTGTTTTTGACAGACACATGCCATGTTGCATAGGTATGAATCCTTTCTTGGAATCATGCATATTAAAGCGTCTCAACACTTTTTCTATGTATGTACTCTGACTTAGGCCAAGCAGTTTTTGTGACCTATCTCTATAGATCCTGATTCCTAATATATAGGCTGCTTCACCTAGGTCCTTCATTGAAAAGCATTTCCCTAACCAAGTCTTCACTTGTTGCAAGGTAGGGACATCGTTTCCAATGAGTAATATGTCATCTACATATAATACCAGGAATACGATCATGCTCCCACTAACCTACTTGTAGACACAAGGCTCATCTTCATTCTTGATGAATCCATATTGTTTTACTGTTTCATCAAAACAAAGATTCCAGCTTCTGGAAGCTTGCTTTAATCCATAAATTGATCGCTGTAACTTACATATCTTTTGGGCTTCCTCTGGTATGTCAAATCCTTCAGGTTGTGTCATGTACACATCCTCAAGAAGATTCCCATTAAGGAAAGCAGTTTTGACATCCATCTGCCATATTTCATAATCATGATATGCAGCGATAGCAAGTAAAATCCGAACAGATTTAAGCATTGCAACTGGTGAAAAGGTTTCATCATAGTCCACCCCATGAATTTGTTTATAGCCTTTTGCAACCAGTCTTGCCTTATAGGTATGTACCTTACCATCCATGTCAGTCTTCTTTTTGAAGACCCACTTGCATCCTATAGGGTTAACTCCTATAGGAGGCTCTACCAAGGTCCAAACCTGGTTTGTGTACATGGAATCCATTTCAGATTTCATGGCTTCTAGCCACTTCTCGGACTCAGGACCAGTTATGGCCTCTTGGTAGGTCACAGGCTCATCTTGATCCATGAGTAATACATCACCCTGTCACTTATGAGATATCCATATCTCTCAGGTTGTTGACGTATCCTGCTTGACCTACGCTGGTCTTGTTCTACTTGAGCAGGTTGCTCTTCCACAACTACTTGTGTTTCCTGCTCTAATTCCTCCATAGGTGTATCAATGCTTTGTGGTTCTTGAATTTCTTCAAGCTCTATTTTCCTCCCACTGATTCTTTTGGAAATAAAATACTTTTCCAGAAAAACTCCAGTTCGAGCGACAAACACTTTGCCCTCAGAAGGATTGTAGAAGTAATACCCTCTTGTTTCTTTAGGATACCCAACAAATAAGCATTTGTCAGATTTGGGCTCAAGCTTAGTTGAAATTTGTCGTTTCACATAAACTTCACAACCCCAAATCTTCATGTAAGACATATGTGGTTTCTTACCACTCCATATCTCATATGGTGTCTTCTCAACCTTTTTGGATGGAACTCGGTTAAGTTTGTAAGCTGCAGTCAATAGTGCATGTCCCCAAAAGGAGTTCGGAAGATCGGCATGACTCATCATGGATCGAACCATGTCTAACAAGGTCCGATTTCTTCTCTCGGATACACCATTCCATTGTGGTGTTCCGGGAGGAGTAAATTGGGATAAAATCCCACATTCCTTTAGATGGTCATCAAACTCTAGGCTTAAATATTCACCGCCTCAATCTGATCGAAGAACTTTAATATTCTTACCTAGTTGGTTTTGTACTTCATTCTTGAATTCCTTGAATTTTTCAAAGGTTTCAGATTTGTGTTTCATTAAATACACATAACCATATCTACTGAAATCATCAGTAAATGTGATGAAGTATTGAAAACCTCCTCTGGCTGGTATGTTCAGTGGTCCACATACATCAGTATGTATGAGGGCCAAAAGATCATTAGCCCTTTCACCTTTTCCTGTGAATGGGGACTTTGTCATCTTTCCAATTAAACAAGATCTGCATGTCTCATATGATTCATAATCAAAAGAGTCCAAGAGTCCATCTTTATGGAGTTTGGAAATGCGTTTCTCATTTATGTGGCCTAAGCGACAGTGCCAAAGGTAGCTTGGATTTAACTCATTAGGTTTAATCCGTTTAGTATTAATGTTATAAATTGGCATTTCAAGATCAAGGACATATAGTCCATTGTTCATTTGTGCAGAAGCATAGAATATATCATTCAAATAAATAGAGCAACAATTGTTCTTTATTATAAATGAAAAACCAAACTTGTCCAAACAAGAAACGGAAATAATATTCCTACTAATTGCAGGTACATAATAACAGTTCTCTAACTGAATTATTAAACCACTAGGTAAAGTCAAAACATAAGTTCCTACGGCTAAAGCAGCAACCTTTGCTCCATTTCCAACTCGTAGGTCAACTTCACCTTTTGCCAAATCTCTACTCCTTTTTAGCCCCTGCACATTAGTACAAATGTGAGAACCGCATCCAGTATCTAATACCCATGATGCAGAAGTAGATAAATTAATTTCAATAACAAAAATACCTGAATTTGAAGTCCCTACTCCATTGTTCTTATCTTCCAGGTACTTTGGGCAGTTTCTCTTCCAATGTCCGGTCTTACCACAATGGAAGCAAGTGCCCTCCTTTGCTATGCCTCCACTAGGCTTCAAAGCAGGAACAGTAGGTTTAGGCTTGGCAACTTCCTTGCCTTTCCCTTTACCAACCTGCTTGGTAGGCCTCTTGTTCAGCTTCTTTCCATTACTGACCATCAGAATGGACTTCCCTTTTGTCTTCATATTCTGCTCATCAGTTTTCAACATGCTTAGCAATTCTGGAAGACTCTTATCCATGTCATTCATGTTGAAATTCATGACAAACTGATTAAAGCTATCTGGCAACGATTGCAAGATAAAATCAGTTGCAAGTTCCTTTCCAAGCGGAAACCCTAACCTTTCAAGGTTCTCCACATACCCAATCATTTTGAGTACATGGGGACCTACAGGGTTTCCCTCAGATAACTTGCTGTTAAAAAGGGCCTTTGAAACCTGAAACCTCTCATTTCTTGCCTTCTCTTGATAGAGCATTTTCAGATGTCCGATCATATCGAACGCTGACATGTTCTCGTGTTGCTTTTGCAACTCCGAGTTCATAGTAGCTAGCATGAGACAAGCGGCTTCATTAGCATCATCAAGATGCTTCTTATAAGCTTCTCTTTCTGCCTTAGGTGCCGAACTAGGCGGTTCCTCTTCAGGAACAGGTGTCTCCAAGACATACAGCTTCTTATCGTGCTTGAGGACAATCCTCATATTTCGGTGCCAATCCAAGAAATTTGTCCCAGACAATTTTTCCTTATCTAGGATTGATCGCAAAATATGGTTGTTTGTTGTCATGGTAATCTACAAAAAAAAATGAAAATATAAGTATCATTAAAACAACATATTTAATTAGGCCTTTAATCAAATATGCTCCCACTATTTTACTCAAACCAAATGACCCTCATCATTTGATTCGGAAAATCCCGTTGGAAGACTTTCTAGTGGGTCGAGATCCACATTTCACTTTGTTCTAAGTCAGCGTTAGGCTGATTACACAAAACTAGGTTATTTAGGTAGGAACTCCTTCCAATTGTATCTCATACAACTCTCGAATATTTTCAGTTGGGTGAATAACTCCTTATTCTAATTCATCATATGAATCATTTCCAACTCTTGCTTCTAAACATGTATAATCTTATTATAATGTGTTTAGTTAAGTTTGACCCATTGTTTTAGCAGTTGGATATTACAATTATCCCATTGCACCTTACTAATATAGAACATGCACCTCGCGTAGGCGAAACCTACATTATTCGATACTAGTCTTGATGAATGCTAAAACTTTGAAAGCATGAACTTAATATTTAACTTGAGGGATTTTGTTATTAGTTTGATCTCACCGGCTTAACATGCAATTCGTCTCTCTCATGCATCAACATACAAACACATGCATCAATATACATAAAAGGATACAGTTATGGCCCCTAGCGCAATTGTTCTCCCAAGCCAATGAGAGAACCTAAGCTAACCTAATAACGATCTAAACTTCTCCAAGCAAGATCTCCAAGGTTATCCTCCTTTGATATTGTATTCTTCTCTTTCTTCATAACATTACATTACATAAAAGAAACTCGTTTTACATACGAGGGAGTGAGATGAGAAAAGAAGTTACATCAAGAATTTTAGAGAGAGGCACGACACGCAGGCCGTATTTTACAATCCCAAAACAAAATAAAGGAAAAAAAACTAAGGCCATAACTGATCACCACAAGACGATAATAATAAACACACTTTTATTATTAGTTTAAATTTTGTTAATTAAAAAAGGCAAATTAAATTTCGATGATTGATCACACTACACAGAGTTAGCCGGGGGTTCCGCTGCCCGGTCAACGGACGGTGGTTCCGCTGACCGTTCAGCGGACGGGGTTCAAGGGGGCAGCGCCCTATTGTGGGGTTGTCAGGGGCAGCGCCCCGACGCAAAATTTTAATGAACAATTCATTTGAAATCGGCGTCATTTTCACACAACTCTTGTGCATTCACAACCCTAATCGCATAACTCTGCAACAACACAACCCTTGTGCCGTCATGAACCCTAATGCAACAGTTTCATGTTGTCAAACACATCTCGATTGATAATTCAGTATGATTAATCACATGCCATTGCTTCACCATACTAATGTCGGATTCCGAAGCATATGAACAGTGATCGGTCAAAGGAATAACAATCATCAAGTGTTTGAATGAACGAAACAGAAATAGTATATCACATATACCATCGTTGCATCAGATTTACTTATATCATATATAAGAGTGATCGATCTTATTTGTGTAACCTATGGACGATCGATGTATCGCTGCTTCACCATACTAATGTCGGATTCCGAAGCATAGTCAACATCAATCATGCAAATCGTACACAACAGATGCCAAATTTAATTAATCGTTTATTATTCAATTCATTCTGGTTTTAATATCAAAATAGAAAATATAGAACATAAACAACTATCAGATCCATGGTTTCGTAAGTGGCTCTGATACCACTGAAGGAAAATTGCGATCAAAACGCAGCGGAATATAAAATTTTCCTTTAGAGATCCTTACGAATGAGCATGGTCAGTGATAGAAAGTTTTACCTCTTGTGGCGATTCAGACCTTTGATGTCGTGATCACGAGCGTTGATGAAGAACAACGCCTCTACTCAGTCCACACGAACAGATCTCTTCTGGTCACAGTGCTAGCTGATCACGAACGGAAACCTTGAGTGAGAGAGAGAGTCAAAAACGAAAATGCATCAAGTGAAAAAACTTCATCACAAGGGATCTATTTATAGAATCACTCGTGTGGGCTACAAGCTAAAAGCCCAATTAAGGCTATAAGCTAAAAGCCCAATTAAGCTTATGGACATCATACCTTATGATGTACCATATATCACTTATCCACGTGGTACCTTACCACTTTCCGTATTACACTTAAGTGCACCGTACCTTACGGTGTTCCTTATTTATTCTATCTCTTATCAACCTGTCCTTATGTGTGTGACCCTGTAGGTTTTCGCGACGTTGGCAATTATATTAAATTACACATTTAATATAATAAACAGTGAGCGGTATCTAGCAACACATCACTGTTACCAAAGTCACGAAAATGTCATGTGATTTGACCAAACCTTTTCCGTGATAATATTTGTGTTGTACAATTACCCTTTTGCCCTCATGTCTATATTGAACACAAGGCATACACTATGTCACCCTTGTCCAGTTCAATATTGGGCCCTTAGATATTTATCCTGTTATGTAGGATGAGCAAATTCCATCTAGGTCACTCATGTCCCTTAGCATGCTTTGTGAAGTACCCATCAACCATCTTTATAGTCATCCAGTTACGGATGACGTTTGATCAGCAATAAAGTACTTGACTCTACATCTAGGGTCCATAGTGGTTTCAGGTCGAAGGGTGGTATACACCATTATCATCATGAGAATAACTTATGACACTTTGAATAACATTCTATGTAGTATTCTCATAACGGGTCAATCCAGTATAAATATTACTCCTAATATTCATACCTATGTCAAGACTTGATAACTCCTTATCTATGATCCATGAGATGTGATCATCAATCTATCTTCATAATAATCTTAATACTTTAATGTTATCCCACTTCACATTAAAGCTTGACTACGGATACTTTAAGAATAGTTTCTTATGTTTAACGGGATCTCATGATTAAGTCACACTTAACATTTCATTAAACCAATAAACCATTCTAGGGACTTTATTATTTTGGAAAACATAATAAAGAAATGCCTTTTATTATTAATAAATAATTCGATACAAGTACCAAAAGTATTGGCCTCTAGGGCTTACACCAACAAGAACCTGTGGTGGTTCTTTTGTTGGAGCTCTCAGCAACTCCTTTGTTTTTGTGTGGGTCTTCAGTAACCCTTTTACTCGAGCCTTCAACAACCCCTTTATTCAGTTTCAGGCCTTCATTGGCCTTTTTGTTTGAGGCTTGGGCAACTCCTTTGTTCAGATCTAGGCCTTCAGTGGCCTTTCTCACTCCTTCGATAGTTTTCCTGGATATATTTCCAGTAAAACTTCCAAAGATGGGCTTAGTAATGAAGTCTTCGGAAACTTCCACCATGTGAATACCGACTGGCTCAGCATAATGCACCTCCATCTGCAGCGGGTTTGCGTCAATTTTCATCGCTGGCTTATCAGCGAATTTTAGCCTTTCTTCTTTAAGCGCTTGTTGAACAAGATCCCTGAAAAGGAAACATTGTGAGGTTTTATGGCCCAAAAAACTATGGTATTTACAAAAACCTCTTTTCTTTCTTTGTTCTAAAGGAGGCAACTTTGCCCCTGGGGGCACTATCATTTGGCCATCTTTAACTAATAAATCTAATATTTCATCACATTTGGATATGTCGAAACTATAAGTTTTCTTAGGGAATTTGTCGCTGTTTTTCTCAGACTCTACAGGATTTTTCCCATTTGATGGTACTAGTAATTTACAAGAATATGGCGGTCCTTGTTTTAATTCTGCTAAATCTATCTAGCCTTCTTCGACATCTATAGGATCACTAGATGTCTCTGGATCATCATCATCCATTTCGACATAGGCTACCCTTTCTCTTCGATGAGTTTTGGTAGCTTTAGCTTTCTCTGCTTTAAGGCGTTCTTCCTGTCGAACTCTATCGGCCAGTTGGGCCATGTCTCTCAGGTATTGGGTATCTAACTTTTCCTAATTTAATAATCCAGGCCCCCTGCTGCCATTTCGACCAATTCATGCTCAGGCACTTGGGTAAAGTAGCTGGCTTTAAGTAATCGAAACCTATTTAGATACTCATCAATTGGCTCAATGAATCTTCTCTTCACACTAGCCAATTCTTTTAGACTTATTTTGGTCTGTCCCATGTAAAATTGTTCATGGAACAATCTTTCCAATTGATTCCAATTGTGGATCAAATTGGCTGGGAGGGTAGTGAACCAAGTGAAAGCATTCTTTGTTAGGGAACTTGGGAAATATTTGATCCTAAGGTTTTTGTTGTTCGCTATTTCCCCAACCTCTATCAAATATCTAGCCACATGTGATCGGTGGATCTGGAACTGACTGTTTAACGCTGGTTCGCGAAATGTCGCGGAAGCAAGAGTCGCCACCGTCTTTTATTTTCTCCAATAGGAAAGGACAAAAGCACAGAAAAATTCCTTAAAGAGATTGCTCTCGGTTCGGGAGGTAGGTTATAGAAAGGGAAGGTATTAGCACCCTTTCTATCCATGGTTATCCATGGGCTCTTAGATACTTGCTCACTTGTGTTTTCAAAAATGGTTTGTCTGCTTTTCAACTGTGGGTTTTAAAAAGTTTCTTTGAAAATTCCAGTTCGACTCTTGTATCAGTCCTCAAGAGTGTTTGAAAAGTTGCTTTCGAAAGCTTTTTGAAAAGGTGTCGGTGTGAAAAGTATTTTTTGATTTGTTTTTGAAATTAGAGCAAGTATTTAGAGTCGTCTACCTACCCTAAGGAATTCGTCTGTGTAGATGTCCTTTAAAGTAGTGCCATCCCACCATTGAGAGGTAGGTAGCACCACCGTTGGAGGTGTTCGGATCAATTCGAGGTTCGGGACATGGTGATCACCAGAGCAATGGGAAGACACCTTAGAAGCTACCCTCATGCCAGGTTCCCGGATCATGAGGACTTACTAAGACATCCTCTACTCGACGATCACCTTTCGAGGCAAGGCAACAGTGAGGCGTACCCTAGGGGTGGTGTGTGATTTGTGTGTCAGATTCATTTATTTTTGTCTAGTTCATGTCAGGTGATCTATGCGTTTGTTTTTATTTAGACATTCATTCTTGCATGCAATTATTAACAGTTAAAAAAGTTGCGGAAATTAAAGTTCCTAAACTATTACAAAGGCGCGGGTCCACATCGCCAAATTAAACCAGGACCCGATTTGACATAAAATAAAGAAATAAAATGCGGGAAATATAAAATGTCCGAGTTACATGGCTTTGGGAGAATTACATAAATATTTAAAAGAAACGAAATAAAACGCGCGAATTGAAATAAGATTGGAAACGAGGGCGTTGGACCCTTTTGAAGTTAAATTGAAATTAAAAATTAATTAATTATTTATTGAAATAAAAGAAGTGTTTTTTTAGGTTTTTTGTATTTATGAAATAAGAAAATTAAAATTAAAATTAAAAGAAACCCTAATTCTAAGTTATTTTTAATTATTTGAGAAAAATGTTAAAGTTTAACTTAATTTACTAAAGAATTTATGTACATGTTTATTTACAAAATAAATTAGTAATTAATAATAATAATAATGATGAGAAAATTATTTATTAAAAAAAATGATGAAAAAATTAAAAAAACCTAATTTCTACATATTTAATTTATTAAGAAAAATATTAAAGTTTTGAAACCTAAATTAATCTAATTAATTGTTTAGAGTTTATTTACAAAAATAATAATAGTGAAATTAATATTAATAAAATAAACATTTTGATTTTTATGATTTTCCTGTTTTTTACTATTTTTTATATTTTATAAAAATAAGTTAAATTAAAGGAATTAATTAAAAAAAGAAATAATTGAAATAAATAAAATAAGGAAAAGAAAGAAAATACAATACCTTGGGGGGTTTCTGTCCCCTTTTTGGAGGTGAATTGGAGTGGTTTGGCCATTTGTGTTCTGGCCTCATCATGCATAAGTTGTTCTACTTTGGCCATTTGGTTTTTGGCTTTTGGCCATTTGCATTTTGGCTTTTGGCCATTTGTGTTCTGGCTTCAACATTCCTTTAATGTCTGGCTTAATGTCTGCCCGCCATGTATTTGACTTTTGGCTTTTGGCCTTTTGGCTTTTGACTTTTGGCCATTTGGCTTTTGGCCTCAACGTCCCTTAATGAACCTGCAGGGGATCCTGTCTAAACCTGTAGTGTTGAATCTCATGAAAACATTAAATAAAATCATAAAATGCAAATAAAGCCAATATATGAAGAAATTTAATGTTTAGGCACAATATGGCATGTATGAATGATTATACCCTTTTGATCATGGAGATCAAATCAACCTTACCCTTACTGGAAAAGTAGTGACATGAATGATTTTATGCCCTTTGGATCATGGAGATCAAACCAGCCTTACCCTTACTGAAGAAGTAATAAGATGTTGGTTTGTAACTGAGATGGCTTGTTTGTAGTGAGAGAGAGATTTGTAATAAGGATTTCAAGGTTTTAGGGTTCTTGAAAGAGTTTGATATTCTAACAGTGTTGTGGCAAAGTTTTTTCTCTCTTTTTCTCTTCTCCTCTTTTTCTCCTCTTTTTCTTTTTTTCTCCCCCCTGGTTTGTGTGACAAGAAGGTGATTATATAGTGGAAATTAGGGTAAAGAAAATGGGCTTTGAATGTGCAATTGGGCCTCCAATATTCACTTGAATTCGTCACTTTCCAGGCTAAATCGCAGGGACTTAAGTGCATTTTTTGAAGTTGAAATGTGAAGACAAAATGTAGCCGATATCGATAACTAACTCCTGTCCGAAAATCGACTCAATCGGATAAAAGGTGAATTAGTTATGAATTTTTGAAGTTTCAGCTCAGACGAACTTATTTTGGGCTCCGGTGTCGACTCTGACACGTTCTTCAATAAAAAACTGGTATTGATCGGTGCATAATTTGGTCTCGACTTTTGAATCAAAGTTGTAGATCTATGAGTCAGGGACCTTGTGTAAAAATATGAGCCCAATCCGATAAAAATTGACCGAGTTATGAATTTTCGAAGTTTCGGCCCAACTGAAATAATATTCAGCATTCAGGATTTTCAGCGTGTCACGCACTCTGAGCAAAAAACGAAGGCCTTTTGAATACCGTTTGAACTCAATACCTTCTGTGAAAATGTAGCCAACTCAATTTGTGAAATTTTGGCGCCAGAACCAGCTCGATACGATGAAAATCGACCAAGTTATGATTTTTTGAACATGACGCAAATAAACTTCTGTCACAAATTTCTGCACGAAAATAATTGATAAATCCACATTTTTGAAGACCTTCTGATCGAAATTGGCTTCCATCCGTGAGAGATGAAAACGTAGATAATGTTAAGACGGAATTTTGGCCACCGGAACGGGTTCAAAACGAGTCACGATCTTCAAGTTATGAATTTTTTAGCGCGTAAAAACTGCACTTTCAGCACACTTTTTTCACCATATTTCTTCGAGAACACTCACACATTCGGATACCTTCTTCAAAGAATTGACTCTTGAGCCGAACCTGAATTTGAGAATATGTTACCAGAGATATCTTGACGAAAGAACACCTGAATATAACACGCCGGGTTGGACTTGTGAATTTTCTTGAAATGTTTTGAGAAATATGGGAGGGCAAATTTTGGGGTACAACAGTTGCCCCTGTTCAATCTTCTTAGACCTGAGGATGCAGATTGGCTGACGTGCCTTTCGTAATCCGAAGGTGGAAGATGATTGAACACTAAAGTGCCCAGAAATTTGCGCTCACATAGTAGTGTGACGGGGGAATAGGCTTATAGATGCCATTTAGAGATTGATGGATAGGATGATGGGCTTATAGATGCCATCTGGATGTTGATTGCGTAAGAGATTCCTTAGCGAGAACCTGCATACCTGCAAAAGAAAAATGAGTACCTGGCACGTTGCAGGAGCTGGTCTTCAGATGCTTTGTATAGATGTGTCCTGACTGGTTACAGGAGCTGAGTCTGGATCTTCAAAAGGTGATGAATGAACCAGGGGTATTCACTACCTTAGCGTGAATGGTAAGAGAACCTTGGGTGATTTTAACTTCAACAACGCTCGTTGAGAAAATCTTGGTGGGAAATACCATCTTCGCAGGATCGGGAAGAGGACCATATGCAATTATGATCTGAAAGGGAATCACCTCACTCACCGTCGGAGAGGGAACTATAGGAAATTATAATCTGAAAGGAATTATCACCTCAATCACCGTCGGAGAGGGGACCATTAGGAAATTATCACCTCACTCACCGTCGGAGAGGGAACCATAGGAGACTATCACCTCACTCACCGTCGGAGAGGGAAACATCTGAAAGGGACTTACCACCTCACTCACCGTCGGAGAGGGGACCATAAGAGACTATCACCTCACACTCACCGTCGGAGAGGGAAACATCTGAAAAAGGAATTACCACCTCACTCACCGTCGGAGAGGGGACCATAAGAGACTATCACCTCACACTCACCGTCGGAGAGGGAAACATCTGAAAAAGGAATTACCACCTCACTCACCGTCGGAGAGGGGACCATAAGAGAGTATCACCTCACACTCATCGTCAGAGAGGGAAACATCTGAAAAAGGAATTACCACCTCACTCACCGTCGGAGAGGGGACCATAAGAGACTATCACCTCACACTCACCGTCAGAGAGGGAAACATCTGAAAAAGGAATTACCACCTCACTCACCGTCGGAGAGGGGACCATAAGAGACTATCACCTCACACTCACCGTCAGAGAGGGAAACATCTGAAAAAGGAATTACCACCTCACTCACCGTCGGAGAGGGGACCATAAGAGACTATCACCTCACACTCACCGTCGGAGAGGGGACCATAAGAGACTATCACCTCACACTCACCGTCGGAGAGGGAAACATCTGAAAAAGGAATTACCACCTCACTCACCATCGGAGAGGGGACCATCTGGGATAGCTTCTACCGAGTCTTTATCATAAAAATCTGTTGGGAGTCGATTTAGCTGGACTAGAGAAGGCCTTGAAATATGTTTGAGAATTTTAACTGCATCTTTCCTGAAAGGTAAAGGTCAGTCGTATGCAATGCATGATATGGATCAAGCAATGATGTTCTCAACATGAATGAGATTTGTATGATATAATGCGTCTATGCATGCTATAATGATGTATGTGATGTTTTATGAATGTATGTTTTCGTCTAGGAAAGTAAATCCTTGACGGGTGCCGGGAAGTCATATCCTGGGCTGATGTTGAAGAATAGATTTTGCTTCCGCTGGGGATGATAACTGCAAGAATACCGGTAGGAGAAGATGACTCCGTTGCGGAATAAACTTGGCAAATGGAAGATTCTTCGGGGAGAAAAGATACTCTAGCGACCATGTTGGGAAGCAATACTCTGTGGGAAGAGGGATGCCTTGCTGAGTGTTGATAATAATTTGCTGGGGGTAAGAGAACTTCGTCGGGGACGCTCTTTCCGTGGCTTTTGGCTGAGGATAACCCAGTTATATCCTGTTAAGGAAATAACTCTTTGAATAAAGCCGGACGACGCGTTCGTGCTCTGTGAGGATAAGCTTCCAGAATCTACTGGGGATAAGCTTACTGCTTGGGGATAAATTCCAACTTTCCTGGGGAAGTTTTGTTATGCTGGGGAAGTGATTCCTTTGAATGCTTGATAGAACGCCGGGGAATCAATCTTTAGACCAAGACTGCCGGGGATGCTTGTTAAGAATATATGTATGCTGCTGGGGAATGTTGAGATCTGCTGGAGGATACTCAACTTCCTTAAGATTTGATAGTATAGCTTGGAGAGAATGTACTGACTGCTGACTTACTCTCTGGGGAATTAGGATATCTGGTTACGTTCTTCCGCTGAGCCCATCTTGGTACCCTGGAGGGCAGAACAATTAGATTGCTCTTAGACGACTCTTTATTGCCCCTGTTTCTGAGGTGGGAGGAAGACCTGTGAGGTGCTGATAGCTTGTTGATGGACAAACTCTTCTTCTGATAGGCAGGTGATAAGATGACAGGACATAGTCGTACGCTTTGATCCCTAACTTTTGCCTGGACCGCCCTTTCGGGTTTTCAGTCCACCGGGATACCCATTTTTGCCCAAGCCGCCTTTTCAGGTTTTCGACTTGTCGGGTGTACAGATTTTTCATTTCATCCCTTCATTTTGCCCGAACCCTTTTGGTTCGCCGGGAAGCCCTAATTTTTGCCTAGGTATGTCAACCTAGCGGGTCTTTGATTGTGCGTAGTATTTTTCCGACTATGTCCGTTCTCAGAATGTAGGGAGTTGCCCCTGTTAGAAGTGTTTTGTCGTGCCACCAGAAGGTGTTTGATCAGGCCAGATTCGTTGTTGAAATGCCCCAAGTGACTCAGGAGGAGATTTGCCCCAGGCTATTTGGCCTTTGAGAGATTCTCTGAATCTTGATTGGACTGCCCCAGATGATGGACCATGCTCATGTCTGCCCCTTGATTGGAGGTACTTCTGTTCATTAGGCATTCGTCGTGCGAACTTCTGCTGTTCAAACAAAAAGTCATATGCAAACAATGTTATATCAAAAATGCAAAGCTTATGTCTGTCTTGAAGATTTTGAAAATGCATTTTTTTTTCATAAAACAAATGAATGTTTGTAAAACGTGATGTCAACTCCGTATTTACCGTAGGCCTTCAGGAGTCAGGATACCTTTCGTAACAGTATGCTTTCGAACTAACCCATGCTTCAGCTAGGACTTTTAAGGGTTATAACGTGGCCTGGTTCACGGTTTAAGAAACAAAGGATAACGGCTCAAATTATTTGTACCCACCCGCTCTTCGTGATGTTCTTCAAACCTAAACTCAGCTGATCATACGTTAGACCTTTATTTGAGTCTTTGTCCCGCTGTTCCAATGATGGTTCAGATATTGATGATTTATTCTGAATAGGCAGTCATTTTTGTTTTTGTTGAGGGTTTGTGAGACCTCTTTCTTTTTGATTATCCCTATTTTTTTTGCCTGAACTGTTTCCTTTTTGGAATTACAGTCAGCGGGATGCCCCAGTCTTGTAAGTCTCCTTCATGGGTTTTGACTTAATGGGTTTTTTTTTATTTGAGATAATGACTGCCTTTCTTTATTGATTATTCGGAACCATCACTGTCTTTCTTCGTTTTGTAAGGACTTCTTTGGTGCCATTTGTTATGCACTTGGATCAACTGAGAGACTACCCTGCCCCAGGTTATGATTAAGGGTTTTAAATTTCGAAAAGAAAAAAAAAACTCCTACTTCTTTGGCTCAGAGGGGTTGACGAGGGATTATCATCCTTATAACTCCAGTGTTTAGGGATTGAAACAATGCCTGTACCTCATCAGCGGGGTCTGTTCAAAAGCATACTGTAGATTATGGTATCGTTTTCGTCATCCTCCCTCAAGAGGCTTAGAATTTTAGATCAAGAGCTGACATCAGAAAAAATATGAAAATAATTTGCATTTAGTGAATACGAATATATTGTTTCAAAACAGACATATGCGATGCGTTAATGAAATAACAATGTTTAACATGAGTAAGTGTTTGAACAAAAGAAAATTGCAATTTGAACATTCGAATGAACAAAACTTTCTCAATCCTAGCCATGTTTTGGCAAGGGAGCAGTGATCACGTGGGGAGTCTGGGATACTTTAAACTGAATCTCTCCAGCATCGATCATGTCTTGGATCTTATTTTTCAAGCTCCAACAATCATCTGTAGTATGCCCCGGGCTGTCAGAGTGATAAGCGCAGCGGGCGTTGGGGTTATACTTCGGTGACGTTGTATTTTGGTTCTTCGGAGCTTCTTTTAGAGTTACCAGCTTGGTCTCCAGCAACTGTAGCAATATCTGGGATAAGGTCATGCTGAGCCGAGTGAACTGCCTTCTCTCGCTCTTTTGTTGGTTGTGATGTTGAATTTGGGATACTGGAGCCATTTGAGGAGCTCTCCCCTTACCTCCTTGTCTCAAAGGTGGTTGAACGATGACTGGCTTTTTACCCTTAGACTTTTGCCCCAGTTGGTTACCCTGAAGCAGTTGGTTGACGAGAAACCAGAGCTCATCTTGTCTTTGAGCTAACCCTTGAATGGCAGTCACCTGCCCCAGCATCTGGACCTTCAATGCATCCACCTCAGCTTGTAGGTGTTTCAGCCTTTCATCCTCAGCATTGTTCCTGACAAAGGTCTCCATGAGAAGTGTCCTTAGCTCTTCCTGCCCCTTGGATAGATTCAGGAGGATTTTCCCGAACCTGGTCTCTTGAGCAAGAAAGTCCTGGTTGTCTTGTTGGGAAGCCATTGCTGAAATAAACAGCGGGAAAGGTAAGTGACCTGCAACAAGGGTACCTGTCATGCAATGATATGTATGATATGCATGCAATGTTTTCAAGGACCTCGCAGGGTAAACAAGAAAATTGGTTAGAATTTGAAAACTGGTAACTTGATTGAAGGTACTTCATGTTGTTGAGAGTCCTTCTTCAAGGGTCAAAGGCTCACCATATCCAGTGGGTCATAGCCCCTGACCTTAGTCATCATGTCTGGTTTTGATTTCCAAACAACCTTGGTTAAGGGAACCTTCTTCAAGAGTCAGAGCTCACCATATCAAGTGGGTCATAGCCCCTGACATCCTTGGCTAGGGCAATCTTCTTCCAGTGTCAAAGCTCGCCATATCAAGTGGGTCATAGCCCCTGACAACCTTGGCTAGAGGAAAATAAATCCTCTTTGCCCCTTGCTGGGATAGTTGATTCATCATGACCTGCATCACAAGCCCTTGAGATCCTTGAAATGGGTTAGGATGTATGCAATGGTATGATGTCATGATGCATGGGGTAATATGGATAAACCCTGTTATGAGTCCCCATTAAGGACTGCAAACCAAAACCTGCAAGAAACTTAGTAAACCTGTCATGAGTCCCAATTAAGGACTAAAACAAACCCTGCAAGAAACTTGGTAAACCTTGTTATGAGTCCTGGTTAAGGACTAAAACAAAAACCTGTAGGAAATTCAGTAAACCCCGTTATGAGTCCTAGTTAAGGACTATAAACAAAACCTGCAAGCAAACTCAGTAAACCTGCCATGAGTCCTAATTAAGGACTATGGATAAAACCTGCAAAAACTTAGCAAACCCTGCTATGAGTCCCAATTAAGGACTATAAACAAACCCTGCAAGTAGTTCCTGTGTTAGATAACAAGCATGCAAATAGTCAAGTACGAAGGCACGCAAGTCACACAAGAGAAGCCCTTAGAGTTTAAGGCCAACATGAGGTCTGGGTACTACCCTCTTGAAGTTGGTGGGTTCAACCTGTCCTATTAGAAGTAATCGGGTTCTAAGGATCCCAATATCACGGGATTGCTTTCATTGTTCATCGTTTCGATTTAGCCACTGAACTGGCGACCGAAATATTCCAGGAAAGCAACCCTCAATTGAGTGTAGTATCGAGTATCAACCAACCTCGGACTGCACCAAAGTCAGTTATCTCACTACCCTAAAGAGGCCAAGATAGTTCAATTAAGGTTCCTAAGGTCTGTTGATGCTTCACGACACCACGCGGAGGCCCCGTACTTTCCTTGACTGAACTCAAGGGTTACCGGTACACACCAAAGTGCCACATCAACGTAGCAGACTGTTTCAACCATGTCGGTATACCCCGCACAGTTCCCTCACAGCCTTGTTGCTACTTTCTAAGAAGGTATCCCCCAGATCCGGGTTAGGATCCATAGAACTCCCAAGCAACCCACAATTTAAAGCACACAAGGAAAACAATTGAAAACACAGTGATCTTAGTCCTAAGGTACACCTCACTTTAAGTTAAGTCCCCAGCAGAGTCGTCAGTTCTGTGATCGGTGGATCTGGAACTGACTGTTTAACGCTGGTTCGCGAAATGTCGCGGAAGCAAGAGTCGCCACCGTCTTTTATTTTCTCCAATAGGAAAGGACAAAAGCACAGAAAAATTCCTTAAAGAGATTGCTCTCGGTTCGGGAGGTAGGTTATAGAAAGGGAAGGTATTAGCACCCTTTCTATCCATGGTTATCCATGGGCTCTTAGATACTTGCTCACTTGTGTTTTCAAAAATGGTTTGTCTGCTTTTCAACTGTGGGTTTTAAAAAGTTTCTTTGAAAATTCCAGTTCGACTCTTGTATCAGTCCTCAAGAGTGTTTGAAAAGTTGCTTTCGAAAGCTTTTTGAAAAGGTGTCGGTGTGAAAAGTATTTTTTGATTTGTTTTTGAAATTAGAGCAAGTATTTAGAGTCGTCTACCTACCCTAAGGAATTCGTCTGTGTAGATGTCCTTTAAAGTAGTGCCATCCCACCATTGAGAGGTAGGTAGCACCACCGTTGGAGGTGTTCGGGTCAATTCGAGGTTCGGGACATGGTGATCACCAGAGCAATGGGAAGACACCTTAGAAGCTACCCTCATGCCAGGTTCCCGGATCATGAGGACTTACTAAGACATCCTCTACTCGACGATCACCTTTCGAGGCAAGGCAACAGTGAGGCGTACCCTAGGGGTGGTGTGTGATTTGTGTGTCAGATTCATTTATTTTTGTCTAGTTCATGTCAGGTGATCTATGCGTTTGTTTTTATTTAGACATTCATTCTTGCATGCAATTATTAACAGTTAAAAAAGTTGCGGAAATTAAAGTTCCTAAACTATTACAAAGGCGCGGGTCCACATCGCCAAATTAAACCAGGACCCGATTTGACATAAAATAAAGAAATAAAATGCGGGAAATATAAAATGTCCGAGTTACATGGCTTTGGGAGAATTACATAAATATTTAAAAGAAACGAAATAAAACGCGCGAATTGAAATAAGATTGGAAACGAGGGCGTTGGACCCTTTTGAAGTTAAATTGAAATTAAAAATTAATTAATTATTTATTGAAATAAAAGAAGTGTTTTTTTAGGTTTTTTGTATTTATGAAATAAGAAAATTAAAATTAAAATTAAAAGAAACCCTAATTCTAAGTTATTTTTAATTATTTGAGAAAAATGTTAAAGTTTAACTTAATTTACTAAAGAATTTATGTACATGTTTATTTACAAAATAAATTAGTAATTAATAATAATAATAATGATGAGAAAATTATTTATTAAAAAAAATGATGAAAAAGTTAAAAAAACCTAATTTCTACATATTTAATTTATTAAGAAAAATATTAAAGTTTTGAAACCTAAATTAATCTAATTAATTGTTTAGAGTTTATTTACAAAAATAATAATAGTGAAATTAATATTAATAAAATAAACATTTTGATTTTTATGATTTTCCTGTTTTTTACTATTTTTTATATTTTATAAAAATAAGTTAAATTAAAGGAATTAATTAAAAAAAGAAATAATTGAAATAAATAAAATAAGGAAAAGAAAGAAAATACAATACCTTGGGGGGTTTCTGTCCCCTTTTTGGAGGTGAATTGGAGTGGTTTGGCCATTTGTGTTCTGGCCTCATCATGCATAAGTTGTTCTACTTTGGCCATTTGGTTTTTGGCTTTTGGCCATTTGCATTTTGGCTTTTGGCCATTTGTGTTCTGGCTTCAACATTCCTTTAATGTCTGGCTTAATGTCTGCCCGCCATGTATTTGACTTTTGGCTTTTGGCCTTTTGGCTTTTGACTTTTGGCCATTTGGCTTTTGGCCTCAACGTCCCTTAATGAACCTGCAGGGGATCCTGTCTAAACCTGTAGTGTTGAATCTCATGAAAACATTAAATAAAATCATAAAATGCAAATAAAGCCAATATATGAAGAAATTTAATGTTTAGGCACAATATGGCATGTATGAATGATTATACCCTTTTGATCATGGAGATCAAATCAACCTTACCCTTACTGGAAAAGTAGTGACATGAATGATTTTATGCCCTTTGGATCATGGAGATCAAACCAGCCTTACCCTTACTGAAGAAGTAATAAGATGTTGGTTTGTAACTGAGATGGCTTGTTTGTAGTGAGAGAGAGATTTGTAATAAGGATTTCAAGGTTTTAGGGTTCTTGAAAGAGTTTGATATTCTAACAGTGTTGTGGCAAAGTTTTTTCTCTCTTTTTCTCTTCTCCTCTTTTTCTCCTCTTTTTCTTTTTTTCTCCCCCCTGGTTTGTGTGACAAGAAGGTGATTATATAGTGGAAATTAGGGTAAAGAAAATGGGCTTTGAATGTGCAATTGGGCCTCCAATATTCACTTGAATTCGTCACTTTCCAGGCTAAATCGCAGGGACTTAAGTGCATTTTTTGAAGTTGAAATGTGAAGACAAAATGTAGCCGATATCGATAACTAACTCCTGTCCGAAAATCGACTCAATCGGATAAAAGGTGAATTAGTTATGAATTTTTGAAGTTTCAGCTCAGACGAACTTATTTTGGGCTCCGGTGTCGACTCTGACACGTTCTTCAATAAAAAACTGGTATTGATCGGTGCATAATTTGGTCTCGACTTTTGAATCAAAGTTGTAGATCTATGAGTCAGGGACCTTGTGTAAAAATATGAGCCCAATCCGATAAAAATTGACCGAGTTATGAATTTTCGAAGTTTCGGCCCAGCTGAAATAATATTCAGCATTCAGGATTTTCAGCGTGTCACGCACTCTGAGCAAAAAACGAAGGCCTTTTGAATACCGTTTGAACTCAATACCTTCTGTGAAAATGTAGCCAACTCAATTTGTGAAATTTTGGCGCCAGAACCAGCTCGATACGATGAAAATCGACCAAGTTATGATTTTTTGAACATGACGCAAATAAACTTCTGTCACAAATTTCTGCACGAAAATACTTGATAAATCCACATTTTTGAAGACCTTCTGATCGAAATTGGCTTCCATCCGTGAGAGATGAAAACGTAGATAATGTCAAGACGGAATTTTGGCCACCGGAACGGGTTCAAAACGAGTCACGATCTTCAAGTTATGAATTTTTTAGCGCGTAAAAACTGCACTTTCAGCACACTTTTTTCACCATATTTCTTCGAGAACACTCACACATTCGGATACCTTCTTCAAAGAATTGACTCTTGAGCCGAACCTGAATTTGAGAGTATGTTACCAGAGATATCTTGACGAAAGAACACCTGAATATAACACGCCGGGTTGGACTTGTGAATTTTCTTGAAATGTTTTGAGAAATATGGGAGGGCAAATTTTGGGGTACAACAGTTGCCCCTGTTCAATCTTCTTAGACCTGAGGATGCAGATTGGCTGACGTGCCTTTCGTAATCCGAAGGTGGAAGATGATTGAACACTAGAGTGCCCAGAAATTTGCGCTCACATAGTAGTGTGACGGGGGAATGGGCTTATAGATGCCATTTAGAGATTGATGGATAGGATGATGGGCTTATAGATGCCATCTGGATGTTGATTGCGTAAGAGATTCCTTAGCGAGAACCTGCGTACCTGCAAAAGAAAAATGAGTACCTGGCACGTTGCAGGAGCTGGTCTTCAGATGCTTTGTATAGATGTGTCCTGACTGGTTACAGGAGCTGAGTCTGGATCTTCAAAAGGTGATGAATGAACCAGGGGTATTCACTACCTTAGCGTGAATGGTAAGAGAACCTTGGGTGATTTTAACTTCAACAACGCTCGTTGAGAAAATCTTGGTGGGAAATACCATCTTCGCAGGATCGGGAAGAGGACCATAGGCAATTATGATCTGAAAGGGAATCACCTCACTCGCCGTCGGAGAGGGAACTATAGGAAATTATAATCTGAAAGGAATTATCACCTCAATCACCGTCGGAGAGGGGACCATTAGGAAATTATCACCTCACTCACCGTCGGAGAGGGAACCATAGGAGACTATCACCTCACTCACCGTCAGAGAGGGAAACATCTGAAAGGGACTTACCACCTCACTCACCGTCGGAGAGGGGACCATAAGAGACTATCACCTCACACTCACCGTCAGAGAGGGAAACATCTGAAAAAGGAATTACCACCTCACTCACCGTCGGAGAGGGGACCATAAGAGACTATCACCTCACACTCACCGTCGGAGAGGGAAACATCTGAAAAAGGAATTACCACCTCACTCACCGTCGGAGAGGGGACCATAAGAGACTATCACCTCACACTCACCGTCGGAGAGGGAAACATCTGAAAAAGGAATTACCACCTCACTCACCGTCGGAGAGGGGACCATAAGAGACTATCACCTCACACTCACCGCCGGAGAGGGAAACATCTGAAAAAGGAATTACCACCTCACTCACCGTCGGAGAGGGGACCATAAGAGACTATCACCTCATACTCACCGTCTGTTTACCTAGGGTTTTGGTAAACAACCGCTGATCCTCCAAATGGTTACTTATTTGGTTACTCGCAGGATCGATCAGATTGATCCTATGGACATAGGTTGATTTTGAAGTTTGATTAAGGTGGATAAGGCTTTAAATAAAAGGTTTCAAGTAAATTGCATAAAAGGAAAGACTTGGTAAAATAAACAAGGCTTTAAAGTAAAGGTTCGACAGGAATTTAAAGGAGAAAAGCAAGTAAAATGCTGGAAAAGTAAATGACTTTAATTGATAAAATTGGTGTTTCACACATACATTTCTCAACAATTCTTTCGCTCACACTGGGTACTTGAATCTAAATGAGTGACTATGTATATAATTGTGAACACACGCGAGAAACTACATGTCTACTCCTATTTATACTAAAACATTCCAAGTAACCGTCGGGCAGTTACACTGCTTCGAGATCAAGCCACTTGGCACGTTCCCCATGCTCGACGCTCCAGATCCTTGCACTTTTGCACGTAGTAACTGCTGGAAACTGTTTTCCCTCCAAAGCTTTGAATTTCAAACTTCTCCACTCTGGACCATCGAACACCTTCATCAAGAGACGTCTTCGACGAAAACTCCTTCGACGTCGAAGGCAACCAGCCTTCTTCCTTGGAAGAAATCTTCTAAGTATTTTCCCATCTTTCGACGGGCACTTCGACAGGCTTAGCCAGTCGAAAGCATCTTTCAGCTTTTAATGGCTGACAACAATCAAAACAAAGGTGTCGAATTTAGGAGCCAACAAATTGCCCCCCAAGAATGCCTTATTTCGACTCTGAAAGAAAAATGCATTCTTTGAAAACGCCATTCGACACCTGTCTTTCCACGCTTAGTCACAAGTTAACTTGTGCACTTTTGTTGCTTTTTACCAACTATTGGCAATCCCAAGAAACCATCATTGATTTGATCCTAGGACGTCACTTTCAGTACGGCGTGCAGTACCAAACGTCACTTCAGAATTTGTCATTATGACAAATCCCAAAAACGAGGACGCACGCTGCGTCTCTCTGTTTCTGCAGAAACGGCCAAAACAACAGGATGCTGCCACGCGTCCCACTAATTCCTGCAGCATTAAATGACATTTAATGTCCTCGTTATTAGGGATTTCTCCCACTACTATAAATAGTAGTGAATATCCCCTTGTGGGACTTTTTACGCAAACTAGCCTTCAAACTTCCTTGCTTTCGTACAAGCTTGCTCTCTTTGCAGAAAAACTCTTCCCTTTTCACTTCATCTTCATCCTCAACAATGGCCTCTGCATCTACTGCTCCTAAGGCTAACGCACCAACTGAACAACATGTTAAACCCAAGGTCTTTGTTACTGCTCCGGTAGTGAACTCTACAGGGAAACGGAGGGTTCCTGAACCTTCTGACATCTCCGTTCGCGATGCTTACTCGCGTCACTTGATGATCCCGGTTGGATACTCCAACCAGATCTTCGCAATGTCTGGCCCCATGAACCCAAGCATCTCTGAAGCTCTGAAGATCAAGAGCTATTTCCCCATCGTCGAGAAACTCAAGCCAGTAGCATGCGCCAAGAAGGACGCAGAAGACAACGAAGACCCTACACGCGAAAAAATCGACCTCCGCTTCTTCAACAGAAGTGTTAGGGTCTTCAGGTCTTGCCCTAATCTGACCTCCGACTATGTTGCTTGGCTAACAAAGTTGGAGAAACATCAAACTCCAGTCTGGAAGGAAATGGGAATCTTCGACCTAGTGATGCTGTCGAAGACGGGCCTAAACTACTCCCCAGAGATGCTTATAGCTTCGCTGTTGTTCTGGGATTACTCTCACTTCACTTTTCATCTTCCATGTGGGATGTTAACCCCCACACTCTTCGACGTAGCAACTATTACTGGCCTTCGACCAACCGGAGATTACTTCGACCCGGAAGAGATGTCGGAGGACCAAATTGGCTTCTCTGAGACCAAGCCAACATACACCACCTTTATCAACCATTATCACGACAGGTCGACAGACGCAGTGTCGGATGTCGAACACATAGCGTTTCTAGCCTTATGGCTAACTCGCTTTGTGTTTTGTTCGAAGTCTCTACAAGTGACCAAAAAGATGGTCACTCTTGCCACCCAACTGCATCACCGCCAAAACATCTGTTTGGCAGAACTAATTCTGGCCAGTCTTTATGACTCGATCAGCAATGGGGTTACTCTCTTGAAACATATCGAAGATAGGGCCAGTTTGCTACTCGCTGGGCCTTTCTGGCTACTTCAACTGTGGCTCAACGCCACTTTCGAATCTTTCTTACCCAAGAAGATTCAGATAAATGAACAAGCCCCAGCGATAGCTAACAGACGTATCGAAGGAATAAGGCTGGCTCTGCTGACACCTGTGGAAGATGGGCTGGAGTTTCAACAAACCTTCACTAACTTCGTTCTGATGTTCGCTCGAAGGAAGGAATTTGTTTCAACTATGGCTCCATTTGCTCAACGGAGAGTGGGGCCAGCATGGTTCACTAGGCCACATCCAAAGGAGTCGAGTGGTCCCAATGTCGATGAGCACACTGTACTTTGGGAGGCGTTCCTGACACCCAGGATCATGCCTCTTCGATTTAAGAGTTCTTAGACTCATTTGAGTCTGCTTGCCTATCAACCAAATCTGGTATCTCGCCAATTTGGTATCATCCAAACCCTGCCTTCTCCGATTTTTCAAAGAGAGAAGTCAATGTTGTACTTCTGCAACGATTATACAGAAGAAGCTGCCATCAAGCATATCGGAAGATATGCTGGTCGAACAATCCTCTCGTTGTTTGACTACCAGCTTAATTTCCTTTGCTCACCATCCTTCGAGGAGTGGTGGAGAAGCTATTATGCTGAGTACTTCTTCGACGAGAAGGACTTCATGGCTGAGTTGCAGAAGTCTTTTGTCCTTGTGTTGGACAAAGTCAAGAAATGTAAGTTTTTTCTCTCACATTACTTTTTGTCTTTCTCTTCGACTGCTAGCCTGTTAACTTTTCTTTTCGCTTTCAGTTGTTCGAAAGCCTCTAGCCAAGAAGGCTACAGAAGGCTCACAAGGAGGAGGCCCTTCAACAAAACCTCCACCGCCGGCGAAGACTATAGCGCCGGCGAAAACCATAAGCAACCAACAAGGGGAAGGCTCTTCGAGGAAGCCTCCTGCATCGGTAACCAGATTTTCTTCACTTTTCTTCTGGCTTTCGATTTTTTGTTTTCGACGCAATTATTCAATCGAATTCCTGTTGGTTTTCTAGGCCCCTTCGCCCAAGAAAAGGGCAGCATTGGTGGTCGAATCGGGGAGTGATGACGAAAGTGATTCCCCTCCTGCTCCCTTAAAGAGGCGAAAGTTAACGAAGGACGCTTCTGTTCCTACTCCTGCTCCTGAAGGTCGAACCGTCAGAATAAAGGTCGCTGTGAGAAAGCCTAGGCCACCTGCAGTGATCATCGAGGAGCCAACTGAGGAGGAACTGAACGCTCTTCTTACCAAGCCTGTCGAAAGTGACAATTCCAGCCCTGGGGCTGAAGTTAATCCACAGGTAATCTATTGGACCCTTTTTTATACCTTAGGCATAGATACCAGTATTCGATTATGTCTCTTTCGACATCTGAAGATTTGTCTTCTTTCTCTTTTTCAGGACACTACTGAAAGTTCTCCACCAAGGACTTCAGAAACTCTAGAATCTGCTGACCTTAGCAGGCCTCGGGAAAAAGATTTGGGCAATGACGAAGCCCATACTGAGAATGAGGCCAATGCTGAAACAGTGGAGAAGACAACAGAAGAACCTATGGTGGAGGAAACACAGCCAGAAACGGTTCCTGTGGTGGACTTGTCGTCAGAAGAGAATCCTGAAGGAAGAGACCAAGGCAATGGCGAAGAGAATCAAGATGCTGTTGACGAAGAGCACCAAGGTGGTACTGGCGAAGAACACCAGGGTGACGCTAGCGAAGAGCCACAAAATGACGCTGGCGAAGGACCCCAAGGTGATGTTAACGAAGAACCACAAGTCGACGCTGGTACCGCCTCAGTCCAAGTCGAAGAGCAACCAAACGAGGCACTCAGCATTCAACAGCCTCAAGCCCAAGATAATACTGTGGCAAGGGTTACCTCCTCAAAGCACAGGTCAAAAGAGGACTTGGAAATCTTGAAACAAACTGACCCTGTCAGCTACCTCAATGCAATCATCGAGAGTAAGAGTTCATCTGACACTAGTCAGGAAATTCCTACCCTGTCGGGGAAATCTACTGAAACTTCTCCTCTTGATGATGCGTTGGCGAAGGTTAAGGCCCAGTTCTTCAAGAGAGATTTGATGAAGACTTTAGAGGGGGACCCCACTGCTCCATCATGCTTAAAAGAGGTCTTGAATGCTGTTGACTTCGAAGCTGTAGCCCCAGAAATTTCAGACTTGATCATGGAATTACATTCTATGATTGATCAAGTTTCAGCGGATTACAGGCGCCAACGAGGTTTTAACAGTCAGCTCGAAGTGCTGCATGGCAAAAGCTCATCTGCGTGGACTGCTGTCTCAGATTCGACTTCTCGAATTGCCGAGTTGTCGAAACAAAAAGCGTCTGCACAGGAAAGAGTCGATGCCATTGAGCGAGAGAATGACTCCTTCCGAGCACAAATCGCAGAGATAGAGGCGAAAATAAACGCCAACACTGTACTCCAGGAGGAAATTCTTTCGACCATCTCAGACACTGAGAGCCAGACTGAGATCAAGCAAGGCCTGGAATTCGCTGAGAGGGCCCAAAGCCTCGACGCTCAAATTGCCAAGCTAGTACAGGAAAACTCTTGGTGCAAAAAGAGGTTGGAGCTGCAGTATGCCAAGTATCTTCGACTCAAGAATTCTCTTACCTTTTGATTGATTCTCTTTTGTAACCATCTTCTGTAATCGTTTTCGACAACAATTGCCATTTTGGCTGAAATTAATAAAAATTTCCATTTTGGCATTTTTATGGTTAATTTAGCTTGTCCTTTTATTATTTTATTTTTATCTCTTGAAGTATAGGCTTGTATTTTTTCAAATATTTACCATTTACTCTCAAGAGCCTTTTATCTCCACTTATCTCTTCGACTTCATAGGCTCCACCAGAAAAAGTTTGGATAACTCTGAAGGGTCCCTCCCATTTGGGTGACCATTTCCCCATGCTTCGATCCCGTCGATCCATGGGAAGAATTACCTTCCAAACTAGTTCTTCAGGAAAAAATACCTTAGGTTTTACCTTTCTATTATAAGAGTCTTCTACTCTTTTCTTCTGAAGCCTGAGTAAGTCGAGAGCGTGTAATCTCTCTTCGTCTAAATCCACCAGTTCATCTAACATCATATTCCAATAAACCTCAGAAGGAATATCATAATGCCTCTGAACTCTTGCAGATTGAAGACAAATTTCTGCTGGCAATACTGCATCATGGCCAAAAGTTAGCCTATATGGTGTTGTACCAGTAGCTTCTTTCGGGGACGTTCGACAACCCCATAGAATCTGGTCCAACGTCTTATGCCAATTCTTTGGTTTCTTCCCAACATGTTTCTTTATCAAGCCAATTACCACTTTGTTAGCTGCTTCGACTTGACCATTCGCCTGTGCATAGTAAGGCGTGGATGTTAGGAGTTTGAAACCTATTTCCTGAGCAAATTCCTGCATCTTTCGACCAGTGAACACTGAACCTTGATCAGTTGTTATTGTCTCAGGAATTCCATATCTAAAGATAATGTTCTTTTGAATAAATTCAATGACATTTTCTTGGTCCACATTGACTAAAGGGATTGCTTCGATCCACTTAGTAAAATAATCAATGCCTACCAATATGTATTTCTGAATCTTTGATGATGCTGGTCGAATCTCTCCAATAAGATCCAACGCCCATCCTCGAAAGGGCCAAGGCTTCACTATCGAGTGAAGTTCGCTTGCTGGCACATGTTGGATACCTGTGTGAACTTGACACTCCTGGCAACCTTTGGCGAACTCAACACAATCTTTCAGCATAGTGGGCCAATATAGTCCTTGCCGAAACAACAACCATTTCATCTTATGGCCTGCTTGGTGAGCCCCACATGCCCTAGCATGCGTAGTCGAAAGGGCTATGTATGCTTCAGTTTCACTTAAACATTTCAGCAACACCCCTTCAGGCGTCTTCTTGAATAACTCATTACCCATGAGCACAAAACTCAACGCCCTGTATTTTGTTTTTCGTTCTGTCGAAGCTCCTGGATTTTGGAGATAGTCCACAATGGGTTTCCTCCAATCTTGCTCTGACAAATTATCAATGAACGAAATCTCGAAGTTTGAGTGATCAGCATATCCTAGCCTCGTCGATTCCAAGTCTGATGCTGATAGACAAGTTGCTTTTATCTTCTCTCGAACTTCGATTGCTCTTTGTAGTTTCGTTTTTGAAATCTTATACCCAGATGCAATTTGTGCCAAATCATTGGCTATTTGATTTTCGACTCTGGGTATGTGTCGAATATTGACACTTTCAAATTGTTTCAATAAACGATTTGCTATCACAAAGTACATAATGAGATTCTCTCTTATGCATTTATATTCCTTTGTGACTTGCTTGATGACTAACTCTGAGTCTCCCATTATTTCGACTCGAGTTGCCCCCAATTCCAACAATATCTCAAGGCCAGTAATTAGAGCTTCATACTCAGCCTCATTGTTCGAACAAGAACCTTCTATTTGGTACTTGAATGTTGTTGGAATTTTATCTGGAGAAATAATCAAGACTCCTACTCCTGTTCCATTTTTATGGCTAGAACCATCGAAGTAGAATTTCCAAGGTTCTATCTCCACATAATTAATATCCTCGACTTGAATTGAGTGGTCGACTATGAAGTCTGCAACCACTTGTCCTTTTACTGCCTTAAGAGGCATAAAGGTCAAGGAGTATTCAGTTAATGCTAATGCCCACTTGCCAATTCGACTATGCAAGATAGGTTTCGACAACATATATTTGAAAACATCAAAATGAGACGAAACATAAACATCAACTGGTTTTATATATTGCTTGAGTTTTGTACAAGAGAAATACAGACATAGACACAATTTTTCAACTTCGCTATATCTAGTTCCTGCATCATTCAAAACTCGACTGAGATAATAAATGGGTCTCTCGACTCCATTCTCATCCTCTTGGGCTAACATACTTCCCAGAGTTTTGTCAGATGCAGCTATGTACAATCTCATACTCCTATTGCTACAAGGAGGCACCAAAATAGGTGGCTTAGTGAGGTACCCTTTGATTTTGTCGAAGGCTTCTTGCTGCTCTTGCCCCCATTCGAACCCCTCTTTATTCAGTCGAAGTAAGGGTGAAAAGGCCTGAGCTTTCCCACTTAGGTTAGATATAAACCTTCTCAAGAAATTTATCTTGCCTAAGAGAGATTGCAATTCCTTCTTATTCGATGGTGCTTTCGCTTCCAAAATTGCCTTCGTCTTGTTCTGATTGATTTCGATTCCTTTTTTGTGGACAACGAAGCCCAAGAAATCTCCAGCTTTCACACAGAACGCACACTTTAAAGGGTTCATCTTCAGACCATGTTCTCTCATTCTTTCGAATGATTGTCGAAGGTGGTCAATGTGACTCTTCCTGGAAACAGATTTTATAACAATATCATCAATATAAACTTGCATAAAAGTGTTAATAAAATCATGGAAGATAGTATTCATTGCTCGCTGGTACGTTGCCCCAGCGTTCTTCAGGCCAAAAGGCATCACTACCCATTCGTAAGTGCCTAAGGCCCCAGGGCATCGAAAAGCTGTTTTCGACACATCCTCTTCAGCAATGAATATTTGATTATATCCTGAATAACCATCGAGCATACTCAGGTATTCGTAGCCAGCGGCAGAATCGACTAGCATTTCCGCCACAGGCATGGGATATTCATCTTTGGGGGTGGCAGCATTCAAATCTCTGAAATCTATGCACACCCTTAATGTGCCATTTTTCTTAATTACTGGCACAATATTTGCAATCCATTCGACATACCTTGTAACACGGATGAATTTGCATTTCAGAAGTCTTTCGACCTCCGTTTTGATCTTCGACAATATTTCTGGAGCGAAGCGTCTTGGATTTTGCTTGATTGGCTTCTTTCCAGGTTTGATTGGCAACTGAAGTTCTACCAATCCTCTGTCGAGACCAGGCATTTCGTCATAATCCCATGCAAAACAGTCTTTAAACTCTTTCAGCAATTGGATTACTTCCAACCTAAGTTCTGGATCAATTTTGGCGCTGATGTAAGTTGGCCTTTTATCTGATCCTTCGCCTAAGTTGATTTCTTCTAAAGGGTCTTGTGCTAACATCTTAATGTTGTTCGCCAAGGGATCCTTTTCGAAGCCCAAAGGCTCATCGTCATAGATGGCGTCGAGCCTCTGTTCCTGCATTTCATCTGGCATGATATCAGGAGGTTTTGGATCGAAATCCTTTCCTGGGCCAACAGCAGATAGTTGTTGATCATTGGCCTGTGTGGCCATGTACTTTACTTCGGCTTCGAGAGCCGTTATCATCTTGGTTTCGGCCACATAAGCCGAAATTCGCTTCAGAGATTGTGACTCAGTCATTATCACTAAATTCACTTCCCCAACCAGTTGGTTGGATATCAGTTAGCCCACTGAAGTCTATGTGGGACAAGTCTTCTCTGTCCCATTGGAAACCATGCTCAGGATGCAGGTATAAGGAACAAAAGGTGTTTGGCGCTGGCGCCATGTCGAAGTCAGGAGTAGGGCATGGCCCTATGTGAGCCAAGTTTTTGTCGAAATCTGCCACACCCAAGTGATTCACTTCGCCAAGGTAGTAGCTTTGATCTGCCTCTATGTTTTCGACCGTCCCATCAGGTGTGCCAATTTGTTTACCTAGGGTTTTGGTAAACAACCGCTGATCCTCCAAATGGTTACTTATTTGGTTACTCGCAGGATCGATCAGATTGATCCTATGGACATAGGTTGATTTTGAAGTTTGATTAAGGTGGATAAGGCTTTAAATAAAAGGTTTCAAGTAAATTGCATAAAAGGAAAGACTTGGTAAAATAAACAAGGCTTTAAAGTAAAGGTTCGACAGGAATTTAAAGGAGAAAAGCAAGTAAAATGCTGGAAAAGTAAATGACTTTAATTGATAAAATTGGTGTTTCACACATACATTTCTCAACAATTCTTTCGCTCACACTGGGTACTTGAATCTAAATGAGTGACTATGTATATAATTGTGAACACACGCGAGAAACTACATGTCTACTCCTATTTATACTAAAACATTCCAAGTAACCGTCGGGCAGTTACACTGCTTCGAGATCAAGCCACTTGGCACGTTCCCCATGCTCGATGCTCCAGATCCTTGCACGTTTGCACGTAGTAACTGCTGGAAACCGTTTTCCCTCCAAAGCTTTGAATTTCAAACTGCTCCACTCTGGACCATCGAACACCTTCATCAAGAGACGTCTTCGACGAAAACTCCTTCGACGTCGAAGGCAACCAGCCTTCTTCCTTGGAAGAAATCTTCTAAGTATTTTCCCATCTTTCGACGGGCACTTCGACAGGCTTAGCCAGTCGAAAGCATCTTTCAGCTTTTAATGGCTGACAACAATCAAAACAAAGGTGTCGAATTTAGGAGCCAACACCGTCAGAGAGGGAAACATCTGAAAAAGGAATTACCACCTCACTCACCGTCGGAGAGGGGACCATAAGAGACTATCACCTCACACTCACCGTCGGAGAGGGAAACATCTGAAAAAGGAATTATCACCTCACTCACCGTCGGAGAGGGGACCATAAGAGACTATCACCTCACACTCACCGTCGGAGAGGGGACCATCTGGGATAGCTTCTACCGAGTCTTTATCATAAAAATCTGTTGGGAGTCGATTTAGCTGGACTAGAGAAGGCCTTGAAATATGTTTGAGAATTTTAACTGCATCTTTCCTGAAAGGTAAAGGTCAGTCGTATGCAATGCATGATATGTATCAAGCAATGATGTTCTCAACATGAATGAGATTTGTATGATATAATGCGTCTATGCATGCTATAATGATGTATGTGATGTTTTATGAATGTATGTTTTCGTCTAGGAAAGTAAATCCTTGACGGGTGCCGGGAAGTCATATCCTGGGCTGATGTTGAAGAATAGATTTTGTTTCCGCTGGGGATGATAACTGCAAGAATACCGGTAGGAGAAGATGACTCCGTTGCGGAATAAACTTGGCAAATGGAAGATTCTGCGGGGAGAAAAGATACTCTAGCGACCATGTTGGGAAGCAATACTCTGTGGGAAGAGGGATGCCTTGCTGAGTGTTGATAATAATTTGCTGGGGGTAAGAGAACTTCGTCGGGGACGCTCTTTCCGTGGCTTTTGGCTGAGGATAACCCAGTTATATCCTGTTAAGGAAATAACTCTTTGAATAAAGTCGGACGACGCGTTCGTGCTCTGTGAGGATAAGCTTCCAGAATCTACTGGGGATAAGCTTACTGCTTGGGGATAAATTCCAACTTTCTTGGGGAAGTTTTGTTATGCTGGGGAAGTGATTCCTTTGAATGCTTGATAGAACGCCGGGGAATCAATCTTTAGACCAAGACTGCCGGGGATGCTTGTTAAGAATATATGTATGCTGCTGGGGAATGTTGAGATCTGCTGGAGGATACTCAACTTCCTTAAGATTTGATAGTATAGCTTGGAGAGAATGTACTGACTGCTGACTTACTCTATGGGGAATTAGGATATCTGGTTACGTTCTTCCGCTGAGCCCATCTTGGTACCCTGGAGGGCAGAACAATTAGATTGCTCTTAGACGACTCTTTATTGCCCCTGTTTCTGAGGTGGGAGGAAGACCTGTGAGGTGCTGATAGCTTGTTGATGGACAAACTCTTCTTCTGATAGGCAGGTGATAAGATGACAGGACATAGTCGTACACTTTGATCCCTAACTTTTGCCTGGACCGCCCTTTCGGGTTTTCAGTCCACCGGGATACCCATTTTTGCCCAAGCCGCCTTTTCAGGTTTTCGACTTGTCGGGTGTACAGATTTTTCATTTCATCCCTTCATTTTGCCCGAACCCTTTTGGTTCGCCGGGAAGCCCTAATTTTTGCCTAGGTATGTCAACCTAGCGGGTCTTTGATTGTGCGTAGTATTTTTCCGACTATGTCCGTTCTCAGAATGTAGGGAGTTGCCCCTGTTAGAAGTGTTTTGTCGTGCCACCAGAAGGTGTTTGATCAGGCCAGATTCGTTGTTGAAATGCCCCAAGTGACTCAGGAGGAGATTTGCCCCAGGCTATTTGGCCTTTGAGAGATTCTCTGAATCTTGATTGGACTGCCCCAGATGATGGACCATGCTCATGTCTGCCCCTTGATTGGAGGTACTTCTGTTCATTAGGCATTCGTCGTGCGAACTTCTGCTGTTCAAACAAAAAGTCATATGCAAACAATGTTATATCAAAAATGCAAAGCTTATGTCTGTCTTGAAGATTTTGAAAATGCATTTTTTTTCATAAAACAAATGAATGTTTGTAAAACATGATGTCAACTCCGTATTTACCGTAGGCCTTCAGGAGTCAGGATACCTTTCGTAACAGTATGCTTTCGAACTAACCCATGCTTCAGCTAGGACTTTTAAGGGTTATAACGTGGCCTGGTTCACGGTTTAAGAAACAAAGGATAACGGCTCAAATTATTTGTACCCACCCGCTCTTCGTGATGTTCTTCAAACCTAAACTCAGTTGATCATACGTTAGACCTTTATTTGAGTCTTTGTCCCGCTGTTCCAATGATGGTTCAGATATTGATGATTTATTCTGAATAGGCAGTCATTTTTGTTTTTGTTGAGGGTTTGTGAGACCTCTTTCTTTTTGATTATCCCTATTTTTTTTGCCTGAACTGTTTCCTTTTTGGAATTACAGTCAGCGGGATGCCCCAGTCTTGTAAGTCTCCTTCATGGGTTTTGACTTAATGGGTTTTTTTTTTTTATTTGAGATAATGACTGCCTTTCTTTATTGATTATTCGGAACCATCACTGTCTTTCTTCGTTTTGTAAGGACTTCTTTGGTGCCATTTGTTATGCACTTGGATCAACTGAGAGACTACCCTGCCCCAGGTTATGATTAAGGGTTTTAAATTTCGAAAAGAAAAAAAAACTCCTACTTCTTTGGCTCAGAGGGGTTGACGAGGGATTATCATCCTTATAACTCCAGTGTTTAGGGATTGAAACAATGCATGTACCTCATCAGCGGGGTCTGTTCAAAAGCATACTGTAGATTATGGTATCGTTTTCGTCATCCTCCCTCAAGAGGCTTAGAATTTTAGATCAAGAGCTGACATCAGAAAAAATATGAAAATAATTTGCATTTAGTGAATACGAATATATTGTTTCAAAACAGACATATGCGATGCGTTAATGAAATAACAATGTTTAACATGAGTAAGTGTTTGAACAAAAGAAAATTGCAATTTGAACATTCGAATGAACAAAACTTTCTCAATCCTAGCCATGTTTTGGCAAGGGAGCAGTGATCACGTGGGGAGTCTGGGATACTTTAAACTGAATCTCTCCAGCATCGATCATGTCTTGGATCTTATTTTTCAAGCTCCAACAATCATCTGTAGTATGCCCCGGGCTGTCAGAGTGATAAGCGCAGCGGGCGTTGGGGTTATACTTCGGTGACGTTGTATTTTGGTTCTTCGGAGCTTCTTTTAGAGTTACCAGCTTGGTCTCCAGCAACTGTAGCAATATCTGGGATAAGGTCATGCTGAGCCGAGTGAACTGCCTTCTCTCGCTCTTTTGTTGGTTGTGATGTTGAATTTGGGATACTGGAGCCATTTGAGGAGCTCTCCCCTTACCTCCTTGTCTCAAAGGTGGTTGAACGATGACTGGCTTTTTACCCTTAGACTTTTGCCCCAGTTGGTTACCCTGAAGCAGTTGGTTGACGAGAAACCAGAGCTCATCTTGTCTTTGAGCTAACCCTTGAATGGCAGTCACCTGCCCCAGCATCTGGACCTTCAATGCATCCACCTCAGCTTGTAGGTGTTTCAGCCTTTCATCCTCAGCACTGTTCCTGACAAAGGTCTCCATGAGAAGCGTCCTTAGCTCTTCCTGCCCCTTGGATAGATTCAGGAGGATTTTCCCGAACCTGGTCTCTTGAGCAAGAAAGTCCTGGTTGTCTTGTTGGGAAGCCATTGCTGAAATAAACAGCGGGAAAGGTAAGTGACCTGCAACAAGGGTACCTGTCATGCAATGATATGTATGATATGCATGCAATGTTTTCAAGGACCTCGCAGGGTAAACAAGAAAATTGGTTAGAATTTGAAAACTGGTAACTTGATTGAAGGTACTTCATGTTGTTGAGAGTCCTTCTTCAAGGGTCAAAGGCTCACCATATCCAGTGGGTCATAGCCCCTGACCTTAGTCATCATGTCTGGTTTTGATTTCCAAACAACCTTGGTTAAGGGAACCTTCTTCAAGAGTCAGAGCTCACCATATCAAGTGGGTCATAGCCCCTGACATCCTTGGCTAGGGCAATCTTCTTCCAGTGTCAAAGCTCGCCATATCAAGTGGGTCATAGCCCCTGACAACCTTGGCTAGAGGAAAATAAATCCTCTTTGCCCCTTGCTGGGATAGTTGATTCATCATGACCTGCATCACAAGCCCTTGAGATCCTTGAAATGGGTTAGGATGTATGCAATGGTATGATGTCATGATGCATGGGGTAATATGGATAAACCCTGTTATGAGTCCCCATTAAGGACTGCAAACCAAAACCTGCAAGAAACTTAGTAAACCTGTCATGAGTCCTAATTAAGGACTAAAACAAACCCTGCAAGAAACTTGGTAAACCTTGTTATGAGTCCTGGTTAAGGACTAAAACAAAAACCTGTAGGAAATTCAGTAAACCCCGTTATGAGTCCTAGTTAAGGACTATAAACAAAACCTGCAAGCAAACTCAGTAAACCTGCCATGAGTCCTAATTAAGGACTATGGATAAAACCTGCAAAAACTTAGCAAACCCTGCTATGAGTCCCAATTAAGGACTATAAACAAACCCTGCAAGTAGTTCCTGTGTTAGATAACAAGCATGCAAATAGTCAAGTACGAAGGCACGCAAGTCACACAAGAGAAGCCCTTAGAGTTTAAGGCCAACATGAGGTCTGGGTACTACCCTCTTGAAGTTGGTGGGTTCAACCTGTCCTATTAGAAGTAATCGGGTTCTAAGGATCCCAATATCACGGGATTGCTTTCATTGTTCATCGTTTTGATTTAGCCACTGAACTGGCGACCGAAATATTCCAGGAAAGCAACCCTCAATTGAGTGTAGTATCGAGTATCAACCAACCTCGGACTGCACCAAAGTCAGTTATCTCACTACCCTAAAGAGGCCAAGATAGTTCAATTAAGGTTCCTAAGGTCTGTTGATGCTTCACGACACCACGCGGAGGCCCCGTACTTTCCTTGACTGAACTCAAGGGTTACCGGTACACACCAAAGTGCCACATCAACGTAGCAGACTGTTTCAACCATGTCGGTATACCCCGCACAGTTCCCTCACAGCCTTGTTGCTACTTTCTAAGAAGGTATCCCCCAGATCCGGGTTAGGATCTATAGAACTCCCAAGCAACCCACAATTTAAAGCACACAAGGAAAACAATTGAAAACACAGTGATCTTAGTCCTAAGGTACACCTCACTTTAAGTTAAGTCCCCAGCAGAGTCGCCAGTTCTGTGATCGGTGGATCTGGAACTGACTGTTTAACGCTGGTTCGCGAAATGTCGCGGAAGCAAGAGTCGCCACCGTCTTTTATTTTCTCCAATAGGAAAGGACAAAAGCACAGAAAAATTCCTTAAAGAGATTGCTCTCGGTTCGGGAGGTAGGTTATAGAAAGGGAAGGTATTAGCACCCTTTCTATCCATGGTTATCCATGGGCTCTTAGATACTTGCTCACTTGTGTTTTCAAAAATGGTTTGTCTGCTTTTCAACTGTGGGTTTTAAAAAGTTTCTTTGAAAATTCCAGTTCGACTCTTGTATCAGTCCTCAAGAGTGTTTGAAAAGTTGCTTTCGAAAGCTTTTTGAAAAGGTGTCGGTGTGAAAAGTATTTTTTGATTTGTTTTTGAAATTAGAGCAAGTATTTAGAGTCGTCTACCTACCCTAAGGAATTCGTCTGTGTAGATGTCCTTTAAAGTAGTGCCATCCCACCATTGAGAGGTAGGTAGCACCACCGTTGGAGGTGTTCGGGTCAATTCGAGGTTCGGGACATGGTGATCACCAGAGCAATGGGAAGACACCTTAGAAGCTACCCTCATGCCAGGTTCCCGGATCATGAGGACTTACTAAGACATCCTCTACTCGACGATCACCTTTCGAGGCAAGGCAACAGTGAGGCGTACCCTAGGGGTGGTGTGTGATTTGTGTGTCAGATTCATTTATTTTTGTCTAGTTCATGTCAGGTGATCTATGCGTTTGTTTTTATTTAGACATTCATTCTTGCATGCAATTATTAACAGTTAAAAAAGTTGCGGAAATTAAAGTTCCTAAACTATTACAAAGGCGCGGGTCCACATCGCCAAATTAAACCAGGACCCGATTTGACATAAAATAAAGAAATAAAATGCGGGAAATATAAAATGTCCGAGTTACATGGCTTTGGGAGAATTACATAAATATTTAAAAGAAACGAAATAAAACGCGCGAATTGAAATAAGATTGGAAACGAGGGCGTTGGACCCTTTTGAAGTTAAATTGAAATTAAAAATTAATTAATTATTTATTGAAATAAAAGAAGTGTTTTTTTAGGTTTTTTGTATTTATGAAATAAGAAAATTAAAATTAAAATTAAAAGAAACCCTAATTCTAAGTTATTTTTAATTATTTGAGAAAAATGTTAAAGTTTAACTTAATTTACTAAAGAATTTATGTACATGTTTATTTACAAAATAAATTAGTAATTAATAATAATAATAATGATGAGAAAATTATTTATTAAAAAAAATGATGAAAAAGTTAAAAAACCTAATTTCTACATATTTAATTTATTAAGAAAAATATTAAAGTTTTGAAACCTAAATTAATCTAATTAATTGTTTAGAGTTTATTTACAAAAATAATAATAGTGAAATTAATATTAATAAAATAAACATTTTGATTTTTATGATTTTCCTGTTTTTTACTATTTTTTATATTTTATAAAAATAAGTTAAATTAAAGGAATTAATTAAAAAAAGAAATAATTGAAATAAATAAAATAAGGAAAAGAAAGAAAATACAATACCTTGGGGGGTTTCTGTCCCCTTTTTGGAGGTGAATTGGAGTGGTTTGGCCATTTGTGTTCTGGCCTCATCATGCATAAGTTGTTCTACTTTGGCCATTTGGTTTTTGGCTTTTGGCCATTTGCATTTTGGCTTTTGGCCATTTGTGTTCTGGCTTCAACATTCCTTTAATGTCTGGCTTAATGTCTGCCCGCCATGTATTTGACTTTTGGCTTTTGGCCTTTTGGCTTTTGACTTTTGGCCATTTGGCTTTTGGCCTCAACGTCCCTTAATGAACCTGCAGGGGATCCTGTCTAAACCTGTAGTGTTGAATCTCATGAAAACATTAAATAAAATCATAAAATGCAAATAAAGCCAATATATGAAGAAATTTAATGTTTAGGCACAATATGGCATGTATGAATGATTATACCCTTTTGATCATGGAGATCAAATCAACCTTACCCTTACTGGAAAAGTAGTGACATGAATGATTTTATGCCCTTTGGATCATGGAGATCAAACCAGCCTTACCCTTACTGAAGAAGTAATAAGATGTTGGTTTGTAACTGAGATGGTTTGTTTGTAGTGAGAGAGAGATTTGTAATAAGGATTTCAAGGTTTTAGGGTTCTTGAAAGAGTTTGATATTCTAACAGTGTTGTGGCAAAGTTTTTTCTCTCTTTTTCTCTTCTCCTCTTTTTCTCCTCTTTTTCTTTTTTTCTCCCCCCTGGTTTGTGTGACAAGAAGGTGATTATATAGTGGAAATTAGGGTAAAGAAAATGGGCTTTGAATGTGCAATTGAGCCTCCAATATTCACTTGAATTCGTCACTTTCCAGGCTAAATCGCAGGGACTTAAGTGCATTTTTTGAAGTTGAAATGTGAAGACAAAATGTAGCCGATATCGATAACTAACTCCTGTCCGAAAATCGACTCAATCGGATAAACGGTGAATTAGTTATGAATTTTTGAAGTTTCAGCTCAGACGAACTTATTTTGGGCTCCGGTGTCGACTCTGACACGTTCTTCAATAAAAAAACTGGTATTGATCGGTGCATAATTTGGTCTCGACTTTTGAATCAAAGTTGTAGATCTATGAGTCAGGGACCTTGTGTAAAAATATGAGCCCAATCCGATAAAAATTGACCGAGTTATGAATTTTCGAAGTTTCGGCCCAGCTGAAATAATATTCAGCATTCAGGATTTTCAGCGTGTCACGCACTCTGAGCAAAAAACGAAGGCCTTTTGAATACCGTTTGAACTCAATACCTTCTATGAAAATGTAGCCAACTCAATTTGTGAAATTTTGGCGCCAGAACCAGCTCGATACGATGAAAATCGACCAAGTTATGATTTTTTGAACATGACGCAAATAAACTTCTGTCACAAATTTCTGCACGAAAATACTTGATAAATCCACATTTTTGAAGACCTTCTGATCGAAATTGGCTTCCATCCGTGAGAGATGAAAACGTAGATAATGTCAATACGGAATTTTGGCCACCGGAACGGGTTCAAAACGAGTCACGATCTTCAAGTTATGAATTTTTTAGCGCGTAAAAACTGCACTTTCAGCACACTTTTTTCACCATATTTCTTCGAGAACACTCACACATTCGGATACCTTCTTCAAAGAATTGACTCTTGAGCCGAACCTGAATTTGAGAATATGTTACCAGAGATATCTTGACGAAAGAACACCTGAATATAACACGCCGGGTTGGACTTGTGAATTTTCTTGAAATGTTTTGAGAAATATGGGAGGGCAAATTTTGGGGTACAACACCACATGTTCGACACTAGATTCTGTCGTATCCCCTGAAAATTTGGTAAACTTGGGAACCTTTACCCTAAGGGGTAAGTCTGTTTGCGGAATATATTCTGACAATGGGGATGTGAAGTTTGGTCTGTGAAAACCAACTGTGATACGGTGGGAGAACTGACTTGAGGTTTTGTGTTTGTTTTCGCAAATGTTTCGGTTGAGCAAGAGTCGCCACCGACTTTTTATTTTATCCTAAGGAAAGGTTAAAAAGCACAGCAAAAACCTTTGAGATGTTTTTTTGGGTTCGGGGAGTAGATTATAGAAAGGGAAGGTATTATCACCCTTTCTATCCATGGTTATTCATGGGCTCTTAGTTACTTGCTTAGATCAACTTGCCTTGATTTTCAATTGTTTGAAATGGTGCTTTGTGTGTGGGTTTTGAAAATGTTTTGAAAAGAGGTCAATGTGGTGGCAACCTTTGTAATGACCCATGTTTGGATGTATACAAAGGTGTATGTCTTTTGAAAAGTTTTCAATGTTTTTGAAAGTTGTTTTTGAAAGTGTGTTTGTGATGTGTGGTTTTGAAAAATAGGCAAGTGTTTTTGTTTTGTAAGTTGGCAAGTAACCAAAAGTTTTGTCTACCCCTAATATTTACTCAAAGATCTTTGCTATGTTTTAACCTTTTTAACAATTTTGTCCCACCATTGTATTTGGTGGACAATCTTGTGTTAGGATGTAAACGGGACGGGCGTGGGTCATCGTTTAGACCATGATTGCAATGGTGCCAAGTGTCTTTGGGCAATTTTTCCTTTTAAGGGACTTGATCATTTTTAGGCCACTTTTGAAAGCGTCATCGAGGGACTTTGATCATTTAAATTATTTTGTTTTTGCCAAAGACACCTAACATGCAACATGGCCCATTATTGAAGGCAACAAGTGGAGTAACCCTAGGGGTGCAAGTGTGATTGATGTTGTCCATTTTCATGCTTTGTTATCTTTGAATTAGGTCAAGCTATTGTTTGGTTGATTTTTTGCATACAAACCCTAAGTCTATCTTGGCATATTTAGAAAGCTTTTAAAATGCGGAATTTAAAGGTCCTAAATTATTACAACACAAATTATGGGATGGGGGGTACAAATGTTCAAATGGGGGATATTTTAGCAAGAAATTAAAACCTAAGCTATTACATCCAAATTGAATATACAAGTTATTTAATTGTACAATAATTAAATAAAATAAAATAAATATGCAAGATGCAAAAAAAATGATTTTTATATGTATGTAAAAGTATTTTTTATGTGTCAAATAAACAAAAATAAAAAGGATTAATTTTTGGGTATTTTTATGTTTTTAGGGCAAACCCTAATTTACTAAATAAAAATGTGTTTATTATTTAATATATACAATATTTATTAATTATGTACAAAAAATAAATAAAAAGGAAGTATATTGTAAAAAAGTGATTTTTTAAAGTTAAATATTAATAAAAATAAAAATGTATTATTTTTATATTTTTTCCCTAAATTTTCTAATAAATATAGATAAGTATTTATATTATTTACTAAATATATTAAATATGTACAAAAATAAAATATTTAATATTTACAAAAAAGATATATTTTTTAGAAAATGTTTTCAAAAGATAAAATAAAATAAAATCAGAAAATAGAATTTATTTTGTATTTATTTTGGTATTTTAAATAAGAGTATATTTATGTTTCTTTACATATAAAACTAAATGAAACAAAATAAATATCAAATAAAATGCAAAAAATGTGAGAAAAATATTTTTAATATTTTTTATGCTTTGACAAAAATAAACAAGTCAGAAACAAAAATCAAAAGTCAAAAATAATGAAAATAAAACACAATGGGCCAAGGGGGTGCATGTGTAAAAAGATGGTGCAAATAGAAAAAAGAAACAAGCCCAGCCCAAAGCAAGCTTGTCTTCAACCTCCAGACAATTTCAAATGAAAAAACGCACGCTTCCTTCCATCCCTGTTATCTCTTGATTCCTTGACTTTTAACAAAAACTTACAACACAAACATTATAGAGCATCATGTCACGAGTTCATACATATAAAAAACTTGATCTAACTCTCAGAAATGAGAGAGAATTTCTTCTCCCCCAATTTCTGACCTAAGTTTTTGTCAATGTTCAGGTCTTAAATTCTCTCAGCATATGCAATATAAATGGAAAGTGAGGATATGGGTGGCTTCAGGGACATGAGTATGACACTTTTCATTCATAAACCTAAACCTAACTCTTCCTATATTGAGAGATAGAAGTCCATGAACTTACCTGTTCAGCTTGGATCGTGTATGACAATGGAGGCACTTTCAAGGCAATGTGAGGACTTGTACAGCTTGCTTGAAGTTCAGGGATGCTTCTCCAATGCTTGGTGTGCTTTGAATCTTGCTGAATCACTCCATGGAAGTCAACCTGCAAGAGAGAAAAATGAAAATGGCAAACTATGCTATGGCTGTTACAGTTCCAGTTCAATGCTTGGAATAGTTTGTTTGGATGTTATGGAAGGTGTATGAAGTGGTTTGGATGAAAATGCACGATGGAAATGAGCTGTGCCACTCAAACTGCAGGGATGCCCTGTTTTGTGCAGCAAAATGGTGTTTTGATGTTTAGGGAGGTATTGAAGGTAGTTGTCTCGTGTTTCAGGTCAGTTGAGGAGTATGGAATATGTGGAGAAAGTTTGCTTAAGCTTGTTCTTGCAGCAATGTGAGATGTGGTCAGTTATGCAATGTTTCTTCTATCTTAAGCTAAAAATGACAAGTTGGTTTCTAGGCTAACACAGACCCCTCAAGTATGCTGCACAAATCACCCTTGATCAGTGGACTTTGCTCATGAACTTGTGCCTCAAAGATCTGCATTGTACCTCATAGATTGTAAACTTGACATAAAGTTCACCTTTTCAAAAATGGCTAAGTTACTTTTTCTAATTATGGATTAAATTGGCATGTAATGGTTAAACACATAAGATAAGGCTTAAACACAAAGGATTTGCATTAAATAATTGAGTGTGGATGAGATAAAAGGCCTGTAATGTAGCTTGCACATGCTGAGTTCAAAAATGAAAAGTTATGAACATGGAAATGGCTCATGAACAAAGTGACTTTTGCCCATATTGCCAAATTCGATTCTCCCTAACCACAAGGGTGTTTGAGAAGTTCTTTGACATTTTGGAAAGCTTGGAATATGTACTACAATCCATATTTGTAATGCAAATTGAAATTCCAAGTGGAAGCATGTGAAAAGTGGCCATGAAGTTAGGCAAAAATCCTGCCTAGAATAGGTCAAAAATTTTCTACGTTAAGAATGTTTTGCACCCTTGTTCCAAAAATAATAACTTGAGCTACAAGCTTCTTTTGAGGAAACTTTGTGAATAAAAGTTGTATATTTTGCAATGGACTACAACTTTAATGTTTTGAGTTTTGTTTGAATCCAAATGCATCTTGATGAAAAAATGGGACAAAGTTAGGAAAAAATTAGGGATTTTCATAACTTAGAAAAATTCTAAGTTATGAAAATTCTTCATTTCAAACCCTAATTTGTGATTTTTGATTTCTTGATGAACAAGTTTCATGATTTAACATGTTTTGATGAAAAATGAATCTTGACACTTGATTTTGACCAAAAAGTCAAAGTTTGACTTTTCAGTATACAGTCAAATTTGGCTCAGTTGACTGGAAAATTCATCTGTCATTCTTGTGCATTTGGGATCTTTTGAACTTGTTGAACATGTCAAGACAATGCCATTGGGTCCTTGAGTCCATATGTGAGCTTGGTTTGCCATTGGCTAGGTTAAACAGTCAAAAATTGCCTTTGTGCAGTCAAAACCCAAAAAATGACCATTTTGCCCTTTTGGTGATCTGATCAAATTTCTTGTGGAATTGTGATCCAAACTTGATCAAATGGTCCATATGAGTTCATAATGTTGATGTGGGTCAAAAATCATGAGGTTTGACTGTCAATTGACCACAGTTGACTTTTTCCCCAATACAGCTGATTTCTAGGTCAACTGTCCAATTGACTGGGCAAAGATTGGAATCAAGGCTTGAAACTTGCTATGGATAAACTTGTGAGTCCAACATGAAGCATGAAAGTCACTTTGGGACTTTTAGGTCAAAACATCTTTGTGCAAACTCAAACCCTAATTTTGGTCAACAGTGCAAGGAGGGGTCTTGAGCAGAGCAAAACCCTAACTTGATCTTGAGCTCCAAGGGTCTTGTGGTGAGAAAATATTGATGAAATGGGAGGGAAAATTTTGGGGTACAACAGTTGCCCCTGTTCAATCTTCTTGAACCTGAAGAGTTAGATTGGCAGGTTTGCCTTTCGCGACTCGAAGGTAAAAGGAGATTGGACACTAGAGTGCCCTGAAATTTGCACTCGCATACTGGAGTATTAGCAATGTGATGGCGGGAATGGGATTATAGATGCCATTTGGAAGAGATGGTGGATAGGAGGATGGGCTTATAGATGCCATCTGGAGGTGTGACAGAACCTTGTCGGGAATGGGCTTATAGATGCCACTTGGAAGTGTTGATCGCGTAAGAGATTCCTTAGCGAGAACTTGCGTACTTTGAGAAAGGAAGATGTTTCCTGGCCTGTTACAGGTGTTGATCTTCAAACTCTTCATGCAGACATGCCCTGGCTAGATACAGGAGTCGAATCCACAATTAGTTGCTCACAGATGTGCCCTGGCTAGATACAGGAATCGAATATGGAATTTGCAAAAGGTTGGTAGAGATAGCTTTCCTGGCTGGATACAGGTGTAAACCTCTGACCTGAGAATGAAAGATAATTTCCTGGCCTATTACAGGGGTTGATCTTCAAACTCTTCATGCGGATATGCCCTGGCTAGATACAGGTATTGAATCTACAATCAATCGCTCACAGATATGCCCTGGCTAGATACAGGAATCGAATCTGGAATTACGATAGTTGATAGTAATCATCTTTGGATTGACTTTTTCCTGAAAAGGCAAAACATTAGTTGTATGCAATGTAATGCTGTATGAGATGCATGATGTCATGATGCTCAAAATGAGATAGTGTTGCATGCACTTTATCATGTATGTAAACAGGATGTAAGAAATGTGAAATGTCTATGAATGTATTTTCGTCTAGGAAAATAAATCCTTGACGAGTACCGGGAGTTTGTGGAATCCTGGGCTGATGTTGAAGAGTGGAGTTCTTCGTTTCCGCTGGGGATGATGGTCGCAAGAATAAACCGATAGGAGAAGATGACTCCGTTGGGGAATAAACTTGTTGGAGAGATTACTCTGCGGGGAATTACTCTGTGGGAAGAGATACTTCGTTGGGGTTTTGATGAGAGCTCCGTTGGGGATTCCGCTGATAAGTTATGTTGGGGAATTTGATGAACTCCGCTGGGGAATAGGAAGAACTTCGTCGAGGACGATCTTTCCATGGTAATTAGCTGAGGATAACCCAGTTATACCCTGGTGGGGAAATAACCTTTGAATAAAGCCGGGGAGATACGTACATACTCTGCAGGTGATAAGCTTCCAGAATCTACTGGGGATAAGCTTCAGAATCTGCTGGAGATATGGATTCCACTTTCCTGGGGAAACTTTGGACTATACTGGGGAATGGTTCCACTGGATGTCGGTATTCCTCCGGGGAACAATCTTATATTAAGACTGCCGGGGACGCTGGCTGAGGAATGTATATACTCCGCTGGGGAATGTTGAGATCTTCTGGGGATGCCCAACTTTCTTTAGGCTGACAGTAGACTAAATCTGCTTGAGGAGAGTATCGCTGACTTGCTAGGGGAACAATGTGCCTTTTCAGGGCTGATGAGAGACCAACTCTGCCTGGGGGAGAGTATTGCTGAAATCTGGTCTTACTCTGTGGGGAGTTGAGGTAACTTGGTTACGTTCTTCAGCCGAACCTACCTTGGTACCTTGGTGGATAGAGCAACTTGATTGTTTGGACAATTCTGAATTGCCCCTGTTTCTGATGTCATCTTTAATTAGTCCTTTGTTTCGCATGTAAATATTCATGATTAGCAATTAATGTCAAATGCATATATCAAAAATGAACATTGGACGCTTTTTGCAAAACAAAACAGAAAAAGGAAAAATGATGGATAATTTTTCTGAAAAATTGAACTTGTATTGATTTTGAAATTTGCCTGTAAATAGGCGTTTTTGTACAAGAGGCTGACGTCCTAGTAAGAGAACGCCGCCGAGCAAAATAGAGTTTAACAATTTTGTGAAAAGGAAACAACACAGCTATGTGCAAATAATCCCAATGGGTTCCGACTCTGCTATCGCCTTTATGTCTTCAAGCGTCTCATCACTTTGCTGCTTAGTTGAAGATGAAGCTGATTGATTGATGCCGAAGTCTGATAATTGATGTCGAATTCTGGATGCAACGTGATCCAATGAGACATAGTATTACGCTTTATCCCTAACTTTTTCCTGGACCGCCCTTTCGGGTTTTCAGTCCACCGGGATACCCATTTTTGCCCAAGCCGCCTTTTCAGGTTTTCGACTTGCCGGGTGTACAAATTTTTTCATTTCATCCCTTATTTTTTCCCGAACCCTTTTGGTTCGCCGGGAAGCCCTTATTTTTTCCTAGGTGTGTCAACCTAGCGGGTCTTTAATTCATGCGTAGTATCTTTTTACTATGTCTGCATTGGCGGGGTGAGGAAGGTCGTCACCATCCATGGTGGTTAGAATCATAGCTCCTCCTGAGAAGATATGTTTAACCACAAACGGCCCTTAGTACGTAGGGGTCCATTTGCCCCTGGGATCACCTTGAGGAAGAATGATGCGCTTGATTACCAGGTCTCCGACTTGATACTCTTGTCGTCTGACTTTCTTGTTAAATGCCCTGATCATCCGTTTTTGGTACGTCTGACCATGACAAATAGCAGTGAGTCTCTTTTCGTCAATTAGGTTTAATTGATCAAGCCGAGTCTGGATCCAGTCATCTTCGCTCAAATCTGCATCCTTCATTATCCGGAGAGAGGGTATCTGGACTTCAATAGGCAAGACTGCCTCCATGCCATAGACCAAGGAGAAGGGAGTTGCCCCTGTTGACGTCCGTGCTGAGGTACGGTACCCATGAAGAGCAAACGGTAACATTTCGTGCCAATCTTTGTAGGTCACTGTCATCTTCTGCACAATCTTCTTGATGTTCTTATTCGCTGCTTCTATATCCCCGTTCATCTTCGATCAGTAAGGAGAAGAGTTGTGGTGCTGTATCTTGAATTGCTCGCAGAGCTCAGTGATCATCTTGTTGTTAAGATTGGTACCATTGTCCGTAATGATCCTCTTAGGTATACCGTATCGACAAATCAGGTTATGCCGAATGAACCGTGCCACGACGCTCTTGGTTACGGTGGCGTAGGAAGCTGCTTCAACCCACTTTGTGAAGTAATCAATCGCTACCAGGATGAAGCGATGCCCGTTAGATGTCGTAGGTCGGATCTCACCGATCATATCAATGCCCCACATTGCAAAAGGCCAAGGTGATGTCAAGATGTTTAGAGGAACCGGATGAATGTGCACCTTATCAGCATAGATCTGGCATTTATCACACGTCCGAGAATGCTGATAACAGTCGGCTTCCATTGTGGACCAGAAATATCCTTCCCGAAGGATTTTCTTTGCCATGGTATGTCCACTGGAATGTGTTCTGAAGGTACCTTCATGTAGCTCCGCCATGATCTTTTCTGCTTCAATCTTATCCACACAACGCAGTAAGGTTGGATCATGGTTTCGCTTGTAGAGAATGCCATTGCTGAGGAAGAACTTTGCTACAAACCTTCTCAGGAATTTCTTGTCGTTAACAGATGCGCCTTTGGGGTATTCTTGAGCTTCAAGGTACCTTTTCACTTCATGATACCAGGGTTTTTCAGTTACCTCTTCAGCCTCCAGATCACAGCAATATGCAGGTTCATCCAACTTCTAAATGATGATCCGGGGAGCCTCGTTATCCCATTTGACTTTGAACATAGAAGACATTGTAGCCAACGCGTCCGCTAACTGATTCTCCTCTCTTGGGAAGTGTTCAAAAGTTATCTCCTCGAAGTGGGGAAGCAATGTCAGCACGTATTCCTTGTAAGGAATAAGATTCGGGTGTTTCGTATCCCACTCGCCTTTGACCTGATTGATCACGAGAGCGGAATCTCTGAAGACACTCAGAAACTTGATCCTTAAGTCAATTGCATCTTGAAGACCCATGATACATGCCTCATACTCCGCCATGTTGTTGGTGCAATTGAAACATAATCGGGCGATAAGTGGAGTATGAGTGCCTTTAGGGGATATGATCACAGCGCCGATACCATTACCCAAGGCGTTCGAGGCTCCGTCAAAGTGCATAGACCATCAGGATCCTTCCTCAGGTCCTTCATCCGGTCCAGGTACTTCACAATCAGTCACTACCATGATATCCTCGTCTGGAAATTCAAAGTTCATCGACTGGTAATCGTCCATTGCCTGGTGTGCCAAATAGTCTGCCAATACGCTTCCCTTGATTGCTTTTTGAGTTGTGTACTGGATGTCATATTCCGTTAAGATCATCTGCCATCTTGCTATTCTTCCAAATAGAGCAGGCTTTTCGAATATGTACTTGATTGGATCCATTTTTGAAATCAACAGAGTAGTGTGAGTCAACATATACTGTCTCAGCCGGCGAGCAGCCCATACCAGAGCGCAACAAGTTTTCTCGAGCAGTGAGTACCGGGTCTCACAGTCGGTAAACTTTTTGCTCAGGTAATAAATGGCGTGTTCTTTTTGTCCAGGCTCGTGATGCTGTCCCAACACACACCCCATTGAGTTGTCAAGTACTGTCAAGTATAAGATTAGAGGTCTCCCTTCAACCGGTGGCATAAGAATGGGTGGTTCTTGGAGATACTCTTTGATCTTTTAGAAAGCGGCCTGACATTCATTGTTCCAACGTACTACTTGTTCTTTCTTCAGCAGCTTGAAGATTGGTTCACAGGTAGCAGTTAGATGCGAGATGAATCGGGCAATGTAGTTCAACCGTCCCAGAAAGCCTTTGACTTCTTTCTCTGTCTTGGGAGTTGGCATCTCTTGTATGGCTTTCACCTTGGCAGGGTCCACTTGAATACCTTTGTCGCTTACGATGAAGCCTAGCAAATTTTCCAGATCTCACCCCAAAGGTGCATTTGTTTGGGTTCAACCTCAGCTTGTACAACTTATGACGGTCAAACAGCTTCCGTAGGTGGTCAAGGTGTTCCTCCTCAGTTTGGGACCTTGCAATCATATCGTCGACGTATACTTATATCTCATGGTGGATCATGTCATGAAATAAAGCAACCATGGCACGTTGGTAGGTTGCCCCATCATTTTTCAACCCAAAAGGCATGACTTTGTAGCAAAAGGTGCCCCACTGAGTAACAAAAGTGGTTTTCTCCATGTCTTCAGGAGCCATCTTGATCTGGTTATAACCGGAGAAGCCGTCCATGAAGGAGAAAACTTTATGCTGGACAGTATTATCAACCAGAACATCGATATGAGGCAGAGGGAAATCATCCTTAGGGCTAGCCCTGTTCAAATCCCTGTAATCAACACACATTCGGACCTTACCATCCTTCTTCGGCACTGGAACCACGTTGGCAATCCACTGAGGGTAAGAAGTTACTGCTAGAAATCCGGCATCAAATTGTTTCATAACCTCAGCTTTGATTTTCTCGGACATTTCTGGACGCATACGGAGGACCTTCTGTTTTACCAGAGGGCAGTCTTCCTTGGTAGGCAGGTGATGAACCACAATGTCGGTATCCAACCCAGGCATGTCTTCATAAGACCAGGAAAAGATTTCCACATAATCATGCAGCATCTGAATCAATCGTTGCTTCACACTGAGCTCTAGATTGGCACCGATCTTGACTTCCTTTATGTCTGTCTCAGTACCCAGATTTACCGTTTCCACTGGCTCTTCATGTGGCTGAATGGACCTCTCTTCCTGGAGTAGCAGTCTTGCAAGTTCACCAGGCACTTCACAATCACCTTCACCTTCGTCTTCGGCTAAGTTGATCGGATTTTCGAAGTCATAACTGGCAGTAGCAGAGTCGTTACCAGTGAGATCCATAGTGGATTGGAACCTGTATAAGTGAGTGTGTGTAAATATAATTGTTTTGCAATATATAATAAAGAAAGAAAAGGAGCGTAAGATTTTGAAATGCAACAAACGTCCAATGTTTTGATTAATGATATATGAAAATGACATACAAAAGCCCTCACAAATGAAGCCACGGTGCCCCGGGTAAGACACCGAGCTATAAAAGTTTCAATATATTGTTTGTTACAGATTGAAAACAAAAGAGTTCATTACTGAGTGACAAAAGTAATAGGTGTGAAGTCTTTGGCAGTCCAATTGATTGGTCCACTGTCGGTTGTTGGGTAGATCCAGCTGTCGAATTCCGATTCCTCCACTTCGTCTTCAATAGCATTCACTCCCGGGTTGGTGATGAATACAGGAGGTCTTCCAATCCTTGCCTTATGAACAGCCTTCTGAGCTTCTGCAGTGAAACCCAGACCAAACTTGTCAGTCTTTGGAGTAAAGTCAGGAAGTCGGCCCCAGTTTGCGCACTCACCCTTCTCAATCACAGCCTGGGCATCCTTTAAGGAAGCCATCTTCAAAGGAGGGTCTTCGATCACAGTTTCAGCTGATGCTAGTGTCGGAGGCACCTCTTCAAAGTGCTGGAATGGAGTCTCAATGAATTCCCCATCCATTTCTATGTACCGGAACAAGTTTAGGTGGCTGACCATATATTCTTCTTCCCCCTGAACTGTCACGATCTTTCCTCTAACCGGGTACTTAAGCTTCTGATGTAGTGTGGAGGTCACCGCTCCAGCCTTGTGGATCCATGGACGACCCAGCAAACAAGAGTAGGATGGACGGATGTCCATCACATAGAAAGTAGAATAAAAAACTTGAGAGCCAACCCTAATTGGAATGTCAACTTCACCATGTACCATCCTTTTCGAACCGTCAAAGGCCCGGACAACAATGTTACTGGGCTTGAGCTCCAGACCCTCACAATCCAGCCTGTCTAAAGCTTTCTTGGGCAATACGTTCAACGAAGAACCGATGTCCACCAACACATGGGCAAGAGTAGTGCCCCTGCATTCAATGGAGACATGCAGGGCATCGTTATGGTTCTTTCCTTTGGCAGTCAGATCGGCGTCAGAGAAGCCCAAACCATTATCGGCAGTCAAGTTGGCCACACAATCGGTAAATTGATCAGCAGACGTTTCTTGTGGCACATGGGCCATCTTCAAGAAGGAGATCAGAGCCTTGGCGTGGGCCTCTGAACACAACAACAATGATAGCATAGAAATCTTTGATGGGGTGTGCCCCAGCTGCTCAACCACGTTGAAATCACTTTTCTTGATAATCTTGAGAATTTCCTCCATCTCTTGCTGGGAAGCTTCAACAGTGGTTGTCTTCGGCGCCTCCGTCAGGGCAGGCAAATCAGTAGCAATCCCTTTGCCCCGAGCGTCAGATGACTCGGTAGCAGGGGTAGAAACAGGAACTTGATTAGGAAGGGGAACAGGCATACTTGCAGGTGTGATAATAAGAGGTTTCTGAATAGCTGGTGGCGCAATATCTGGTGAGAACAACCTACCACTGCGAGTAATTTTGGCAGGCCCGGTGATGTTACTGACGCCGGTACTTGTATCAAACTCTTGCTTAACTCCAAGCACATAAACATCTGCCCCATAGTGCCATGGGACAGCTTTGTCGGATGTATAGGGGAGAGGCCCTGGAACAATGATGATGATATGAGCAATCTTCTGAGTGGACATGATTTTGACAGGCTTCTTTGAAGGAGCCTTAGGAGGTTTGTTGAAAATAGTGACAATAGAAACTTCTTCAGCAGGGACAGCAGGAACGACAATCTTCTCGAACAAGATTTCTTTGCTATCCATCAGGCTTTGGATACCTGATTTCAGCAAAGGACAACCAGCAGGTGAAACAACACATAGAAGGAAACCTTTACCACAACCCAGAAATAAACCGGCTAGCAACAGGTTCCTTTTGACAGTCAACAACAGAGTAACAATCTCTTCCACGGAGGCTACATACCGGTCTTCTTCCACAACATTCACTCCATGCTGGGGCATGGGAGCAGTCACAACATTGGGTCTTTCGGGCGCCTCAAACTGTATTTCTTTAGCATCAATAAGGTCTTGAACCTTATTCCTCAGAGCCCAACTATCGTCCGTAGTATGCCCCGGGCTATCAGAGTGATAAGCGTAAAGGGCGTTGGGGTTGTACTTTGGAGAAGCTGTGTTCACTACCTTCGGAGCTTCTTTGACAGTTACCAGATTGGTTGACAGTAGTTGCGGTAATATCTGAGACAGGGTCATACTGAGCCGAGTGTACTGCCTTTTGGGTATCTCCCCCCTTGGTTGGTTAAACTGTTGAGGAGCAGCGACAGACTTTGAAATTACCAACGCATTGACAGCTTGGCGGCGTTCCGGTTTAACTTGTCTTCTGGGACCATAAACAGCATTGGCCTCCTTCTTGAAGGGCTTCTTTTTAGTACTCGCGGAGGCACCTTTCTGTATCTTCCCCAACTTGATACCAGCTTCTATCCTCTCACCAGTCAAGATCAAATTTGTAAACCCAGCAGAAGAATTACCAATCAGATGGTTGAAGAATGGACCGGAAAGGGTCCCCAAAAACATGTCAACAAGTTCACGGTCAGTCAGCGGTGGCTGCACCCTGCCAGCCAAGTCTCTCCATTTTTGCGCATACTCCTTGAATCCTTCGCCCGTTCCCAATGACATACCCTGAAGTTGGGTACGCGTGGGAGCGAGGTCAGAATTGTACTGATACTGTTTATAAAATGCGGTGGCCAAGTCTTCCCAGTTTCGGATACTGGCCCCATCCAGCTGATAGAACCACTCGAGTTGAGCCCCTGAAAGGGTATCCTGAAAGAAATGGATCCAAAGGTTCTTGTCTGCAGTGTAAGGTTAGATCTTCCTTACATATGATCTGAGATGCATCTTCAGGCAGGACAGCCCATCATATCTTGCAAAAACTGCCACTTTGAACTTCGGGGGGATCACAATTCCAGCAACTAATCCCAAATCTTTGAAATCTAAGCCGGGAACTCTCTGCAGCTCCATAGCTGCCAACCTGTCTTCCAAGCCTTTGTACTTATCATCGGCGGGCGGGTATTGTTGCTCAGAGTAGTCTTCGTCTTCTTCAGCCTCTCCTTCTTCAGCTTCAGATTCGGAAGGTACCGCAGCCGCATTCCCTTTACGGGTTCCCTCTTCAGATGTAGGGGGAAATTCAAGCACTCTTCTGGCTTCACCCTCAAACCTTCTTCCTAGGGTAGCCACCCCGATTCTTTTCTTCTTCTTTTTCACTTGTTCTTTGTTCCCCAGCAGGGCTTTCAGATCCTCCTGACCCTTTGCCAAGGTCATCAAGAGTTGTTGAAACTGTGAGTTCTGAGACTGCAAATCCTTGACCGTCTGTTCGAGATCCATCTTACTGAAATAAACAGCAGAAAGATAAGGAAACCTAGTGTGGAGACCTGCTTATGCGTATGATGAATGATATGCTTATGTATGCAATGCATTCAAGGATTTAGCAAATTCAAAATTGTTGCAAACAAAAATAACGCACGTCATATTAATAAGAAGAAATTTGTCAGTACATAAATGCCCCATGGGCCAAATATTACAAAAAACTTCTCAAGGTAAAAAGACGTTGCGCATCCTCTTTGGTGCGATGTAGGTGTTGAGGGTCTCTTCCTCATGGAGTCGGCGGGTAAGCTCCAAAACCTTCTTCTCACTGGCGTAGAAGCTGGCTTCAAAAGTGTTTCGTTCCTCCTTGAGTTGGATCCAACTCTTCTGCATCTCCTCCCACGATGTAGGCATGTCAGGATATAGGATGGTGTAGGGAACCTCTCCTTCCTTAACGGGCTTTTTAATCACAGGGAGAACATGAGGATAAGGCATCATTAGACTCTGGGCTCGGGTTCGTACCCACTTGAGATAAGGCTCAAGAGGGATGGAGTTCTTGTGCCCCAGTGTCTTGTTGTCTACCTTGTTAGGCATCCTCCAAGCTCTAATAAATCTTTGGCGAAGTCCTTGCGCATCGTTGTCGAAGTCAAAAACTAGGTCAGGAATCAACATGTCGTGAGGGCCATCCCTCCGTGCATATCCCAATTGCCTCAAAGCTAGACAAGGGTTGTAGGTAATGCCCCCTCTAATGCCAAGTAATGGAACATTAGGGAACTCTCCACAATGATCGACGGTGATGACATTTTCTCTGGACCGAGAACACCAATGTACATCAGAGTGAGTGAGGGTCATCAATCGTTGTGACCACCTTAAGCCTTGGTCATTCTTCAAAACAGATTGCGAAAGGTGCGAAATAAACCACCTTGCAAGGAGAGGAGTACAGCACATGAGAACACCCCCTCTTTCTCATTGTTCGTGTGTAAAATGAGTGAAGAATGTCCCCAAGCAATGTTGGTATTGGATTTCTGGATAAGAAGATTTTGACGGCGTTGACATCCACAAGCTGGTCAAGATTTGGGAACAGGACCAACCCATAAGTGAGGAGTGCCACAATTTCTTCAAAGGCTTGTAGATCCAATGAATTACAACACTCTTGTGCCTTCTCAAACAAGAATTTTTCCAAGAATCCTTTGACGCCGATTCTAGTTTCCCAATGCCCCTTGATGTCAGATGGTTGCAAGTGTAGTGCTTGAGCAACATCTTCAGGCTTTGGTTCTTTTTCCGTACCGTTGTAGGGTAGTTGATTAAGAATAGGAATCCCCAGAAGTTGAGAAAATTCCTCCAAAGTGGGCACCAATTGGTAGTCGGGGAAAGTGAAACAGTGGTGAAGAGGGTCAAAGAACTGGAACAACACCTTTACCATGTCCTCTTCAATGCTGGTGTTGACTAGGCTGAGCAGTCTACCATGTCTTTCACTGAAGGGAGAGCTTTCCGGAATCCTGGATGTGAGCTCCTTGAGTTGAGGAGGGATTCTCACAAGGTTGACTTGGATAGTTTTCCTGCGAGGAATTTCCATGACCTACAAAACAAGAACAAAGATGAAGATCCAAACCCTTGAAATGGTTAGTGAATGCATATGATGTTTTATGATGTTCATGATGTATGCACAAAACATATGTACAAGCAATTCACACCAAACCCTAGTTTCAGGCTTGCATGGGGTTTCATAGGTAAGTTCCCTCTTGAGTGTAGTTGGCTTAAAAAACATGTCCTATAAATAGTAACTGGGTTCTAAGGAGCTCAATATCATTGGATTGTTTTCCATGTTCATTGTTTTGGTTTAGCCACTTAACTAGCGACCAAAATATTCCAAGAAAACAACCCTCAATGAGTGTAGTATCGAGTATCTACCAACTTCGGGCTGTACAAAATCCGGTCATCTCACTACCCCTAATGAAAGGCCAAGATGGTCAAGTAAGGTTCTAGGTCATTAGTGCTTAGTGACATCACTCAGCGGCCCCGTACTCTCCTTGATTGAACTCAAGGGTTACCGGTACTCAGAAATATGTCGCACTAATATAGCTATTGCTTCAACCGTGTCGGTATACCCCGCACAGTTTCCATAACGTATTGCTATCTATGAATGTTTCCCCAAATCCGGGTGTAGGATTGCAAACCCAAACAAGAAAGCCAAGATATAAAGCAATCAAAGCAAACAATTAGTCATGCAAGAGGGTGATCTAAGCCCTAAGGTTACCCCACTTTAAAAGTTTCCCCAGCAGAGTCGCCAGTTCTGTGATACGGTGGGAGAACTGACTTGAGGTTTTGCGTTTGTTTTCGCAAATGTTTCGGTTGAGCAAGAGTCGCCACCGACTTTTTATTTTATCCTAAGGAAAGGTTAAAAAGCACAGCAAAAACCTTTGAGATGTTTTTTTGGGTTCGGGGAGTAGATTATAGAAAGGGAAGGTATTAGCACCCTTTCTATCCATGGTTATCCATGGGCTCTTAGTTACTTGATTAGATCAACTTGCCTTGATTTTCAATTGTTTGAAATGGTGCTTTGTGTGTGGGTTTTGAAAATGTTTTGAAAAGAGGCCAATGTGGTGGCAACCTTTGTAATGACCCATGTTTGGATGTATACAAAGGTGTATGTCTTTTGAAAAGTTTTCAATGTTTTTGAAAGTTATTTTTGAAAGTGTGTTTGTGATGTGTGGTTTTGAAAAATAGGCAAGTTTTTTGTTTTGTAAGTTGGCAAGTAACCAAAAGTTTTGTCTACCCCTAATATTTACTCAAAGATCTTTGCTATGTTTTAACCTTTTTAACAATTTAGTTCCACCATTGTATTTGATGGACAATCTTGTGTTAGGATGTTAACGGGACGGGCGCGGGTCATCGTTTAGACCATGATTGCAATGGTGCCAAGTGTCTTTGGGCAATTTTTCCTTTTAAAGGACTTGATCATTTTTAGGCAACTTTTGAAAGCGTCATCGAGGGACTATGATCATTTGAATTGTTTTGTTTTTGCCAAAGACACCTAACATGGAACATGGCCCATTATTGAAGGCAACAAGTGGAGTAACCCTAGGGGTGCAAGTGTGATTGATGTTGTCCATTTTCATGCTTTGTTATCTTTGAATTAGGTCAAGTTATTGTTTGGTTGATTTTTTGCATACAAAACCTAAGTCTATCATGGCATATTTAGAATGCTTTTAAAATGCAGAATTTAAAGGTCCTAAATTATTACAACACAAATTATGGGATGGGGGGTACAAATGTTCAAATGGGGGATATTTTAGCAAGAAATTAAAACCTAAGCTATTACATCCAAATTGAATATACAAGTTATTTAATTGTACAATAATTAAATAAAATAAAATAAATATGCAAGATGCAAAAAAAAATGATTTTTATATGTATGTAAAAGTATTTTTTTATGTGTCAAATAAACAAAAATAAAAAGGATTAATTTTTGGGTATTTTTATGTTTTTAGGGCAAACCCTAATTTACTAAATAAAAATGTGTTTATTATTTAATATATACAATATTTATTAATTATGTACAAAAAATAAATAAAAAGGAAGTATATTGTAAAAAAGTGATTTTTTAAAGTTAAATATTAATAAAAATAAAAATGTATTATTTTTATGTTTTTTCCCTAAATATTCTAATAAATATAGATAAGTATTTATATTATTTACTAAATATATTAAATATGTACAAAAATAAAATATTTAATATTTACAAAAAAATATATTTTTTAGAAAATGTTTTCAAAAGATAAAATAAAATAAAATCAGAAAATAGAATGTATTTTGTATTTATTTTGGTATTTTAAATAAGAGTATATTTATGTTTATTTACATATAAAACTAAATGAAACAAAATAAATATCAAATAAAATGCAAAAAATGTGAGAAAAATATTTTTAATATTTTTTATGCTTCGACAAAAATAAACAAGTCAGAAACAAAAATCAAAAGTCAAAAATAATGAAAATAAAACACAATGGGCCAAGGGGGTGCATGTGTAAAAAGATGGTGCAAATAGAAAAAAGAAACAAGCCCAGCCCAAAGCAAGCTTGTCTTCAACCTCCAGACAGTTTCAAATGAAAAAACGTGCGCTTCCTTCCATCCCTGTTATCTCTTGATTCCTTGACTTTTAACAAAAACTTACAACACAAACATTATAGAGCATCATGTCACGAGTTCATACATATAAAAAACTTGATCTAACTCTCAGAAATGAGAGAGAATTTCTTCTCCCCCAATTTCTGACCTAAGTTTTTGTCAATGTTCAGGTCTTAAATTCTCTCAGCATATGCAATATAAATGGAAAGTAAGGATATGGGTGGCTTCAGGGACATGAGTATGACATTTTTCATTCATAAACCTAAACCTAACTCTTCCTATATTGAGAGATAGAAGTCCATGAACTTACCTGTTCAGCTTGGATCGTGTATGACAATGAAGGCACTTTCAAGGCAATGTGAGGACTTGTACAACTTGCTTGAAGTTCAGGGATGCTTCTCCAATGCTTGGTGTGCTTTGAATCTTGCTGAATCACTCCATGGAAGTCAACCTGCAAGAGAGAAAAATGAAAATGGCAAACTATGCTATGGCTGTTACAGTTCCAGTTCAATGCTTGGAATAGTTTGTATGGATGTTATGGAAGGTGTATGAAGTGGTTTGGATGAAAATGCACGATGGAAATGAGCTGTGCCACTCAAACTGCAGGGATGCCCTGTTTTGTGCAGCAAAATGGTGTTTTGATGTTTAAGGAGGTATTGAAGGTAGTTGTCTCGTGTTTCAGGTCAGTTGAGGAGTATGGAATATGTGGAGAAAGTTTGCTTAAGCTTGTTCTTGCAGCAATGTGAGATGTGGTCAGTTATGCAATGTTTCTTCTATCTTAAGCAAAAAATGACAAGTTGGTTTCTAGGCTAACACAGGCCCCTCAAGTATGCTGCACAAATCACCCTTGATCAATGGACTTTGCTCATGAACTTCTGCCTCAAAGATCCGCATTGTACCTCATAGATTGTAAACTTGACATAAAGTTCACCTTTTCAAAAATGGCTAAGTTACTTTTTCTAATTATGGATTAAATTGGCATGTAATGGTTAAACACATAAGATAAGGCTTGAACACAAAGGATTTGCATTAAATAATTGAGTGTGGATGAGATAAAAGGCCTGTAATGTAGCTTGCACATGCTGAGTTCAAAAATGCAAAGTTATGAACATGGAAATGGCTCATGAACAAAGTGACTTTTGCCCATATTTCCAAATTCGATTCTCCCTAACCACAAGGGTGTTTGAGAAGTTCTTTGACATTTTGGAAAGCTTGGAATGTGTACTACAATCCATCTTTGTAATGCAAATTGAAATTCCAAGTGGAAGCATGTGAAAAGTGGCCATGAAGTTAGGCAAAAATCCTGCCTAGAATAGGTCAAAAACTTTCTAAGTTAAGAATGTTTTGCACCCTTGTTCCAAAAATCATAACTTGAGCTACAAGCTTCTTTTGAGGAAACTTTGTGAATCAAAGTTGTAGATTTTTCAATGGACTACAACTTTAATGTTTTGAGTTTTGTTTGAATCCAAATGCATCTTGATGAAAAAATGGGACAAAGTTATGAAAATTCTTCATTTCAAACCCTAATTTGTGATTTTTGATTTCTTGATGAACAAGTTTCATGATTTGACATGTTTTGATGAAAAATGAATCTTGACACTTGATTTTGACCAAAAAGTCAAAGTTTGACTTTTTAGTATACAGTCAAATTTGGCTCAGTTGACTGGAAAATTCATCTGTCATTCTTGTGCATTTGGGATCTTTTGAACTTGTTGAACATGTAAAGACAATGCCATTGGGTCCTTGAGTCCATATGTGAGCTTGGTTTGCCATTGGCTAGGTTAAACAGTCAAAAATTGCCTTTGTGCAGTCAAAACCCTAAAAATGACCATTTTGCCCTTTTGGTGATCTGATCAAATTTCTTGTGGAATTGTGATCCAAACTTGATCAAATGGTCAATATGAGTTCATAATGTTGATGTGGGTCAAAAATCATGAGGTTTTACTGTCAATTGACCACAGTTGACTTTTTCCCCAATACAGCTGATTTCTAGGTCAACTGTCCAATTGACTGGGCAAAGATTGGAATCAAGGCTTGAAACTTGGTTTGGATAAACTTGTGAGTCCAACATGAAGCATGAAAGTCACTTTGGGACTTTTAGGTCAAAACATCTTTGTGCAAACTCAAACCCTAATTTGGGTCAACAGTGCAACGAGGGGTCTTGAGCAGAGCAAAACCCTAACTTGATCTTGAGCTCCAAGGGTCTTGTGGTGAGAAAATATTGATGAAATGGGAGGGAAAATTTTGGGGTACAACACCAACGTTCATCCCATTCTGAATCATAATCCTTTCGATCATGGCAGTCAAATTATTGTCTGTTCCATAATTTTGGTGTCGAACTTGCTGTATCAATTCATCAACATTTCGGTTTCTATTCACCATAATCACTCCTTGATCGATTTCTCTAGGGATTGGTGAGGGATTTCGAGATATTTCGACCCTAGGTTGTTCCATTTCTACTCTAGGGATCTGAGGATTTTGATTCACAGTCAAATCCTCTTCCATGATTACCCCTTGGTTTACTCTTATTGGTATTCTTTGGGGTTGTCGAATAGTTTGGGGCACCCCAAAGAATTCAGCCATGCGCGTCATTTGCACTGTCATTTGTTGGTTCGACTGGGTAGTATTTTGAATGATGGGGGTTTAGCACTGCACTTAGAGTTTGTGCCAACATTTGCACCATACCATGATTACTTTCGTCCATCTGTTGCCTCAAAATTGCTGTAGAAGTATTTGTGAGGCTTGGTATTGTATGGGATGGCCCTCCCAAAAATTGGTTTCTACCCAAATTTGCCATACTGGCTCCAGATCCCTGTAATGGCGATGATGCACTCACCAAAGGTTCTGAAAAAGTAGAAGCAGCGTTCATAAGGCTAGCCATTTCAGTGGTTGGCATGCCATATGGCTGTTCTTGACCTATCCAGGCTGTCGAAAATCCTGGGGGCACGAACGGTCGAGATCCTGGATTTGCCCTTGGTGGGGGCGTTCCTAATGGACCTCTTGGACCCACATACGAAAGTAAGGGTCCTGTTTGATTTGTGATTAGGGTTGGTATTGAGCCAACGAAAGTTGAGATATTTTCTCCGACGGTGGTAATAACCGCTGTTCCAGTAGTATTTGGTGGAGGTATTTCTCCATGATTTGGCTCGTTAGCCATGCTACTCTCGCTATTTTTCTTCCTAACAGTACACTCGTTGGTTATTCTACCACTTATTAATAACATGCAACGTTATAAATGTACAAAAAGAAAAGCAATAACATGAACAAGATATTTAATAAAAATTAGCAACGTCCCATCAGGTGTGCCAATTTGTTTACCGTGGTTTTTGGTAAATAACCGCTGATCCTCCAAAAAGGAAAGTCCTTTTGGTTACTCGCGGGATCGATTAGATTGATCCCATAATATATGCTAACTTTTATACTGGGTTGATGTAAAATAAAAAATAAATCCAGGAAGAACGCACGTTCGACCAAAGACAAGATACTTGTGGTTTTGGAAAGTAAGAAAGTTAATAGAAATGCAGGTAAAGATGCAGGAAAAGTAACTTTGCAAAATAAGATCAAAGCAATCTAAAAAGACTTTATTAATGAAAAGTGGTGTTTCCAACGTACATTTCTCAGATTATCCTTTCTCACACAGCGGGTACTTGGACAATATTTGAGTAACTAGCACAATAGGTTAAACATCCGAAAAAACTACATAGATTTCCTATTTTATACTAAAAACTATGTAACCGTCGAGGGGTGGTTCTTCTCTAAGATGAGGACAAGTGTCCTCTACATGTCCCTTGACCTCTAACTTCCAGCCATGTTGCTTTCCTTTAACTTCTAGCGAAACCGTCTTTCCTTTCAATAATTCAAATTCAAATGTCCCTCGCCTTTGGTGTCGACGTGAAGGTATTTTCTTCTAGTCGAAGGTCATAAGACCTTCTCAGTCGAAATCTTAATAGTGAGTCCTGGTCGAAGATTAATATGTAACTTAGATATTTTCTCTAAGTTATTTCACACGTCGAAACATTCTCCAGCTTGGTTTTATTTATTCCATTTTTGGTCTAAAAGACCAATATATAGTAGGTGTCGAATTCAGGAGCCAACACATGGGTAGCGTGCCAAAAGTCATCATTGCTTTAGCCTTTAGGCTTCCTCAGGCAATAATGATAATCTGAACAGCCACCACGTGTGACACGTGAAAGGACGCGCTGTTTGAACTTCAAAGAATCCCACATGAAGCCACACACTGACACAATGTCTCAAGACCTTCATCGGAGTGCACGTGCGCAACATAGTTGTGACTCTATCCTCAATCAGGCATCATGGAAAGGAGTTCAGAAGAGATTCTTGTGATTTCTCCGCGGACGCGAAGCACCCTCTCGCGGACACCTCGAGGAGACTAGTGCGCGAAAGCAGACAGTCAACGACTCAATCAAGGAAAATCCTTCAAAGGTTGCTCACAACTAAGGAGAAGGGCAAGGAGGTCAATCAACTAACAACCATATTTTCTCGATCTGAAAAGCATCCTTCCCCTCGGGAAAAGTCTCCTCGATCCAAAAGATGCTCTCTTCTTTGAGCAACGTCTCCCCGAGTTAAAATAACAATATATTTTTTGAGCAACATTTCCCCGACAATCCAGAAAAACCATAAGTTATTACTCTCTCTCTTCTAAGAGAAATAACTTGGGGGGCTTCTGTTCTGGGTCGGGCTCTCACTTGACCCACAAATGGGAAGGTCCAATACCAGCGCCTCTGCCTATGGCCCAATAGCTTCAGGCCCAAGTGAGATAGCCGTTGGGGATTTCTCCCACGTGCCTATTAAGGAATGTGGTCAACAGTCACATCAACCGCCACTTGCCCTTTGAGAATAACGGGTCCACTTCCCCTATGTTTTCGGGGCGCTTTACAGGAGAAGGGGCCACGTGCTGGACCCTATTACCCATGTAACCCTGGAAGTCCTTGTTATTAGGCCCAAATCACTTGGCCCAATACATGAATCTTGGCCCAGTGCTGGGCGCTATAAATACCCTCTCACATAAGAGGGTCAGGTATTCATTCATTCATTAAACCTCACTTCTATTACTTGCACTCTGATTGTCTAGACTCTTACTTTGGCATCGAAGTATCTTGCAGTTACCCCCTCCCAATTCACTTCAACAACTGCTTAACTTGAAGCTCGTGGGCCTTGACGATCCATTCTGATCAGGTACAATCAATATTAATGATAATATTAAGTTACTTTGTACTTTTACATGGATGTTTTTGTGGTATTCATATGTATATATGGATGTTGATTTGATGAATATTTTAAACATCACTTAACTAAGTTTATGATGAATCTCTACTTATGTTATGTAGCTTTTATCCATTACATCTTTTTTATAAAATTAAAACTATAATATTAAAATACGGGTCGGGCTGGCCCATCAGACTGCACGAGCCTTTGAAAAACGAATCAATCTCATTTTCTGTAACCCATTAGGCAATTGGGTCGGGACGGGCCAGCCGATTTAAATATTTTGGCCCACCAGATCAAAGTGGGCTGAGTCGGACTGACCCATTTGACAAATCTACATGTCACTATATATATATATATATATATATATATATATATATATATATATATATATATATATATATATATATATATATATATATATATATATATATATATATATATATATATATATATATATATATATATATATATATATATATATATATATATAGCCGGCTCAAACAATTTAGAAGCCCCGTTCACATCTTGAAAAATACTTTTAAAAAATAAAATACAAAAAATTTAAAAATATATTTTTATTTATATTGTGAGTAACATTGAAAACTAAAAAATATTAATAAATATTTCAATTGGAATTTAACAGAAATATTATTTTGATATTTTTTCCTTGTATAATTTGTTTATTAATAAAGTTTTTATTATTAAATTAATCTCAACATGTGTAAATTCACTAATAAAATTATATATTTACAATTCTAAATAAATCAATCAAATATTGAGAGAATTATATGCATTATATGAAAAACTGCTTTCATTATGTAACTTAAAAATCAACTTTATATTATAAAACTAAAAAAATACAAGTGATCTACTTCCAAAAAGCTTTCACTTTACCACTTCTAGATTTAAGCATCTTACATTATCCGAACACAGGTTTTATGTATATAATTAAAAAAAATATGGACCTATGATTTTGAAGGCCCACTAATGTAGCACTGTTTGCCAGGGCATATATATATATATATATATATATATATATATATATATATATATATATATATATATATATATATATATATATATATATATATATATATATATATATAGTCGAAGAGTTACAACATGAATTATACTCGTTCAATAATTTTACATCGGATAAATATTTTTTTAAATCAATTGTTGGATTGAAACATAATATCATATAGATCATACTTATAAAATTTGAGATTAATCCAATACATGCGTGCCACGTCGGTGTTCTAACCTCTCTTTTAATTGTAAATTAAATATTCTAACTCGTCGGCATTCCCAAAAAATTGAGGGAAAATTGAGCGTTAAAATCGGAACCTCAATTTTTATTGTATTTTTTATTTGTAAATTAAATGTTCTAACCCATCGATTTTCCTAAAAATCGAGGAAACATTTAGCGTTAAAATTGAGGATATTTATCAAATCCTTATCGTCCATTTCATGACTATCAACGGTTAAGACATTATCATTAGTGATCTGCGTGAAACATAAATAACTTCTATTATAAAAAGTATTCTAAATATCAAAAATTAATAATGAAACATCATGAAGCGCTTGAAAGTATCATCCACTTTAAAATTTACAAGAGTCTTTGTCATGAAGAGTTCTCTATGATTTGGGTTTAAAATTTGTGTTCTTAAATATTTATTTGAGTAGAAAATTATTTATTTATCTAACCCTTTTTTGTTCATATCAGAAACAAATGCAAGAAAAAGTAATTGAGAATATACTATTTCCCAATATTTGATCTTCCGAAGATACAAGGATTTGAAGATCCAACATCATGAAGAGTTTAAGGTTTGCAAGAGTGTTTGTCATAAATAGTTCTCTATGATGGATTGCAAGAGCAGAAAATTATTTGGGTTTAAAGTTTATGCTCTTAAATTTATTTGAGCAGAAAATTATTTATTTATCTAACTCTTTTTTTGTTCATATAATAAACAAATGCAAGTAAAAGGCATAGAGAAACCCTTTTTTTATGTTGGGAGAAAAGAGTTTCTCAATATTTGATCTTGTCCAGAATATGAAGGAATTGAAGATCCAACATATGATCTTCATGGATAATTAATTTTTTTTGTGTAAAAAAATAATATTCTGGGTAAACACAGTAGTTTGTAAACAATTTATTTTATTAATATTCTATGTAAATAATATAACAAGTTTTATTAAAAAAACTAATAACCCCTCGATTTTCTTGATAAACTGAGATAAAAAAAAGCGCTAGTTTTTGTAAATAATAAAAGTGCAGAAGCTGGGGTTCGAATCCATGCACTAATAAATTATACTTCGGTGTTTTAAACACCAAGGTGATACGTCTTTACTTTTTATGACAACATTATTTACCTCACTTCTAATGCCGAGGTAAAACGCATTTCTCGTCTGATGTTAGATGCGTTATTTGTAGTGTGTATATGTGTGTGTGTGTGTGTATATATATATATATATATATATATATATATATATATATATATATATATATATATATATATATATATATATATATATATATATATAAACTTAAGAGAGGTTAATGGATATTTTAAAGTTAGAGAAGAAAGAAACTTTACATCAAAGATAGATAAATTAATGTGGAGAAAAGAGACAAAGATGTCAAAAAAGAAGCAAATGTTTGACATACTCATGTAATTAGCTCAAGAATAACTATCCATAACTGACTAGAGAGAAAGAAACTTTCAAACCACCTCTTAGAAGGCATGCAGGGAATTATACATCACTAAATATTAGATAAGAAGATATTTGGCCTGTAGTTTATCACATGAGAATCATTATCAAGCCCATATTGCAAAGATGGAAGGTTATGGGAAATAAGCTCAAAAATGGTGCAAGCATCACAAGGTGAAGGACCGACGTACCTATGACTCCAAAAGTTGAAGAAGGAGATATAACAACTCATTCAAGAAAGACATCTAAGAAGGTATATCCAAAGCCTGTCAATAGGATATAGACCAAGATATTGACCTTAGTTATGTATTAGACCTTGAAGCACTCTTCCTAGAAGAGGAAAAGAGCTTGAAGGTAGAAGTAGAAATGAAGGAGAGCATGTTCACCATATCCTAAAGACTATAATGGGATGTCATTTTGGAGGAAGGGAGTTTAGTTTTTCAATCAAAAGGTTTTCTCGTTAGTTAATTCATGTCGATGACTTGCCTACCAAACTGTATTTATCTATTACTCCCAAGGTTATCTTTTCTAGAAAAAACCTCAATGGAATCCTCCCTCACTAGAATAACTCCATGGTTATCAATGCCCAAATGTTTAACAATAACATAAAGTGAGTATTACTAGATCCTCATCATTTATGCTGACGGCTTTTAAAGGAATGCCTATGAGCGATTACAATTAGATCATGAACACTGACAACCCTTTAAAGGTTGTTTACTAGTGTTCTTAAGAGAGTGAATGCAAATCTGGTGATTTATCTCCATCAGAACTATTTTTAGAGTGCGAGATAATGAAAAAATCATTAAAATTAGGCACTTAATAGAATAATGTAGATCTCTTTTCTTGGAACCCAATTGCATGGTGAGAATAGATGAAAGCGTTATCTTTCACCACCTCGCCCTTAACTCTGACATTTAGCTCGTCGTACAAAAGAAACAAAAAATGGGATATTAAAGGAGATTGTTTGTTGATGAAGAAGTAAAAAAGTATAACGAGGCATTGCTTTATAAGAGAGATAAAATACCCCCGACTTGGAAACATTGTAATGGTAAAGAAATCCCATGGGAAATTGGAAAATGTGTATGAATTTTACTAACATAAACACAATATTCCCTAAGTACTCTTACCCTTTACCCAAAATTGATAGGCTAATAATGGTTATCCGGGTTACATAATGTTGAGTTTTATGGGCACCTACTCAGGTTAGAACTAGATCAAGATGAAGTTTTTGTAGGTGCCCAAAATCACTTCCATTACTAACACTTCAAACTATTACTACCTATCAAATATTGATGAAAAGTGTTTTCTCGAGGCTAATATGGAAGAACCTAGAAAAATATATAGACCTCACAGAGGTGAAGATTATAAATACATACCACAAAGGAAGTTGCAGAGTTTTGCTATGTCTAAATGACTAGAAATACATACCTAAAGAGTTAGGTAAGGTATCACATTGAAAAATCACATACTTAAGACCTTATACTTGGTATGTCGTCAACATTGTATATATTATTATATTTAATTAATGTGTAGTTGGCGCCCACCATCATCCTTTCTAAAATGTTCGTGGGCCATGCCATTTTCATTAATATATTTCATTTAATCTGCCTTTGTTCCTCAATGGTGTTGCCCCATAATTCATATTCTTCTCGCGACAATCAGGAAGATCTTGCGAAGATGCATGTCACGAAAGAGAAACTTCATCAGTAGAATAAAAACATGCAAGCCACTATACATGTGATCCAACAACAACAAGGTGACAAGCACTAGAATGAGGATAGAGATTGAAGATCATCAATCCCTCTCAGCCTAAATTAAGGACCCTTAAACCTCAAAGAAATTCAAAACACCTCCATTGGTAATGTTAGATGGAAAAAGAGGCCCCTAAGATCCCTTCACAGCCTTTAATATACAAATAGAAATTATAGGCGCAACATACTTATTGAAATGTGTAATACGATGGAGAGCTGACTTTTTTTTGTGTTTTATCGCAAATGTTGCGGATAGCAAGAGTCGCCACCGACTTTTTCTTTTATCCAATAATGAAAGGGTGAAAAGAACATGAAAGACCTTCACAGATTTTGAGTTCGAGAGGTAGATTATGAAAATGGAAGGTGTTAGCACCCTTTTCATCCGTAGTCATCTACGGGCTCTTAATCGCTTAGCTCACTTTGAAATTTGCATTTGTGTGTGTTTTAAATATTTTGAATTTGCCAATGTAAGGCGAAACTTTGTAATAACTCTTGTATCGGTCCTCAAGAGCGTATACAAAGCATTTGTTTGAAAATATTTTGAAAAGTGTGAGAAGTGTTTTATTTATAAAATTTGTGAGCAGGAGATTAACAGTTTCTACCTACTCAAGGTTGTTCTTATACTTTTTCTTCTCCTTTAGATAGTGCTATTCGTACCATTAGTTAGTAGGAAGCACTATCCGTTGGATGTTAAGGGACATGCGAAGGGTCATCGTACAGTCATCGAAGGAAACTTGAAAGGATGCTTTAGCAATTTCATAAGGGACTAGGTCATTTTTCGAAAGGCAACGTCAAAGGGTCATCGATGGACTATGATCTTTTTTTGAGGGACTTTGCTAAAGCATCCCTATTTTCGAGGGACATGACCGTTTATTCTGAAGGTAACGAAGAGAGGATACCCTAGAGGTGCGAGTGTGCGAGTGTATTCAGCTCAGTCATTTATCTGTGAATTTAGGGTTTTCTAACATTTGGTTTTTATCTTTCCATACAAACCCTAATTACTAAGTAGTAATAGTAGATATAGTAACAGAAGATAAAAGCAGAAACGTAACCTAGGACTATTAAAATGCTTTGGGGAAGATACATAATAATAAAGGTGCGAGAAATAAAACCCTAAAATATTACAACTTGGAAGCAATTACATAATATAAAAAATGCGAAAAATGAAATTACACTAATTTACGGAAACCTATACAATTGACTAAGAATAAGAAAATAATTTTGATGATAATTAATTAAATAAAACCTAAAGATCTAATTAATTTTAAAATTAAAGAGAAAAAGGTTAATTAATTAAATTAATCAAAAGGTTAATAAAAAAAACCTAAACCTAATTGTTTTTAGGGTTTGCAAAAAGGGTTTATTTTTTAGGTTTGTTAAAAAATAATTAAGGTTAACCAAAAACTAATTAGTGAAGAAACAATGGCAAACAAGGTTAGAAAAGAAGGAAAATTTGAAAAGTGTCAGGGGTGGGTGTTAAACCCACGCCCTTAGCCTCCTGTAATGCACAACTTGCCATTGCTCCAAGCTTGTGTTGGTGTTAGTAGAAAGCGCGCTATACAACACATATTAGAACTTGCAAAATATGAAAAAAATATGAAAAATGTCAAAAAGACAGGAATTAAACCCACGCCTTGGTGTATTAATGCCTTATCATGCACGCGCTTGCCACTGGGGTGGCTGTTTCATCGGTACTTAACTGTAAATAAATAAATACATAATAAATTGAGCTGACCAGGTCAGAGAAGCGCCAGATCCCTAGCTCCGGTCGTCTTCTCCGGCGACTGCATTCTTTGTACGTGTAAAACAAGAAATGTTAGTGGTTCAAAGGTACCATACCCCCCTAATTTAGGCCTTGTGAATTAAATGGAGGCATTGGTTTTGACTAATTCTCCATGTATAAAGAGATACGAGGAAGACAACCTAAAACGGTATAAACATCGCAAACCCTTGTCCGGTTGTTATGGGGTCCATGCAATGGTTTAATCCCGCACATTGATATCTCAGAAACATGTTAGTACTGTTAGTTTCGATTAAAGCACAAAGAAAAAAATTATAATTCTCATGCAAGAATGGAAAAACAGTGATGCATGGTGTTGTACCCCAAAATTTTCCCTCTCATTTATCAAATAATCTCTCACAATACCTCTTTGGTTCAAGACTGCACAAGGGTTGATTAGCTCAAGACACCTCCTCTATCATTAATGACTGAAAATTAGGGTTTGAGATTGCAAAAGGAAAAATGAACTTTTAATGCCCCATATGACTTTCATGGATCATTTTGGACCCTCAAGATTGCTCATGTCAAGTTTCAAGTCTTGGATCAAATTTTTTCTCAATCAATTGATCAATTGACCTAAAATCAGCTATATTGGGAAAAAAGTCATCTGTGGTCAATTTACAGTCAAAATTCATAATTTTTGGTCCATATCAACATCATGAACTCATATATCTCATTTGAACAAATTTGTACCACAATTCCTCAAGAAATTTGATCAGATCATCAAAAGGGCAAAATGGTCAAAATTAGTGTTTTGAATGAGAAGGTGCAATTTCTTATTTTTGACCTAGCAAATGATTGATTGGTTTAAGTTATGATATAAAGGATTAAAATGCTTCATTTTTACCTAATGGCATGGCTCAAAACATCTCTCAAGATCAATTGATTAACAGATGAATTTCAGTCAATTGATGAAAAGTCAATTGTACACTGAAAAGTCAAACTTTGACTTTTTGGTCAAAATTAAGTATCAAAGATCACAATTCATCAAGAAATATCAAAATATGAAACTTGTTCATCAAGAAATAAAAAAAGTCAAGATTTCATTTTGAAAAGTCAAAATTTCTAAACTTAGAAATTTTTCTAAGTGTTGGAAATTTCATATTTTTTCACAACTTTGAGCCAATTTTTCATCATGATGCAAGATGATTCAAAGGAAACTTCTAACATGAAAGTTGTAGATATAAATGATATATAAAACATTGTAGAAAACAAATTCTCCTATAAATTCATGGATTTCAAGTTATGATTTTGTGAATACATGTTCATGAAACTTGGAAACTTAGTGAAATTTTGCCCTAGTTTAGGCAGGATTTTGACCTAACTTCATGACAATTTTTCACATAGTTCCAAGATGAAATTTCAAAAATGCCCAACATAGAGGTTGTAAAGGATGCTACAAGCTTTCCAAAATGTCCAAGAACTCATTGAGATCATACTTTATCATGGAGAACCGAAGGCAAGAAGTTAGGGTTTTCAAACTTGAATTACAAGTCATTTCTTGATGAGCTCATGAACCAAATCCATGCTATGCTGCATAATATTTGATTTGTAGGCCTAAAACTTGTTTGTAACTCCATCATTAATGTTTTACACAGATGCTATAAGCTTTAATCCAAGAATTCAATGCACTGCCCATGCTTAATACCATTTTAGGAAGAAATGCAACATTGCCATTTTGGAAAAGTGGCTTTATGCACAAAGTCCACTCTTCTTGAGCCTCTAACTTATTGTTCTGAACACACACAACATGTATGCTCATAAGCAACATATTTAAAGCTTGTAACCATTCTAGATAGCTTTATAGTTGTGCATTGGAACCACATTTCTCAAACTTTCTTCAAAATCAAGCAAAAAGCCACAAACATGTGATTTTGAATTCTGATCAAGGACAAGCCTCCAAACTTGTTGCTTATAAATAGAGGCACTTTTTGTGAGCTAAGACATGAGCATTGACACCTTGAAACACTCCCAAACTCCCTCAAACCAGAAATTTCTCAAAAACTCCATTGTTGCACAGTTTCTGACCTTGCTCTTGTAACTTCCATTTCCCTCGTGCATTTCTTGGCCTTTTGATTCCTAAAGCTTCCTTACATCAAATACAACTCATCCCCATACTTATTCCAGAACTGTAACACCATTTACCATAACCTCCATAACCAAAAAATAGAGTCTGCAACTTGACTTCTCCATGCCATTTCAACCACTCTCAACTCAATCTAAGCATTGCATTAGCTTCTTGGGAACTTGAGGAAGCTAACCTAATCATTACAACACCTTGAATCAAGCTCAAACTCATTTCACGATTTCCAGTTTTGAGGTATAATTTTTGAACTTCTATCTTCTCATTTAGGCATTGTTAGGCTTGTATTTGTGAAGATAAAATGTAGACATCATTTCCTTGAAACTGTACATGTCCATAGATTTCATTTATATTGCTTGAGCTAGGAGAATTTTAGGTTTGAACTTTCTGAAATATTTAGGTCAGAATTTGGTACTTTTAGAAATTATCATTCATCTTTGATTTATAACTTATGATATTTACATGGTTGAATTCATATGGAAAAATGGAGCAACTTTCATGTTTTCATGTTTCATTTTTGTTGAGAAATGGTGAAGTTACAGTTGTTCTGGCTGAAGGTTAAAGATGAAGTTCATTTCTGGAACTTGTTTTGTGTTATGTATTTATTATTTCAGTTAAATGAACAGATGTATAGCCACCCCAGTGGTAAAGCGCGCACCTGTTAACCTTTGGGTCCTGGGTTCGAGCCCCAGTGATACCCTTTTGCTCTTTTTTACATTTTCATTCTTTTTTTTGTTTACAAACACAGGCGCTGGGCCTCCAAAAAGATGGGCCTTCCATTTTTGCTTTTTCTAACCCCTGTATACTTTTGCACCCCTGGCCCTTTATTTTCTTTAATATTTCATTTTCTTTTTCTTTATTTTCTTTTCATTTCATATTATTTTTATTTTTGTTATTATTATTATTATTATTATTATTATTATTATTAATAATAATAAAAAAATGAAAAAATATTTTTATTTATTATTTACACTTATACATTTTATTTTTCTTTATAAAACAAAAAGACTAAAAAACATTTTTATTTTAATAAATTAATTTTTTTTCTTAAATAATTAATATTTAGATTTAGGTTTAATTATTATTTTTATTTTTTATTTAAAATTAATTTAGAACTTAGGTTTATTTTAATTAATTAATTTTCATTTTATTAACTTAAATCCTTTTTTCACAAAAAAACTCTAAATACATTTTTAACTTAATTTCTTAATTAATTTAGGTTTAAGTTTTGTTTAATTTTAAGTTAATCATCTCTCTTACTTAGGTTAACATCCTTTCATGAAAACCAGACAAAAATCATTTCTTTTTCCATTTATATTCTTGCATTATTTTCTTCTCAATTTTGTACAATATTCAATATGGTTGTAATAGTTAATTAGGTTTAATTTTATTGTAAATCCCCATTTGTAAATTTGTATACCTCCTCCCCTAATGATGTAATAGCTTAGTAATTTTATTTTCCGTAATTTATCGCTTTATATAAATGCTAGTAAGTTAGGGTTTGTATGAAAAGACTAAAATCAACAAGTTAGCAAAACCTAATTCAAGATAAGCAAGCATGTAAATCAAACACATTTTCACACTTGCACCCTTAGGATAATTCGACTTTGTTTCCTTACAAAAAATGGCCATGTTATGCATGTGAGAAGTCTTAGCAAAAAGCAATAAAAAATACAAGATCATAGTCCCTCGATGACGTTATAAATGTTGCCTTTCAAAATGATCTTATTCTCTCAAAGAGAATTGCTAAGATATATCACAACATTGCTATCATGGTTATACGATGACCCATGCCCGTCCCTTTACATCCAAAGATAAGGCTTCTTACCAAATCAATGGTAAGATAACAATATCAAAGGAAAGGAAGAAATGAACAAAGACTTTTGAGTAGGTAGATTATTCCTAGTTGCTTGCTCAATTTCAAATCAAATACTCTTTCTTATTTTCAAAACAAACATCAACACTTTCAAAAACACTTTCAAAACATTTTCCAAACTTGAAACATTTTCAAAAGCTCAACACTTTGTATACGTTCTTATGAACGAGAACTATTACAAAGTCTTCCTAAACGATAGCGCCTTTTCAAAATACTTTCAAAAACCACACAAAGCACATTTTCAAACAAAAAGCAAGTGATCTAGCAAGCAACTAAGAGCCCATAGATAACTATGGATGAAAAGGGTGCTAACACCTTCCCTTTTCATAATATACCCCCCCCCCCCCCGAACTCAAGAAATAATCTCAAAGGTCTTTCCTATTCTTTTCAGCCTTTCCTTTTGGATAAAAGAAAAGTCGGTGGCGACTCTTGCTAACCGCAACATTTGCGATAAAACATAAAACACCCAAGTCAGTTCTCCCACCGTATCATAGAACTGGCGACTATGCTGGGGAGAACTTAAAAGTGGGGTTACCTTAGGGCTAGATCACCTTTACTTTCTTTCATTGTTTGATTTGTTTGATTTACATTTTGGTTCCTTGTTTGGGCTTGCTCTAATCCTCTACCCGAATTTGGGATACCTTATAGGTAAGTAGAAATATGTTGTGGAAATTGTGCGGGGTATACCGACATGGTCTAAGCAATAACTACGTTAGTGTGACATATTTGTGGGTACCAGTAGCCCTTGAGTAGTCAAGGAGAATACGGGGACGCTGTGTGATGTCATGAAGCACTAAATGACTTTAGAACCTTTAATTGACCAACTTGGCCATTAGGACGTAGTGAGATAACCAGCTTTGGTGCAGTCTGAAGTTGGTTGATACTCGATACTACAATCATTGAGCTTTGACTTTTCTGGATATTTCGATCATTGTGAAAGGGGCTTACGCTGAAACAATGCCCGAGAAGACAAATCAGTGATATTGAGGTCCCTTAGAACCCGATTACCATTTCTAGGACAGATTTGAGCCAACTAAACTTCAAGAGGGTACTTGCCATGAGACTCCATGAAAGCCTAAACCTAAGGACTTGTTTGTCTTGTTTGTATATATTTACTTGTACATGACATCATAAACATCATAACATCACACTCATTCTCACTAACCATTTCAAGGATTTTGGGATTTATTTTTGTTCTGTTTTGTAGGACATGGCTTCTATCCGCAGGAATACTATCCAAGTCAATCTCGTGAGAATTCCTCCTCAATTCAAAGAGTTAGCATCAAGGGTTCCTGAGAATTATCCATTCACTGAAAAACATGGTCGCCTCCTAAGCTTGGTTACCTCCAACACTGATGAAGATATGATGAAGGTGCTCTTCCAATTCTTTGATCCTCTACACCATTGCTTCACTTTCCCCGATTATCAACTTGTGTCTACTCTAGAAGAGTTCTCTCAAATCTTGAGGATTCCCATTCTCAATCAACTACCCTTAAACGGTATGAAAAGAGATCCAAAACCTGAAGAGATTGCCCAAGCACTACACTTGCAACAATCTGATATCACAACTAATTGGGAAACAAGGAGTGGTTTCAAAGGTTTCTTAGCCAAGTTCTTGTTTGAGAAAGCTCAAGTTTGTTGGAACTCTTTGGACTTACAAGCTTTTGAAGAAATCTTGGCCCTTCTCATCTATGGGATGTTTTTTTTCCAAACCCTGACCAACTTATAGATGTAAATGCTGTTAAGATCTTCATTTCTCGCAATCCGGTGCCTACTTTGTTGGGAGACATCTTACATTCTTTTCACTCTCGCACTATGAGGAAGAGAGGGACCCTCATGTGTTGCATTCCTCTCTTAGGAAGATGGTTTATTTCGCATCTTCCCCGATATGTGTTGAAGAATGAGAAAGGTTTGAGGTGGTCCCATAGGGTGATGACACTCAAACATTCAGATGTTCATTGGTGCTCTCGATCCTTGGAGAACGTTACTATCATCGACCGTTATGGAGAATTTACTAATGTCCCTTTGCTTGGAATTAGAGGAGTTATCACTTACAACCCTTTCTTAGCCTTACGACAATTTGGTTACACCCGAAGGGATGGCCCACATGAGATGCTCATTCAAGGAGTGGTATTCGACTATGAGAGCGACAATCAAAGCTACCGTCATAGGTTTATCCGAGCTTGGAGGATGGTAAGAAAAGTGGATAGTAAGACGCTGGGACACAAGAATTCCATTCCCCTTGAGCCTTACCTTAGGTGGGTACGAGTTCTTTCTCAGAAACTTGTGATGTCTTATCCCTCTATCTTACCAGTTATTATGGAGCCTGTGGTTGAAGGGGATGTTCCTTACACTATCCTTCATCCTAACATGCCTACATCTCTCGAAGACTTGAAAAGGGTTGGATTCAGCTAAAGTAAGAACTAGATACTTTCGAAGCTCAATTCTATGCTAGCGAGAAGAGGGTCTTGGAGCTTACGAAGCAGCTACAAGAAGAGCAAAGTGTGAACGCCTATCTTGCACCGAAGAGAATGCGTTCAGTCTTTTTATCTTAGAAAGTTATTTTGTAATCCCAAGAGGCATGTTGTAATCTTTTGAACTAAATTAATGAAAATTGACATTTGTTTATTCCTTTGTCTATGCAAATTTAAATTCCATAAATCCTTGAAATCATTTGCATATACATCTTCCATGCATCATAATATGACAAGTTTTCACATAACAAGTTTCCTTATCTTTCTGCTGTTTATTTCAGCAAGATGGATCTAGAGAAAACTGTGAAAGATCTTCAGGCACAAAACTCTCAATTCCAAGAGACTCTACTAGCCCTAGCCAAGGGGCATCAAGATATGATGGAATTGCTGGCAGTTAAGAAGAAGCCCAAGAAGAGAGCCCTGGTCAACATGGGCAGAAGGTTCAAAGAGTCGGTTCGTCAGATCCCGGTAGCGGAAGACTCATCTGAAGAGGACGAGAATTAGATTGGTGAGGTTAAGTGTACCCAGGCTGACTGTGTTAATGATCAAGCGTCTGATGATGATTATTTTGATGAGCAGTATCCACCCGCAGATGTCAAATACAAGTAGTTAGAAGACAGATTGAAGGCCGTCGAGAACCAAGCCGTCCCCGATTTAGAATTTGATGATTTGGGTTTGATCTCTGGGGTTGTTATTCCCCACAAATTCAAAATACCAGTGTTTGCAAACTACGATGGAGTTTCTTGTCCAAAAATTCACCTAAAATCGTATGTGCGCAAGATACAACCGCAAACTGCTGATAAGAAATGCTGGGTTCACTTTTTTCGAGAGAGCTTGGCCGGAATGCAACTAGAATGGTTTTATCAGTTAGATGGTTCCCGTATCAATACTTGGGAGGATTTAGCTACCGCCTTCTACCATCAGTACCAGTATAACACTGACTTGGAACCAATAAGGGTTCAGTTGTAAGATATGACCACGGGGAAGGATGAAGGATTCAAAGAATATGCACAAAAGTGGAGAGACCTCGCCAGTAGGGTTCAACCACCTTTGACTGATAGAGAGCACATTGACATGTTTATGGGCACTTTATCTGGTCCTTTTTTAACTTGTTGGTTGGCTGCTCTTCTTCTGGTTTCACCGAGCTAATCTTAACCGGTGAAAGTGTTGAAAGCGACATCAAAAGTGGGAAGATCTCTGTGGCATCTGCCTCCACTTCCAATCCTGTCAAGAAACCTTTTTCCGCAAAGAAGGAAATCAGTGCTGTTTATGGGGCAAGGGCCCGTACCAAGAAGAATGATCATCCATCTGTTAACGTTGTCTGAATCTCCAATCCAACTCCTAGTACAAGACCATCTTCTAATCATTAACAGTTTGAAACTCCGAGAAGACAATTCATGAGATTAGGCATGTCACTGTCTCAAGCCCTACAACATTTGCTAAAGGCTAATTTGGTGACGTTACACGATCCTCCTGCCAACCCAGATACCTCTTCACCAAAGTACAACCCGAACGCCAAATGTGTTTACCACTCAAGTAGCCCCAGACATGAGAGTGACTAATGCTGGGCCTTGAAGAATAAAATTCAGGATTTGATTATAATAAGACTATTGAGTTCAATCCTCCTCCAACTCCGAATGTAATCACCGCGTCTATGCCAAATCACGGCAAGGGTGTTAATGCAGTTGAAGATACAATTTTTATTGCCTCTGTTGAAGACTTGACTACTCCGCTGAATATCATCAAAAAGAACCTGTTGAAAGCTGGGATTTCCCTGGCTGTGTAAAAGATTGTGTTTGCTGTTCCAAACAACTCAATGGATGTGAATGGTTGAAGGAAGGAATTCGATGCCTGATGGATAGCCACGAAATTCTATTTAAGAAGACTCCGCTTGCCAAAATTTTGACTAACAAATGTGAAGATCTCTCCATTATTACCATCTCAAATAAGCCTCTTAGGATCTCCTCCAAAGGTCCTATTAGGATTTCAAATGAACCCACTGTTGCTCCCTTAATAATTACCAATCCCCTACTCTTCAAATAAGGCAGTGCCATGGAACTATGGTGCTGAGGTGTTTTATCATGGGATTAAACAAGACGCTTGGATCAAAGAAGAAAATGCTGATGATGTTGGTAACATAACTGGCTCAAGTAAGGTAACTCGAACTAGGAGAATCTTTTCACCCAATATTTCACCACCAGTTATTGCAAAGACACCTGTCCGCATCTCTGCCGCTAAGCCAAGTATCGATACAAGATGGAAAGAGAAAGTTGTTGAGCCAATCTTGACAGAAATACCCACAAATGACGTTGCTGATGGAGAACCCTCCGCTCGTGAGATGGACGAGATCTTGAAGATAATAAAAAGAAGCGACTTCAAGATTGTGGAGAAGTTGGGGAAAACCCCTTCTAATATTTCTATGCTGTCTTTGCTACTCTATTCAGATGCCCATGCTCAGACATTAATCAAGTTCTTGAAAAAGGCTCATGTCCCCTATGAGACCACAACAAACCAGTTTGAGAATTGTGTGGCTAGCTTGACGACTGGTAATGGCTTGGGTTTTTCAGATGTTGACCTAACACCGCTTGGGAAGAACCATAATGAAGCTCTACATGTTTCTGTCTAGTGCAAGGGGACCACCCTAGCACATGTTCTAGTCGACACTAGTTCTTCTCTAAACGTGCTACCCAAGGGGGCGTTAGACCGTCTAGACTGTGAAAGGTTAGTCTTGAAGCTAAGTGATATCATTGTGAGGGCCTTCGATGGATCAAAAAGGACAGTTCATGGGGAAGTAGATCTTCCAATCAAGGTGGGCTCACAAGTTTTCAACTCCACCTTCTACATTATGGATATCCGTCCTACCTATTCTTATTTGTTGGATCGCTCTTGGATCCATAAAGCTGGGGCAGTAACCTCAACTTTCCATAAAAAACTTAAATATTCGGTCAAGGGAAGAATTGTCACCATCTATGGAGAGAAAGAGTTTATGGTAAGCCACCTTAACTCTTTCAAGTACGTAGATATGGATGGAGAATTCATTAAGACCCTGTGTCAAGCCTTTGAAGTTGTACCACCAATGGTTGCTACTACCAAATGTTCCTCTGATAAGTCCAAAGTTGTTAAAGCCGTGCCGAAGATGGTTTCAGTCAAAGATGCTCGTGCTGTAATTGAAGAAGGATGCTGTGATACTTGGGGGAAACTCCTCGATATACCATTTAAAGAGGACAAGTTTGGTTTGGGTTTCACCATTAAGGCTCAGAAGGAAGTGAGGCGTGCTCGTGCAGGAAAGCCACCTCTCTGTATTGGAAGCCATGAAGTCCACACTGTGGGTGATTCGGATGATGAAGCTGCATTTAAAGATTTGGTGTATCCTACTACAACGGAGCTGAAGAATTGGCATGCAAAGGACTTCGTGCCCATCTCCTTCATTGAGGAGTAATCTACTTGTTATTTCTTTTCTTTCAATTCAAGAATATTTTGTCTATAATATTTAACAATGACTTTTAAGCTAGTTCCTGGCCCGGGGTACTTTGGTCCATATGTCAAGGGTTTTATTTATGTTCATCTAATCATATGATCATTCAATACAAATCATTGGACTCTTTTGCATTCAAACCTTTGTGTTCATTGTCTTTATTTTCTTTCAAGTATATTTTTCGAAATAGCCATGTATCTTACATGCACACACACACACACACACACACACACACACACACACACACACACACACACACACATACTCTTGTAGGTTCTCATCAACTCTGGATCTTATTGCCAATGACTCTACTATTGCCGACTATGACTTCGAATGTACAATTAACCAAGCCAAAGACGAAGGCGAGGAAGATTGTGAAATACCAGGAGAATTACCGAGACTTCTATTACAAGAGAAAAAAGTTATTTAGCTGCACGAAGAGTCAGTTGAAGTCATCAATCTGGGTACTGAGGTAGATAAGAAGGAAGTCCAGATCGACGCTAACTTGGAAAGCAGTGTCAAGAGCAGGTTAGTTCAAATGTTGAATGATTATGTGGAAGTATTTGCTTGGTATTATGAAGATATGCCAGGGTTAGATACCAACATCATAGTTCATCGTCTACCGACAAAAGAAGATTATCCTCCTGTCAAACAAAAGGTTCATCACATGAGGCCTGATATGTCTGAGAAGATAAAAGCTGAAGTGATGAAACAATTTGATGCAGGGTTCCTAGCTGTGACATCCTATGCCTAATGGGTTGCAAATGTGGTGCCAGTGCCAAAGAAGGACGGGAAAATTCGCATGTGCGTAGACTATAGGTATCTGAATAGGGCAAGCCCCAAGGATGATTTTCCTCTACCACACATTGACGTCTTGGTCAATAATACTGCTCAACATAAAGTTTTCTCTTTCATGGATGGCTTCTCTGGCTATAATCAGATAAGGATGGCTCCCGAAGACATGGAGAAGACAACTTTCGTCATGCAATGGGGCACCTTTTTCTACAAGGTCATGCCGTTCGGATTGAAGAATGCAGGGGCAACGTATCAAAGGGCTATGGTAGCTTTGTTTCATTATATGATTCATCATGAAATAGAGGTATATGTGGATGATATGATTTCCAGATCACAAACTGAAGAGGAACATCTTGATCAGCTGTACAAACTATTCGAAAGGTTAAAAAAGTACAAGTTGAGGTTGAACCCTAACAAGTGCACATTTGGAGTTGGAAAGCTTCTAGGTTTTGTTGTCAGCAATAAAGGCATTGAAGTTGATCCTGCAAAGGTAAAGGCCATCCAAGAAATGCCAGTCCCACACTCTGAAAAGGAAGTTAGAGGATTCTTGGGTCATCTCAATTATATTGCCCGCTTCATATCTCACTTGACAGCTACTTGTGAGCCAATCTTCAAACTCTTGAAGAAAGATCAAGTAGTCAGATGGAATGATGAATGACAAGCTGCCTTTGACAAGATCAAAGAATATCTACAAGAGCCTCCTATTCTCATGCCTCAAGTTGAAGGAAGACCCTTGATCATGTACTTGATAGTGCTAGAGAACTCTATGGGGTGCGTTTTGGGCCAACATGACGAGTTTGGCCGAAAAGAGCATGCTATTTATTACCTGAGCAAAAAGTTTACCGACTGTAAAACCAGATATTCGCTACTCGAGAAAGCTTGCTGCGCTCTGGCATGGGCTGCTCACCGGCTAAGATATTATATGTTGACTCATACCACTCTGTTGATTTCTAAGAAGGACCCAATCAAGTACATCTTCGAGAAACCTGCCCTCTCTGGAAGAATAGCCAGGTGGCAAATGATTTTGACTGCGTACGACATTCAATACACAACATAAAAGGCCATCAAAGGAAGCGTACTAGCTGATAATTTGGCCCATCAAGCTGTGGATGATTATCAGTCTATGAACTTTGACTTCCCAGATGAGAACATCATGCTGGTGACCAACTGTGCGAAACCTGGACCGTATGATGGACCTGAACAAGGATCCGGATGGACTATGGTCTTCGATGGGGCTTCCAACTCCTTGGGTAACAGAATTGGTGCTATGATCATATCCCCTGAAGGTTGCCACACTCCTTTCACTATCAGATTATGCTTCAATTGCACGAACAATATGGCTAAGTATGAAGCGTGCATTTTAGGTCTGAAAGCAACCATTGACTTGAGGATCAAGCATTTGAATGTGTTTGGGGATTCCACTATAGTGATTAGCCAAGTAAAAGGAGATTGGTACACTAAACACCCTAATCTCATCCCTTATAAGGAACTTGTGCTATCCCTGATTCCCTATTTCTAATAGATCACCTTTGAGCACTTCCATAGGGAAGAAAATCAGTTAGTCGACGCCTTGGCAACCATGTCTTCCATGTTCAAAGTCAGATGGGAAAATGAAGCCTCTATGATTACAATTGAAAGATTCGACGAACCTACACACTGGTGTGAGTTTGACACTGACACGGAAAAGCCATGGTACCACGAGGTGATGAGATATCTTGAAACACAAGAGTATCCTGAGGGAGCATCCATCAATGACAGAAAGTTCTTACGAAGATTTGCATCCAAATTATTCCTAAGTAACAGAATATTGTACAAGCGCAACCATAACTCTACTCTACTCCGACGTGTGGACAAGAAGGAGGCAGGGGAAATTATGGAAGACATACATGATGGTCTCTTTGGGACTCACTCTAGTAAATATACGATGGCTAAGAAAATCCTAAGAGCTGGCTACTATTGGTCAACAATGGAGACTGATTTCCATCAACATTCAAGAACTTGTCACAAATGCCAAATCTATGCTGACAAGGTCCATGTGCCTCATATCCCTTTGAACGTCATAACCGATCCATGGCCATTTGCAATGTGGGGCATTGGCATGATTGGAGAAATCAATCCCACCGCTTCCAATGGACATCGCTTCATTCTGGTCGCTATTGATTATTTCACCAAATGAGTCAAATCCGCCTCATTTGCCTCAGTCACCAAGAATGTGGTAGCCAGATTCATCAAACACAATCTCATCTTCCGACATGGTATCCCTGAAAGGATCATCACCGACAATGGGACTGACCTCAACAATGCTATGATTACCGAGCTTTGCACTCAGTTTAAGATCAAGTATCACAATTCTTCTCCATATAGACCTAAAATGAATGGCGCAGTCGAAGCGGCCAACAAAAACATTAAGAAGATTGTGCAAAAAATGGTAGTGACCTATAAGGATTGGCATGAGATGTTATCGTTTTCTCTTCACGGATACCTTACTTCAGCTAGAACATCAATTGGGGCAACTCACTTTTCCTTAGTCAATGGCATGGAAGCTATTTTGCCAGTGGAAGTTCAGATTCCCTCACTAAGGATTATGAATGAGGCAGGCTTAGGCGAAGACGAGTGGATTCAAACGAGATTGGATCAATTGAACTTGATCGATGAAAAGCGATTGAGTGCTGTTTGTCATGGTCAGACATACCAAAAACGTATGATCAAGGCTTTCAACAAAAAGATCAAGCCTCGAGTATATCAAGCTGGTGACTTGGTGATAAAGCGCGTCGTTCTGCCATAAGGCGACCCCAGAGGCAAATGGACTCCCACCTATGAAGGGCCATTTGTTGTCAAGAGAGTATTCTCTGGCGGTGCCATGATGCTGACTACCATGGATGGAGAAGACTTCCCACATCCTATAAATGCGGATATAGTTAAAAAATACTACACATAAGAGACCCGCTAGGTTGACACACCTAGGAAAAATAAGGGCATCCCGGTAAACCAAAAGGTTTGGGAAAAAATTAGGGATATATGCAAAAGATTGTACACCCGGCAAGTTGGAAACCCGAAAGGGCGACTTGGGCAAAAATGGGTATCCTGGTGGGCTGAAAACCCGAAAGGGCGGTCCAGGCAAAAGTTAAGGTTTGAAAGTGTATGACTATGTCCCGTAGAATCACCACAGTCAATTTTATCACCAAAGTCCGAGTTCAAATGGTCCAATATCAATCCAATCAACTTCTGTCAATGACAAGGGGCATTCGAAGACATTGGGGCAATAACAGAGTTGGAATGCAATGAGATCATTTCCACATGGATATTTGTTTTGTTTCCAAATTTTGTTTTCCTTTCGACGATTTCCTCTTACTAGGATCTCCATCTCTTTGTGCAAAAATGCCTATTCATGGGCAAAACATCAATACAAATATACTTTGAAGTGAAAACTTTCTGTTTTTGTTTTGAATGAAAAAAAAATTGTCCAATGACTAAAATTGAACGAACATATGCATATGAACATAATTAAAACTAATTGGCACATGTGTCTTGCTAAGCAGCAGTAATGTATATGGAATACCCCCACAGAGTTATTTCATTAGCATTATCCCCACAAGAACGACCATGATAAACCAATCTTTAATAAAGTTACCCATAAAGTCTCTTTGCACAGGTTAATCTCCAACCAGAGTCTCAGACTCTTGACATCATAACTCCCCAGCCGAGTTCAAATTCCCCCAGCATAGTCTATCTTCCCCAGCTGAGTATATCCTCCCAAGCTGAGTCTGTCCTTCCCGACTGAGTTTTACAGTCCCCAGATTGAGTTTGCCTTTCAGACTATTACACATCATAGGGCCACAACCCCTAATCCCCAGTAAAGTCAACAACAAAACCTTTACTATCTCCAAAAGATACTATGAAGCCTGGACCTGACCAGATAATAGTTTAACTCTTCAAGATAGAGAAGAACCTGGAGTCAACCAAACCAGGGTTTAGCTTCTTTTCCCCAGTAGAGTTCACCTCTATCCCAATAAGTTATTGTGAAGCCTGGATCCGACCAGATAGCAATTCCCTTCAGAAATTCATTGTGAAACCTGGAATTCGACCAGATAACAACTAAATCCCCAAGCAGTTTATTATGAAACCTGGACCCGACCAGATAATAGTTAACCTCATCCACCTCAAAAATATGCAAATCCTGGATCCGACCTGATAACAATTAACCTCATCCGCCTCAAAATTATGCAAAGCCTGGATCCGACCAGATACCAGTTTTCAAGCAAGTTATTGTAAAGCCTGGAGCCCGACCAGATAAAAACTAACTACAATGTCAACAAGACACTATGAAGCCTGGACCCGACCAGCTAATAGTATAACTCTTCAAAAAACTATGGAGCCTGGACCCGACCAGATAGTAGTTACCACTTCAAAGTTACTGTGAAGCCTGGACCCGACCATATATCAGTTCAACTTCATCCTTTTAGCAAGATACTACAAAGCCTAGAATCCAAATAGATAATAGTTAACTTTCTTATCCCCAACAAGTTGTTGTAAAGCATGGATCTGACCAGATAACAATTCAATTTCAAGAAATTTTCTTCAAAGCTTGGAATCCGACCAGATAACAGTTAATTTATTCTTCCCCAGTAAGTTACCATGAAGCCTGGAATCCGACCAGATAGCAGTTGACTTCCTCATCCTCAGCAAGTTGTGAAACCTATACTCGACCAGATAACAACTGACATTCCCCAACGGAAGCATCCTTTCAACAAAGTTTGAAGATATGTTTACTCTTCATTCCCAACAGCAATCTGGGATTAATCTTCCCAAAAATCCTCAGTAATAGTCAGGGATTTTTTTCCCCGGACAAATATGCATCCCACATTCATACATCATAACATATACATACAAAATGCATCTAGCATAATACCACATCTTATGAACATCATACATACATCTGTATTTAACTAACCCTTTTTCCCATAGGTGAAACATCAGGTTTTAGTATAAATCGACCAAAGATTTGTACTGATACTTCTTCCAGTATTTACCATTCTTCCTCTAAATGGCATCTATAAGTCCATTCACAATACATCTTCGAGTGTAAATTTCTGGGCACTCTAGTGTTCAATCATCTTCCACCTTCAAGTCACGAATGGCGGATCCGCCAGTCTAACTCTTCAGGTTTAAGAAGATTGAACAGGGGCAGCTATTGTACCCTAAAATTTTCCCTATCATTTATCAAATAATCTCTCACAAGACCTCTTTGGTTCAAGACTGCACAAGGGTTGATCATCTCAAGACACCTCCTCTAACATTGATGACTGAAAATTAGGGTTTGAGATTGCATAAGGACAAATGAGCTTTTAATGCCCCATATGACTTTCATGGATCATTTTGGACCCTCAAGATTTCTCATGTCAAGTTTCAAGTCTTGGATCACATTTTTGCTCAGTTAATTGATCAGTTGACCTAAAATCAACTGTATTAGAAAAAAGTCAACTGTGGTCAATTTACAGTCAAACTTCATAATTTTTGGTCCATATCAACATCATGAACTCATATATGCCATTTGATCAAGTTTGGACCATAATTCCTCAAGAAATTTGATCAGATCATCAAAAGGGCAAAATGGTCAAAATTAGGGTTTTGAATGAGAAGATGCAATTTTTGATTTTTGACCTAGCAAATGATTGATTGGTTTAAGTTATGATCTCAAGGATTCAAATTCTTCATTTTGACCTAATGGTATGGCTCAAAACATCTCTCAAGATCAAAATTAAGTATCAAAGATCACAATTCACCAAGACATGTAAAAATATGAAACCTGTTCATCAAGAAATCAAAAAGTCAATATTTCATTTTGAAAAGTCAAAATTTCTAAACTTAGTAATTTTTCTAAGTGTTGGAAATTTCACATTTTTCACAACTTTGAGCCAATTTTTCACCATGATGCAAGATGATTCAAAGGAAACTTCCAACATGAAAGTTGTAGATCTCAATGAGATCTAAAAAATTGTAGAAAACAACTTCTCCTATAAATTCATGGATTTCAAGTTATGATTTTGTGAATACATGTTCATGAAACTTGGAAACTTAGTGAAATTTTGCCCTAGTTTAGGCAGGATTTTGACCTAACTTCATGACACTTTTTCACATAGTTCCAAGATGAATTTTCAAAAATGTCCAACATAGAGGTTGTAGAGGATTCTAAAAGCTTTCCAAAATGTCCAAGAACTCATTGAGATCATACTTGATCAAGGAGAACCGAAGGCAATAAGTTAGGGTTTTCAAACTTGAATTACAAGTCATTTCTTGATGAGCTCATGAACCAAATCCATGCTATGCTGCATAATATTTGATTTGCAGGCCTCAAACTTGTTTGTAACTCCATCATTAATGTTTTACACAGATGCTATAAGCTTTAATCCAAGAATTCAATGCACTGCCCATGCTTAATACCATTTTAGGAAGAAATGCAACATTGCCATTTTGGAAAAGTGACTTTATGCATAAAGTCCACTCTTCTTGAGCCTCTAACTTATTGTTCTGAACACACACAACATGTATGCTCAGAAGCAACATATTTAAAGATTGTAACCATTCTAGATAGCTTTGTAGTTGTGCATTGGAACCATATTTTTCAAACTTTCTTCAAAATCAAGCAAAAAGCCACAAACATGTGATTTTGAATTCTGATCAAGGACAAGCCTCCAAACTTGTTTCTTATAAATAGAGGCACTTTTTGTGAGCTAAGACACGAGCATTGACACCTTGAAACACTCCCAAACTCCCTCAAACTAGAAATTTCTCAAAAACTCCATTGTTGCACAATTTCTGACCTTGGACTTGTAACTTCCATTTCCCTCGTGCATTTCTTGGCCTTTTGATTCCTAAAGCTTCCTTACATCAAATACAACTCATCGCAATCCTTATTCCAGAACTGTAACACCATTTACCATAACCTCCATAACCAAAAAATAGAGTCTGCAACTTGACTTCTCCAGGCCATTTCAGCCACTCTCAACTCAAGCTAAGCATTGCATTAGCTTCCTGGGAACTTGAGGAAGCTAACCTGATCATTGCAGCACCTTGAATCAAGCTCAAACTCATTTCACGATTTCCAGTTTTGAGGTATATTTTTTGAACTTCTATCTTCTCATTTAGGCATTGTTAGGCTTGCATTTGTGAAGATAAAATGTAGACATCATTGCCCTGAAACTGTACATGTCCATAGATTTCATTTATATTGCTAGAGCTAGGAGAATTTTAGGTTTGAACTTTCTGAAATATTTAGGTCAGAATTTGGTACTTTTAGAAATTCTCATTCATCTTTGATTTATAGCTTATGATATTTACATGGTTGGATTCGTATGGAAAAATGGAGCAACTTTCATGTTTGCATATTTCATTTTTGTTGAAAAATGGTGAAGTTACAAGTGTTCTGGCTGGAGGTTGAAGATGAAGTTCATTTCTGGAACTTGTTTTGTGTTATGTATTTATTATTTTAGTTAAATGAACGGATGTATAGCCACCCTAGTGGTAAAGCGCGCGCCTGTTAACCTTTGGGACCTGAGTTCGAGCCCTAGTGGTACCCTTTTGCTCTTTTTTACATTTTCATTCTTTTTTTTATTTACAAACACAGGCGCCGGGCCTCCAAACAGATGGGCCTTCTATTTTTGCTTTTTCTAACCCCTGTTTACTTCTGCACCCCTGGCCCTTTATTTTCTTTATTATTTCATTTTCTTTTTCTTTATTTTATTTTCATTTCATATTATTTTTATTTTTGTTATTATTATTATTATTATAATTATTATTATTATAATTATTATTATTATTTTTATTAATAAAAATATAAAAAAATATTTTTATTTATTATTTACACTTATACATTTTATTTTTCTTTATAAAACAAAAAGACAAAAAAACATTTTTCTTTTAATAAATTAATTTATTTTCTTAAATAATTAATATTTAGATTTAGGTTTAATTATTATTTTTCTTTTTTTCTTTAAAATTAATTTAGAACTTAATTTTCTTTTAATTAATTAAATTTCATTTTATTAACTTAAAACCTTTTTTCACAAAAAAACCCTAAAAACATTTTTAACTTGATTTCTTTCTTAATTAATTTAGGTTTAAGTTTTGTTTAATTTTTAGTTAATCATCTCTCTTAATTAGGTTAAAACCCTTTCATGAAAACCAAACAAAAATCATTTCTTTTTCCATTTATATTCTTGCATTATTTTCTTCTCAATTTTGTACAATATTCAATATGGTTGTAATAGTTAATTAGGTTTAATTTTCTTGTAAATCCCCATTTATAAATTTGTATACCCCTCCCCTAATGATGTAATAGCTTAGTAATTTTACTTTCAGCAATTTATTGCTTTATATAAATGCTAGTAAATTAGGGTTTGTATGAAAAGACTAAAATCAACAAGTTAACAAACCCTAATTCAAGATAAGCAAGCATGTAAATCAAACACATTTTCACACTTGCACCCTTAGGGTAATTCCACTTTATTACCTTACAAAAAATTGTCATGTTATGCATGTGAGAGGTCTTAGCAAAAAGCAATAAAAAATACAAGATCATAGTCCCTCGATGACGCTATAAATGTTGCCTTTCAAAATGATCTTAGTCCCTCAAATAGAATTGCTAAGATATCTCACAACATTGCTATCATGGTTATACGATGAGCCACACCCGTCCCTTTACATCCAAAGATAAGGCTTCTTACCAAATCAATGGTAAGATAGAAATATCAAAGGAAAGGAAGAAATGAACAAAGACTTCTGAGTAGGTAGATTGTTCCTAGTTGCTTGCTCAATTTCAAATCAAACACTCTTGCTTATTTTCAAAACAAACACCAACACTTTCAAAACATTTTCCAAACTTGAAACATTTTCAAAAGCTCAACACTTTGTATACGTTATTACGAACGAGAACTATTACAAAGTTTTCCTAAACGATGACGCCTTTTCAAAATACTTTCAAAAACCACACAAAGCACATTTTCAAACAAAAAGCAAGTGATCTCACAAGAAACTAAGATCCCATAGATAACTATGGATGAAAAGGGTGCTAACCGCAACATTTGCGATAAAACGCAAAAAACCCAAGTCAGTTCTTCCATTGTATCACACATAGTCATGTGATTCAAGCCCTTTGGATCCTCAAAATTGATCCATTCTCACCCTACAACACTCCAGGGGTCCATTGGAATGACTGGCTTGCTTAGAGAGTGGTTGCAAATTGGGTTTGCAATTTGCCCTAGTTTTGATAATTTTTTGGAATTTTGGAAGGTGATCTTGCAAGGGTTTTTCGTGTCATCTTCTCTTGTCAGAATGAAGAATATATAGAGGAGAATTAGGTCAAACAAGTGTGGGCTTGGACCTTTGTATGAAAGCCTCTTATTTATTTAATTTATTTTTAATTTTAAATAAATAAATAAAAATAGAATAAAAATCCAAGGGGTGTATGAATGGATTCAGAGGTTTACTATGAGGTCTAAAACTCGTGTGGACCTTGAAACGTAAGCCCATTAGCCCAAAAGCTCAAGTTTGATCAATTTGGGTTTCATGTATTTTCTCAAGATGTCCTCTACAATATCTATGTTGATAATTTTTTCATTTGAAGACTTTATCTTGATGTAAGTTTCCTTGACAAAAAGTGTCTTTTTGTTGACTTTTGAAATGACCTATAATGTTTTGGCCCATATCTCTCAAATGAAGCATTTTTTGGACTTGAGTTTAGAAAGAAAAAGTTGTAGATAATTAAATTTTCTTCAAAATGAGCTTTGGTTGAGGAAAATATGATAAAGCATGTGAAAGTTATGCTTGGTCAAAGTTCAGTTGACTTCTCATTAAGAAAACCCTAATTTGGTAACTTTTGACTTTTGGTGAATCTTGAGTTTTCTTGATGAATCATGATCAACCCTTGATCAAATGATGAATATAACTTAAAAATATTGATATTGAAGAAAAACCTTGAGGTTTGACTGTATGTTAACCATAGTTGACTTTTTGTCCAATACAATTGATTTTCAATCATCTGAGCTATTAACTGAGCAAACTTGTGATGCAAGGCTTGAAATTTGGCATGAGCATTCTTAGGGACATGTGAGAAACCATGAAATCCACTTGAGAAATTGTAAGCTCAATTTTCCTCTAGAAAAATGAAACCCTAGTTTCAGGTCAATTGCTTAGGAGGAGGGTTTGTCTGGTCCAACCTTAAGTAACCTTGGACAAATGAAAACCCTAGGAGAATGTTTTGAATAATGGGAGGGAAAATTTTGGGGTACAACAAAATGCAAACTCTTCTCCAGAACCTTGGAAAAGGAAGCTTAATATGGTACTTGAATCTTTAAATGTAATAAGTTATCAAGGCATGTCTATGAATTTAATAAACCAATTATAGGCTAGTAACCATCACAAGGTATCCACTACAAGCTTCTTTAATGTGAATCTGGGTCATTTAGAGCCCTTGTATAAATACCTATAATACTTCAACAAAGACTCCAACAAAATGGTGAATCATAATCAAGAGATGTTCATAAGTGTTTTTCATAATAGGCTAAAGAGCCATGCACTTTAATGATTCCTTATCCTAGAAAAACATTTATTTAATGGAGTGGGTAATGGCAATAGAAGAATTTTATGTCAAGCATGGAGAAGGTAACACGTAGATAAAGGCCAGAAATGTTAAAGAATGAAGCAGATCCTCGATAAACTCTGCTAATAAGAGGAAGAACATGACCAGAGATGCCAAGGGAACTTTAAAACCACCTCATATAAGGCACATGGAGAACTAAACACCACTTAATATAAGGAAATAACATATTTTTGAAAAATTAGACACATGAGAACCATTACAGAGCCTTCAGTGCCAAGATGGGAGGTTTAAGAAACTATGCTAAAAGTGGTGCAAGAATCACAAGGTGAAGAAACACTGCACCAATGATAACTAAAAGCTGAAGAAGGAGATATAACGACTCATTCAAGAAGAACATCTAAGAAGGTTTATGCAGGGCATGTCAACAAGATCTAGATCAAAGCTCGACCATATGTCTAGGGAAGATCCAAAAATCCTTCTCTTAGAAGGGGAAACGATCCTGAAGGTAGAAGTAGAAATGAAGGAGAACTTTTTTGCCACACTCTAAACACCATTGCAAGGTGGTTTATTGGAGGAACATAGTCTAATATCTCACTCAAGATGTATGCTTGCAATGTAATGAATTTTGATAACTTCTTTGACAACCCCCATTTATCTATTGCTCCCAAAATTACCTTCTCTGAAAAAGACGTCTTTGGAATCCTCCCCCACGAGGATCAACCTAAGGATATCAATGTCTAGATGTTTAACTAGAACATAAAGTGAGTCTTTGTAGATCTAGTATAATTTTACATACATCATTTTAATGGAAAGAATTTGAGAAATTATAATTAGACCTTAAAAATTTACAATCCTTTAAAGGCTTTCTAGTAAGGTTCTCAAGAGAGAAATTTCAGGTCTCGTGATACATCTCTGTCATAATAATTTTTTGAGTGAGGAATAATGAAAAATACATTAAACTCAAGTACTTTATAGAAGAATGTATATATATTTTATTGGAACCCCATTGACATACTGTGAAATAGATACATATGTTATCTTCCACCACCTCGCCCTGAACTTTGACATTAAGCTCGTTGTACAAAATAAGCATAAAAATGAGAGAGGATATGAGATTATCTAGTGATGAAGAAGTAAATAAATTGAATGGGGCATGCTTTATAAGCGAGATTGAATATCCCATGTCGATAGAAAATGTTATAGTGGTAAAGAAATCCTTGGGAATTTGGAAAATATGTATGGACTTCACTGACTTCAACATGGCATGCCTGGGTTATAAAATGTTGTGTTTTATGGATGCCTACTCTGGATACAACCAGATGAAAATGAGCCCTTTATACACGCCTAAAACCTCTTTCATGAGTAACAAATGGAACTATTACAATTATTCGATTCCATTTAACTTCAAAAATGTACGAGCTATATATCAAAGATTTATGAACAATGTGTTATATGGAGAGATATGAAAAAACCCCAAAATATACATGGACAACATGGTGGTGGAAACTATAAATACATACCTAGAAGGTGGTTGTAGTATTTTCTAGGTCTAAAAGACTATAAATACATAACTAGAGGGTTAGGTCACATATCAGATTGAAAAATAAAAACATTAAGAACTCTTTGTTAGTATATCCCCGAAAAGGTCTATAATACTATATTCAATGCAAATAGAGTTGAAGTCCACCATGGAGCCCGATAAAACTTTCTTGAGCTACATCCATTCTACGAGAGCTTTCAATCAATTATTCATCCTTCATCTATGGTAGTGCCATGTGATTTACAATATTTTGGCGTTGATCAAGAACAACATCTATGTAGCTAAACCTTTCAAGCTACCTTCCAAATGATCCAAAAACAATAGGGCAACAAAAACCATGATGGGTAGAGATTGAAAACCTTTAACCCCTTTCAACAAAGATTTGGGACTCCATATTCCCAGAGAATTATAATCCACATCCACTAGTAAGTGACTGTTAAATGCATAATGTTGTACCCCAAAATTTGCCCTCCCATAATCTTCAAGGTTTTGCCAAGCATCACCTCAAATGGCTCAAGTCTACTCAAAGGCTACACAGTCAACCATCCTCCTAAGCCAGTCAAACTAGGGTTTTGGTTCTTGCAAGGAAGTTGAAGTTTTCAAGAGCTCAATCAAGTCTCCCATGCTCATACACATTGTCAAGCACCTACATGTCAAGTTTCAAGGCTCACAAGGTCAAGTTGCACAGTCAAAAACCCTAATTGCTCAACAGTCAACTGTAGGGGCAAAATGGTCATTTGGCAGTCAAAAGTCAAAATTTTTGGTCAACATCTTATTTTGAAGCCAAAAACATCATTTGATCAATGCTTGATCATGATTCTCAAAGTTTGGCTCAAAAAGTCTCAAGATGCAAAAGTTTCTATTTTTGGACAGCTGAAAAGTCAACTGTAACTTGACCAAGGCATAACTTTTTCATGGTTCATCAGAAAAATTCCATCCAATGCTCATCTTAAAGGGGAAGACATTTCCTACAACTCATATTCACATTTCAAGTCCAAGAAATGCTCTCACAAAAAGTTATCAATTTCAACATTATAGGTCATTTTCAAAAGTCAACAAAAAGGGACTTTAAGTCAAAGACCATAAATTGAGATTGGTAAATCAAAATGACATGGGACCAAAGACATTGGTTAGAGGACTTCAAGACCTTTCTAAAATGTCTAAGAACATGATCAAAGCTTAAAAATTGAGCAACATATGCATTGGAGAAGTTGGGAAAGTTTTGTGAAATGGCCAAAATCATTTATCCTTGAAAATTCTTTTTTTGACAAAAGGGGCCCACTTTTTCCACTTAAATCAGCTTGGCCATGCTTCCCACGTGTCCCACCTTTTATTTCAATATTTAAAATTAATTTTTTCATTTTTATTAGATTTTTTTGGATTTAATTCATTTTAAATCCTTTAAAATCAAATAAAAATCAAAAAGGTTAATTAAGGGGGATATTTGGCTTTGATTAACTTTGAATCACCATTATGCATATTCCAAATTCGTGCAAAAGGCCAAATGAAGCAAGAATTCAAAATTTACTCAAAAATGGAAGGTGTGTTAATGGAGGTTTATGTCAAAATCCTAAGCATCAATGCAAGGCATTATTGGCCATAATTCTCATCCAAACACATTGCATAAGAGGTATAGAAGCTATCACAAACAAAAGGAAGACCTAAGCTGCGCCCAAACTCAGAAGGGAAACTGGCATTTTTTCACAAAAACTTCAAAACTGAAAACACACATAGAGCTCGTCTCAAGGCAAAAGAAGCATTCCAATAGCTTGCTTACACATCCAGGAAGCCATTCCAATCAAATTCAACCCTCCATACGCAAGGAATCGGTATAACAAAGTTTGACTTTCTTTGAAAATTTTGATATTCGTATTCCATTATTCATACAACATTTTTCATTTTTAATCATGGATTTGGACTAATGTGAATATTCTGAAGCTGATAGCATGCTTTAATTGAGTTAACAAGGCCTGTACGCGAAATCACCATTAACGATTGTTAGGGTTTCTGAAGCTCTGATTTGGGGGTTCATAAATAAGAAACAATTGGCCATTCAAACCAGGACCATTGGACTCAGGGCATTCAGACGAAGCAATTGATCATATCGCGCCCTTTTTCTTTTTCACTATGGCCTATTCGCTATTTTTTGCAGATGGTGTTTTGGGGGGGGTTTAAAACCCCCGCTATCTCATTTTATTACAGGCACAAATGGAGACGAAGGCTAGCGTGGCTGATGGTCATTGGAGGATTCATAATTCTGGCGCGTTTTTTTGTTTGTGTACCACTAACTCATGTTTTACGTTATATTATTTATTTCCCATTTCATATCCAAAACGCGCTGATAGCTCAACTGGTAGGCATATGGTTTGGTAAACACTGGGACCTGGGTTCGAATCCCAGGTCCCCTCAAATTATTTCTATTATTTTGTTTAACCCTTTCCCATGGAGTGCACCCTTCAGTGATCCACCATACAACTCCATATCCTGGCACGTCACATGTCCTCAGAGACCAATCCAAAGGTCAAGATTAACAGACCATCATGCACGCTCAGTCAACCACAAGCATGTGATTCAAAAAGTCAACAAAGGGCCTCCTCCAGTTGGGCCAAAAATTCCTCAAACTCCTCAATTGGGGTCAACACCCCCCATGGTTTGCATATTGTTTTCTTTCTTTTCATTTTTTTATTGTTATTTATTTTAATTAATTCATCAAAAACAATTTTCATAAAAATACCAAAAAAATCATAAAATCATAAAATAAAAATATATTTTATTTAATGTTATTTTATAAATAAATTTTGTTAACCAATTTAGTTTTAATTTTAGGTTTAATTTTAATGTTTTTTTTAATAAACTAAAAAAATGTAGAAATTAGGATTTTAATACTTTTATTCTTTTTCCTTTTTTACCATTATTAATTATTAATTATTTTTGTAAATAAATATTCCATTTAAATAATTAATGTAAATTATGTCATAAACTTAAACAATTTTCTTTAATAAATTAAAAACAATTTAGAACTAGGCTTTTATTTAACTTTTAATTTTAATTAATCTTCTTTAATTTCATAAATCCAAAAACATAAAAAAATAAGTTCTTTTTCTCATTTAATAATTAAATCAATTTTCAATTTCAATTTAATTTCTTTAAAGGGTCCAACGCCCTCGCATTCGATTATAATTTCTTTTCGCGCATTTATTTTATTTCTTTCGTGAATATAATGTATTTATCCCAAAGCCTTGTAATAAATAATTAGAGACTTATTTACTTTCCGTACTTTTATTCAAATCGGGTCTTGGTTTAATTTGGCGATGTAGACCCGCGCCTTGTAATAGCGTAATACCTTTATTTTTCCGCATTTTAATTCTCGCACCCTCAACTGTTAATAATCACATGAAAGAATGTATGTCAAAAATAAAATCAAAGCGTAGAACACTCAATGCATGATCAAGACAAATATAACTGAAAATGACACACAATTCACACACCACTCCTAGGGTATGCTTCACTATTGCCTTGCCCCTCAAAACGTGGTCGTTGAGTACAGGACGTCTTAGTAAGTCCTTATGTCCATGAACATGGCATAAGGGTAGCTTCTAAGGTGTCCTACTGTTGCTCTGGTGATCACACTGTTGCCCTGCCCCTCGAAACGTGGTCGTCGAGTACAGTACGTCTTAGTGAGTCCTTATGTTCCATTGATCTAGTTGCCTCGAATAAGTTGCCTCGGAACGGTCGCCTCGAAATAAAAAGATCAATGGCATAAGGGTAGCTTCTAAGGTATCTTACCATTACCCGGTGACCACACTGTCCCTAATCCTCGAATTGACCCGAACACCTCCAACGGTGGTGCTACCTATCTCTCAATGGTGGGATGGCACTACCTTAAGGACATTTACACAGACTAATTCCTTAGGGTAGGTAGATGACTCGTAGATACTTGCTCTAATTCAAAACAAATCAAAAACTTCTTTTCACACCGACACTTTGCAAAAAGCTTTCAAAAACAACTTTTCAAACACTCTTGAGGACTGATACAAGAGTCGATCTGAAACTTTCAAAGAAACTTTTTTCAAACCCACTCACCTTGAAAAGCAAACAAACATTTTGAAAACACAAATGAGCAAGTATCTAAGAGCCCGTGGATAACCACGGATAGAAAGGGTGCTAACACCTTCCCTTTCTATAAATCTACCTCCCGAACCGAGAACTAATCTCAATAAGGAATTTTTCTGTGCTTTTGTCCTTTCCATTTGGAGAAAATAAAAGACGGTGGCGACTCTTGCTTACCGCGACATTTCGCGAACCAGCGTTAAACAGTCAGTTCCAGATCCACCGATCACACATAATATCGAATTTAACCCACAAATGTTAATTATAGGTGCAACAGACTCATTAAAATGAAAAATATTTTTCATAAATTGCAAGAGACAACTTTACGGTGGTACAAAAATCTACTCAAATTATTTTTATTGAGTTATCAGAACCCGGTCCACTAGTTCTCAGACAGTAAACATCATAAAGTATCCACTACAAGCCTCTTTAACCCGATGCATGATAATTTCAATCCCCTACATGAATACCTAGAACACTTTAACGAAGAAACTATCCAAAGGATAAATCCTAATCACAAAAGGTTCATAGATTTTTTTTTAAATGGGATAAAGAACCAGACACTTCATTGAATCCCTATCCCAAAAACCAATTGATTCAATAGAGTGAATACATCTAGGGAGGAATTTCATGTCAAGGGAAAAGAAAGTAACATGGAGAAAAGATCCATAAATTCCAAATAAAGAAGTCGATGCTTGATGAACTCCTCAAATCATTATAAGAACAATTATCCATGAATTATTAGTGACAAAGGAACTTTTAAACCATCTTGTAGAAGGCATGCATAGAACTACACACCATTGAATATGAGGAAATAACATATTTGGAGAGAAGTCTATCACATGAGAATTATTCCCGGACCCTTAGTATCAATATAGGAGGTTATGGGAAACGAGCCCAAAAAATAGTGCAAGTATCAAAAGGTAAAGGATCAATACACTAATTATTGTCAAAAGGTGAAGAAGGCGATATAATGACTCATTTAAGAAATATATCTAAGAAAGTACATCCAGGGACCACCAGTATAATCTAGACCAAGAGCTCGACCTCCAGTCAAGGGCATACCCTAAAGTCATCATCATATAAGGGAAAAGATCTCTAAGGTAGAAGTATAAATGAAGGATAACCTGTCAGCCACACCATACACACTTAGTGAGAGAATTTTCTCGAATAAATGAGTCTAGTTTATGATGAAAGAGGTATGCTCACCAAATAATACATGTTGATGAATTATGGATCATTGCCTCCTCAGAGGTGATCAAATTGTTGAATCCTTAAGGGGGATCCTTGTTGTCCAAGAGACGATCAAGTCGTTCAATCCCTAAGTGGGATCCTTTCCACCCATAAAGGCTATCAAAATTGTTAGATCCTTAAGTGGGATCCTTGCCGCCGATAGAGGAGATCAAATATCTGAATCCCTAAGTGGGATCCTTGTCGCCCATTGAGGCGATCAAAATCTTTGGATCCTTAAGTGGTATACTTGTCGCCCATTATGGCAATCAAAATCTCTAGATCCTTAAGTGAGATCCTTGTCATCCATAGAGGCGATCAAAATCAATGGATCCTTAAGAGGGAAATTTTCCACCCAGAGAGCCAATCAAAATTCCAAATCCTTAAAAGGGATCCTTATTAACTTCCCTTAAAGTTCATAAAAGCAGTCTAATTACTGTAAATGGAACGATGATAACAAGATCCCTCAACCAGAGGTTAAAGGGTTAATCATGCAAAACTAACTACATAAGAGGATAACAATAAAGGCAGTTAACATAAAAGGTTCCCTTAAGAGTCACCGTTGTTCATCACTGTTACAAAACCCCCGAAGGTACGAAGACACACAACAAAGGGTCTCATATGAGGGCCAAGAAACAACAAAACCGTTAATTCCCCTCCAAAGTTATAACCTTCCCAACAACATTCTCTGGCTGAGGGACTTCAGATTTTCTGCCATCTATCACCTCGTTCTTGTTATGGGTTCCCTCAAGAAGAGCGGCATCTGAAGACTCTGGGGATACCACTACCTCTTCATCCACTAGCTGGCTTCCAAAGATGACTTTGAGAAAATATATTTGTATCATGTATAGATTGGGGTAGAGGAAGGAAACATGTTCCTTGGCATGCTCAAAGTAGACACCAAAATTAAACACCTCATCATCAGTGAGCTCTGACAGCTCCTTTTCCAACTCATTTAACAGAGAAGGGCGACATCCAAGGAGTTTTGAAAGAAATCTTTCTCGATGGAAATTTTTTCTTCCTTCAACAACCTTTGACTCTCATTGAGTATATCCATGTGTTTTTAGAGCCTTGCCTCCAGCTCTCTCTCGGCCTTGGCCTGTCTCTCTTGGTCGACATCTTGCAACATGAGTGCCTTCAGTAGAAGATTATCTTTCTTATTCACAATAATTAGGGACTACTTAGAATGAAGGGCCTAGTAGTCAACAAGAAATTCCTGGGAGAAAGGAAAGTGGGACCTCTTTAAATGAAGGGTGTCAAAATCGACATTTCTTCACATAGTAGTAGAAATTAAGGGAGCCTCACCTGTGGATGGTGCCTAATTAGTCGCCTTGTCAGCAACAGAAGAGGGACCCTCATCTAGCCTTTGAGCCTTTAGGTTGGACGAGTATAGGGTCAGGTCCTCATCTTGCCTTTTCTTCCCTTTAATAATAAAATCCTCGGGCTAACTTTGTGGATTGTTGATTCCTGAACTAACAACCTTGAGATTTTCCCACCGCTACCTCCTCTCTTCAGCAGGAATCCATGTCATTTAATCTATAAAACAATGTGCAAAAGTCATGGATATTGTCTATAAACTTTCATAGAAAATCCAAATATAACTTGCCTAAAGAATTAGGGGAAATTTGTCTCCTCCCAACCAAAGTCTAATCACTTCACAACAATCCATACCCTTTAACTTATACTAGATGAGGGAGATACTCTTTTCTTTGAAATTATGGAATACTTGGTCACATCATGTGATCTCCACAGGGTCGTTCGTCAATGACATGGGACATAAGGGGGGCTCCGTCAGTCCCTAACACCCCAATAGAGTCATATTGCCCCCTCACACGGGCGAACTTATCTTTCCAATACTTATATGGATTGGAGTGGGACGCAAAAAAGGACTTTCCTAGATGACCACTTAAATACACCCATTTACTCTTTGTTGGTTTTGTGGTGTTTAAAAATAAAAAGACTCTCACGTTCGAAGTAACTTCTAGGTCCTTACATGCCACCTCGAAGGACATGATATATCCCTAACTGTTAGGAAATAGCTGAGAGGACACAATGTTGAGAACCCTTAAGACATCCATGGAGAATAAATAAAGGGGGGAAAGAACCCTTATATCCTAGATGAAATGGAGGTTGAAGTAGAAGTATGGGGAATGAGGATTAGAGGAGACAGGCGTGGTCTCTCTGACGGACACCACGCCTCTAGAATAACTCGGTATTCATCTCCTGAAGAGGAAACCTCCACTCTTGATAGAAAGAGGATGATTTTTTTCATCAAAAGTATAATAGGATCCAATGTCTCTAACGTCCCTGGACACAACGGAAGGAGTAGACATTATCCCTTTGTTCCTGAAAAAATATAAGGATAAAAAGAAATCTCAACCACTATCGTAATCAAATGGGGAAAATGATACTCTTAATCTATGACATTACACCTAGCCTAAGCCCTATTTTGTATGTTTCTTCGTAAACCTACTCACTACATAAAGCGGGAAAAAAGGGAAATTCATACCTTGAAGAAGGTTGTACAAGGAAGTAGGACAAACGAGGAGCTGAGCGGTTCAATGAGCTTGAAAAAAAAGGAATAGACAAAATAAATGAAAAAGGATTTATAGGGGAGTTGGAACCATAAGGGACCCTTTAGACTCCCTCATAACTTTGAAACAACTCAACATGTTTCTGACACGTGTCACCAGCGTTTAAAGTCTCGAAAAACAAGTCATCATTACTTGTATTAAATGGGAGTGAGTGTGATCATCTAAGTGATTGATTAGCATTCACAAATAACATTTATAGTTAATCGAGAGACATCTGGAAGATGACTTGCCCCTTAATTAAGGGCTTATGCAATTAAAAAATCCACCTTCAGCTTAGAGACTCACCCCAAAATGAGGAACTTGCCCTTTAAATAAAAAGCCACCTTCAGCTGAGGGGATCACCCTAAGCAGAGGGACTCCCCTTAATAAAAAGTCACCTTCAATCGAGGGACTCGCCCCAAGCTAAGGGACCCACCCTTAAATAAATAGTCTCATTAGCTAAAGGACTCGTCGAAGGGCGAGAGGCGTACCAGACAAATTAAATATGTCTTGAAAGCCCTATGCCCTTAAAAAATCCCACATGTTTGAGGGACTATGTAGTGTTATATTTGTGAGTGTCCTAAACATAGGCCCCATCGCCCAAAAATGGTGTCACCGCATCAGAGGACTCGCCCTTGGCGCTGATGACATGTGTAAAGCTATTAGTCAAAGAAGAGGGATTCCACCACTACACCTTGAAGATTAGGTGGTTAACAACTTCCCCTGATCATGAGGGAGCAGCTTCCGCCCATAAGAGTTACTCAAACCCAAGGCCCAAGAAGCATATATAAATATTTCTCCTCCATAGGGGGAAAAAGAGAGATCTTAAGCCATGTAGATCACACCTCGCATACGCTTATACCTAATCACACCACTCAATAAAAAGTCTCACCTTACGAGAGTAAGACCTATAAACCACCCTAAAACACCACCATACAAGGCTTTTCACCGCCATGGACAAGCTCTAACCACCATACACTGTAATATTACCTATAAAGGTCTCTGAGCCCCCTGCCTTTGTAGAAAGAACATACACACCTGTACTTTTTTAGCAGTACAACATTATTATCAAAACTAATTGTGTATAAAAACACTAAATTTGAGCAACCACATTGTCATAATTACAAAACACTAAATCTCAGATACAACATTGTCAAAATTGCCAATGTAAACTTTTCAAAAAAAATAGATACATTTGCTTTGATATTGAAGTCACAAACTTATGTGCTATTATTTTTCAAAAACACATTTCATTTTGTCCTTAGCTGCATAAACGAGGATCACTCCCTAGAGAAGATAATATCTTTTGGCTTTTCACTTTCATCTCTAAATACTTTCAAACTCCAAAGATCATGGAGTATCTGCAAGGTTAGCACTTTAACACTCTAGTCAGTATTTGAAAAAGATGGAATTATGCCAGTGTGACACCTAGGCACGACTCAAGGTCACACTTAGATAGAAGAGACAATTAAAATCATTCTTAGTTGGACCAATATGGATTGTAGGCAATTATTGGATGCATATTAATGTTGGAGATGAAAACAAGAGTCATACTCTTATGTGATGTCAAAGAGAGAATGTGCACATAATCTTCATATGATGGAGCTTTGGTTAGATTTAGCCTCTAGATTTATTCAGACTTATTATCCTTCGACTTGCACTGAATAGTTGGCCCCAGAGTTCTGGATATCATTGATGTAGTGAAAAATATTGATGTTGAAATTTATGAGACGGATCCAAGTATGGGTTCCTTTAGGAGGTAGGCTCGTTGAGAAGAGGGCCTAGAGAAAAGAAGAATATTTTTTTTTAAGTTTAATGGGAGTATGATGCATTTGTATTACATGCATTCAATGTCCCCCATGCAACTTAAACATTGGTTTGGTTAACGGGGAGATACATTTAGAGCCTTTTAATGCACTTGAATAATGTTAAAATATCGATATCTCATCCTGAATTTTGATGGTGACTTTTTATTTATTTAAAATGACTTCTAATAGTTAATCTAAAAATTATAATTATAAAAAATAAAATATAAAATATAAAAAATACTAGGAATTTTTTGTAAAATTTCTCTCATATGTGAACTCAAAATTTACACTAAATGGAAGAAAAAATAAACTGAATATAGTAATACAACCACACCAAACAAATTTAGGTTGAAAACCCTTTCAACGTGAAATGAAAAAACCATGAACCTATTCTAGTAAAATATCTCAACTATTAAAAAGTAGGATTACAAGCTCTCTTGATACAAAAGAATATCTTTCAATCTCATTTGAACTGAGTAGTGTATAATATCTCTCAACTCACACTAAATTATGATGGAAACAAGACTCTCTTTCTCTCAAAGATACTAAAACTCTATTTCTCACAATTACTCTTTAAAAATTGTGTTTTGTATAATCATTCATATATTAAGATGGAAAATGAAGATGAAAGCAATATGATAAATCCATTTATGTAAGTTATCTAAGTTACAAATAGTTGGATTCATCACATGTATCTTAGATGACTCATTTAATTTTTCTTTATGTTTTTAAGTAATTTGTGATGTTTAGTAGTTTTTCATATTACGCGCTCTATCTTTTAATTTCACTTGTTTTTAGTGTCCATGAATTGTAATTCTGTCAAGCACTATCACGACAGTTTTGTGATGATTGATTCTCAACAAACTTTGAATTATAAGAAGTTGGTTGTTGTTGTGACTTGTGTAGGTATAATGGAAATTTAGAAGATATTATAATAATAAAGTAAGGTTGATATGTCACGTTAAAGGATAAGGATGGACGGAAACCGTCAAACGCTTCTAAAAGGATTGTGTTGTATCTCGTGTGCATTGTAATATACTAGTACATGTATTATCAAAAGGAATATATTTCATTCTTAGACTATATTTATGGATAATTTTTAAGGGAACAAGGACCAAAAGATGGAATTTTGACTATTGAGAAATGCTACTACAAATAGAACCTACAATGAAAAGATTCAAAGGTTAGAAAGTTAAAAATTTATGTTAATAAGAAGAACAAATTTGAGCTCCAATATCCACCACTTGTCTCACATCAACTATGAAGAAATGCAACATTGAGAGGCGGGACACCAAAGGTCACTTGTTGTTGACAAATTTCAAGTGGTTGGAGTGATTTCTTGAGTTCATCATTTCTATTCACATTGTTTAGGAATGTATAATTTAGGATTTTAAATTGATATAGTTACTTCTCCCAACATTAGCTAAATATCACTTATTGAATAATGTAAAGTTTAATGAGATAGTAGTATTATAAATGTAATGAATTTATTTTGTGTTGTGTTTAGTTCTTGTGATTTCTTGCCATATCTTTATTTCTTAGTTTGATCACCTTAAAAATATATACAAGTTTGTTAGATTGTGATGGCATTTAACAAATAGATTTCAGTAACTAATATAGTAAAGTAGTGAGTAGACATTTATTTCTTAATACAATCCTCTTAGGTAGCATTTAACAATATTAGGAAAGGATTAAGAAATAGGGGTAAACATAACAAGCATTGCTTGAAGTTTACTGATGCTATTGTGAGGCTTAGGCATGAGCTCTATAGTTACTTACTGCCTATTTTCATGTTATTGACAAATACCATAAGGTTCTGTTATGGTCTCACATGTCACAACACCATACATCATTTACAAACATTAGATGAGTTACTCAAATGGAATATTGTCCAACACATTCTCTCACTTTATTTTAACGTTTTTTTATATCTCCCTGATTTCCACCATTTTAAATACATGAGAAACACTATTATTTGTTACCATAACTCGTATTTATTTTACAAATTCTTGTATACGGTTTCAATGTGTTTAATGCAATTCTCTTAGGATTGATACTTTTCTTATCACTTGATATTCGTTTGACTGTGTATACGTGCACACACATAAATAAGCAACAAGTTTTTGGAACTGTTGTTAGAGATTGTGTCATTTAAAATTATTTTTTTATTAAACTTGTAAAGTAATTCATTTGAGTACTTGATTCATTTTGGCCATCTGGTTAAAATACATGTAGTGTCAAAAACTCTACATGTGTGGGTTAATTTATTTATAATATAGAGAAGATCCATAGTCTTAATGAATATTCAGAATCTTAAGGAGATTTCAACAAGGTCGTCTTTTTTTTGAAAGCATTGTTCATGTACTCGGACAATTTAAAACACAATTTTAAAACTAACAATGAGAGAGAGAGAGAGAGAGAGAGAGAGAGAGAGAGAGAGAGAGAGAGAGAGAGAGAGAGAGAGAGAGAGAGAGAGAGAGAGAGAGAGAGAGAGAGAGAGAGAGAGAGAGAGAGAGAGAGAGAGAGAGAGAGAGAGAGAGAGAGAGAGCCATGGAAAATCAAGACATCCTTGGCATTATCGATGACCAAGCAAAAAATATTTAACTAAATTCCTTGGAACCAAACTCTATAGCCACATTGAATGAATTGGTTGAAAAGTGACTGAAAAAGGCACTGCTAATATTTAACTTATTAATTAATAAATTATTAAACTATAATAGTTGAATGATATACTATGTATATTTATTTTATAATTTAGAAATAAAATTATGGATAAAATATTTGCTCCAAAAAAATTATGGATAAGATATTTGTAATTTAGAAAAAAAATTATGGATAAAATATTTGCTCCCAACAAAAATTATGGATAAGATATTTGCAATTTAGAAAAAAAATTATGGATAAAATTTTTGCTCCCAATGAGGATTGAACTCACGACCTTTCCCTTACGAAGGGAACGCACTACCACTATGCTATGGAAGCCACACAACTATGCTTGATTTATTTACATTCCATTAATTATTTATTGTATAGTTGAAAGTATTACACTCCAGTAATTATTTAATGTATTGCTAAAAATTTGTAACTATGTTATGGAAATCAAAAAATTATACTTCATGTACTTTCAATTATTTAATTATTTAATATATATGTTTAAATTTTTTTAGTTATTTACAAAAATTCTTTGGTGATTGGCTTAAAAATCAAATTGGGTTTTTGCGTGAATGCGTTGCATTTATCATAAATTTAGTACATCCTGGGGGAACACCATGCATTCTTATGTTTGATCACAAACACGCTATTCCCCTCTTGACACCTATGATAGACACTTTTCAACCTCTTCTGTGTTCAAAATTAAATATGGTGAAATCCTAGTGATAAAATCATAGAGAGGAAATATAATGGATTCTTATGAGTCATTATTCTAAGAATTGGAAGACCTTTGGGGAAATCTAAGAGGAATAGGAAACACTTTTAAACACCTTAAATCTATGTGATTTTTATATGAGAGATGGAGATATTGAAAAACACTTGAGTAGAAAATAGAGTTTAAATGTAATTTTCTTATAACTCATCTTATAATCTCTTTTAACAACTTTTAATTATTGTGGATAAGAGAGTTGTTATCTCCTCTAGAGTATATCGATTTGATCGAACTAGATAAATAATTCTCGTGTGTTCTCGTCTTTACTTCAATCTTATCCTTGTGGTTTGTTTACATTCGTTGGTACAAATTAATTTTGCTCAAAGTTCGTTTATTTTTGTTGACATTGTTCGTTGTCCCATACATTAAGAGTCTTTGTGTGTTTAAATTTAAATTATTTCAATTTTCACAACAAGTGGATCCCACTGTGGGGAAAAGTGGTTAAGTTTACAAGAGATAACCTTGGATTCTAAATGGCATATCGAGAATTTTCTGGAGACAACGGTTTTAGATTGTGTAAAATGAAGATGCAAGCAATATCAATCCAACAAAAGTGTGTAGAAACATTGAAGGGTGAGGCATTGATGTATGAAAGTCCCTCACAAGCAAAGAAGATTTAGGTTGTGGATAAGTCCAAGAGTGTTATTATCTTATCCTGAGACGTGTGTCAAGTTTGACTCATTATTTGTGACCAATTCGTTGACTCATAAGATTATTGTTGATTTGAAAATATTAAGCTGGAGATTAGTGATTAGAATACGGATCTACTCTTATTTATATCATTAACTAAATACTTTTAGTACTTCAAGGATGTATTTATTTATAGTAAGGAAAACATTATCACCTTGGATGAAGTCCAATCGACCTTAGGTCCAAGGAACTATCAAAGATGAAAAATCTAAAAGTTGATGATAGTCGTGAAGGCTTGAGTGATTCAAGAGATATGAGTTAGATTATAGGAACTCAAAATGTGAAGAGATATAGATGAAATTCCAAGTTAAAAGGTTTTTATAAGTTGATGTTTAAATGTTTCACTTGTAAAAAAACCAATCACTTATAGAAGGTGTGATACGGTGGGAGAACTGACTTGGGTGTTTTGCGTTTGATCGCAAATGTTACGGTTAGCAAGACACGCCATCGACTTTTCTTTTATCTAAAAGGAAAGACTAAAAAGAACAGGAAATACCTTTGAGATTGTTACTTGAGTTCGGGGGGTAGATTATAAAAAGGGAAGGTATTAGCATCCTTTTCATCCATGGTTTTCCATGGGCTCTTAGTTACTTGCTAGATCACTTGCTTTTGTTTTAAAATGTGCTTTGAGTGGTTTTTTGAAAGTATTTTGTAAAGATGCCATTGTTTAGGAAAACTTTGTAATGCTTTTCGTTCGTAAGAATGTATACAAAGTGTTTGATCTTTTTGAAAATGTTTTCAAGTTTGTAAGATGTTTTGAAAGTGTTGGTGTTATTTTGAAAATAGCAAGGATGTTTTTGTTTTGAAATGGAGCAAGTAACTAGGAACAATATACCTACTCAAAAGTCTTTCATGTTTATTTCCTCTTTCCTTTGACATTGTTATCTTACCATTGATTTGGTAAGTAACCCTATCTTTGGATGTAAAAGAGACGGGCGTGGGTAATCGTATAACCATGATTAGCAATGTTGCAAGATATCTTAACATTTTCCTTTAGGGACTAAGATCATTTTGAAAGGAAACATAGGTAGCGTCATCGAGGGACTGTGATCTTGTATTTTTGATTGTTTTTGCTAGGATATCTCACATGCAGAATATGTCTATTTTAGTAAGGAAACCAAGTGGATTTACCCTAGGGGGTGTTTGTGTGCAAGTTGATTAATTTACATGTATTTAGTCTTGATTAGGGTTTGCTATTGGTTGGTTTTATCTTTCCATACACACCTAATTACTAGCAATATATGAAATCAATAAAAATGTGGAAAAGTTAAGTCCTACACTATTACATCATTAAAGGGATGGGGTGTACAAATTTACAAATGAGGATTGCAAGAAATTAAAGTCCTAATTATCTATTACAACCATATTGAAATAATGTACAAGAACGAAATGGACTTGTTCTGTTTAAGAAAATATTTTTAGTCTTTTGGGTTTAAAAGAAATAAAATAAAGTATGTGAATATAAAAACATTTTTGGTGTTTTTGATAAATAAAAATGATGATAAAGAATAATAAGAGAAACAAGGATCAAAATCAAAATCAGCGCATTGCTGAAGTAAGAAGCTCTGACTCTGGTGCGCTGCAAGTCAGAAGGAAAATGTTAGCAAAAAAAGGGACAATCATAAGTTTTGGGTCTGAGTACACTAAAGTTCTAGGGTTGCTGGGGACAAAGGAAATCCTAGGAGTTCTGATGCAACTGTCAACCTAGAAGTTCTAATATTACTGGAAGGTCAGAAGTTCTAGTTATTGAGAGAATCTATAAGTTCTGATGTAGCTGGACATCTAGCAATTCTGATAATAGGTAAGTGAAGTGTCAATGCTGTTGGATGCGAATGTCTAGAAGTTTTGGTCCAGGATCAATGTTTTGATAAGCAATTAAAGGGATTGATCTAGAAGTTCTGGTCTAATTAATGGGTTAAAAGTGTCAGGAAATAAATATAAAAAAGAGGTGTTTCTGGGGTTAGTACTCAGGACCCTTAACACTAATGTCTTATGCACACACTCTCTACCATTGGGGTGGATATACATCCGATATTAGAAGGAAAATCATAAACATATAACAAAAAGTAAGTTCTGATGATGAGCTTCATCTCCACGCCAGTTAGAGCATTTGCAGCTTAGCCATTTCTCAACAAAAACAGAAAATACACACACAACAATTATGGCAAGTTTCATCATGGTTTCAGAAGTATAAAATATTAGAACTGTAAATCAGAAGCAAGCATGAATTTTGCTAATCCTAATTTTGAGTCCTAGTTTCCTCAAGAAGTTCTGAACTGAGATTCTCTCTACTTAGGAAAAAATACATGAAATCTGAGTATGTACAGAATCAGAGCCATGATATCTATATTGTATCTTTGAAAATGCAAGACTAGAAATGTCTAAGCAATGAGATACAAGTCCGAAGAAACTTACCTTGCTTCTAGAGATTGTTCTGAATTAGAGTCTGGTTCAGGCTGCTGTGATATTCTAGTCAGCTTTCTCACGTGCTCAGAAGGCTGGAACAATCTTTAACTTGAGCTAAGGAATGGCTGGAAAATTATGGAACAACCAAGAATCAAAGTTCTGATTTTTGAAATGGAAGTTGGTAGAGATGGAATTGCAGTCTGTAAACAGAAGTTGAGATTGTTTCTAATTTGGCCAAGAGATGTGCAAGAAAATTAGAGGTTGGGCGTGAAAAGAAATAGAAGCTTAACAGGTTTTTGTGTTTATGCTTTTAGTTTCCAGTTCTTTTAAATTTCAGCAAGGTTTCAAGGCTAATTTTAAAATTCTCCACCTCTTTAGAGTTGTAAATGAAGTTCAATTTATAGGCAAGGATTTAGTAGCTTGGAGAAGTCAAAAGTACAACCATCATACACTAGGCGCTGACTTGTTCTTGAAGCAAGTTGAAACAAGTAAGGTTCAACGCATAAATTAAAGTGGTTAGCAGCTTTTAGCCATGCCTAAGCTGGATTTGTAAGCCAGAATTAAGGAAAAGTACCCTCAGAGGCAAAAGAAAATCATGTGCCCAGCATAAACTTGTACAAAAGTTTGCTTTTCAAAGACAACAATGGTACTTCTATCTCACACGTGGGGAAATCCTTTGGATAAAAACTCAAAAGTGGTTGTGAGAAATAAATGATGATGAGATTTATCAAACCATAAATCCTACGCTATGATATTGTGCATCATAGCCTAAGTCTGGGTCATAAGTTCACCATCAGCGCAACTTAGAACAAAACATCTAACTTCTGATCCTTTAATCTTTTCGCTCCAGCATGTTCTGAAGGAGTTCTCAGACTTTTCTGAAAGTTTGTAACATGCTTTGTAGACTTTCTTTGAATTAATTTTGCAAACTCTGGCTGAAAATTTGTGAAAATTGGCCCAGAAGTTCTAAACAAAATCTATCTTGAAAGTGTCCAGAATTTGCTGAGTGTTCCAGTTTCATGGGCGTGTCTTTGAACATTTATAACTTGAAATTCCAGCATTTCCAGGAGAAGTTCTGTTCTGCAATATTTTAGGTCTTATTGAGATTTAAAACTCTTGTGTTAGAAGTTCTTCCAGAATCATCTTGCATCATGGTGATAATCTGATCAGAAGTTCTAAGCTTGTCATATTTCTTAAACACTTAGAGAAATTCTAAGTATTTTAGAATTTTGACTTTTGAATTTCTTGATGAAACAAACTTCATATTTCAACATGTCTTGATTAAATATGATTCTTGAAACTTGATTTTGATCAAAAGTCAAAGTTTGACTTTTCAGTGTGCAAATGACCATTTTGCCCTTGTGCCAATTCCAAGCCTAAATTGATATATCAGTACTGCAAACTTGACGTTATAAAAGATCTTGTGAGAGAATCCTTGAGAAATGAGATGGAAAATTTTGGGGTACAACAGCTGCCCCTGTTCAATCTTAAACCTGAAGAGTTAGATTGGCGAGTCCGCCATTCGTGACTTAAAGGTGAAAGATGATTGAACACTAGAGTGCCCAAAAATTTGCACTTGAAGATGAATTTTGAATGGGCTTATAGATTCCATTTGGAGGAAAGTTGATAAATACTGGAAGAAGTATCAGCACAAATATCTTGTTGATTTTTATACTAAAACTTGATGCTTTACCTGTGAGAAAAAGAGTTAGTAAAATGCAGAGGTATGCATGATGTTTTCTAGATATGATATTATGCTAAATGCATTTTGTATGTACATGTTATGATATATGAGTATGAGGTGTATGCTTTTCTCTGGGAAAATAAATCCCTGACTGCCGCTGAGGAAATTCTGGGGGGTTGAATCTCCGATTACCGTTGGGGATGAAGAATTTGCATATCTTCAAACTTTGTTGAAAGGATGATTTCTCTATGGAATGTCTCTTGAATGTCAGTTGTTATCTGGTGAGGTCCAGGCTTCACAGTTTGCTGAGGATAAGGTAGTCAACTGCTATCTGGTCGGATCCAGGCTTCACGATAACTTACTGGGGGAGAGACGAATTAAATGTTATCTGGTCGGATTCCAGGCTTTACAGAAAATTTCGTGAAATTGAATAGTTATCTGGTCAGATCTAGGCTTCACAACAACTTGTTGGGGATACGAAAGTTAACTGTTATCTGGTTGGATCCAGGCTTCGTAGTAACTTGAAGTGGTACCTATTATCTGGTTGGGTCTAGGTTTCATGGTTTTTGGAAAGTTGTACTATTATCTGGTCGAGTCCAGACTTCATAGTGTTTCTCTAGGGATCGTAGTTAATTGTTATCTGGTTGGGCTCTAGGTTTCATAATAAACTATTTGAAAAACTGTCATCTGGTCGGGTCCAGGCTTTGCAGATTTTTGAGGTTGATGAGGTCAATTGCTATCTGGTTGGATCTAGGTTTCAGAATAATGGTTTTGAGGATTTAGTTGTTATCTGGTCGGTTTCCAGGTTTCACAATGAATCTCTGAGGGTAATTACTATCTGGTCGGATCCAGGTTTCACAACAACTTGTTGGGGTAGAGGCAAGCTCTACTGGGGATAAGAAGTTAAACCTTGGTCCGGTTGAGTCCAGGTTCTTCTATATTTTGAAGAGTTATACTATTATCTGGCCGGGTCCAAGCTTTTAGTAACTCGAAATTCTGATCCACTACTATCTGGTCGGGTCCAGACTTCGGAAATTGAAGAATTCAAACTATTATCTGGTCGGGTCTAGGCTTCAGTAATAACTTGAAAATTGTGCTAAAATCTGGTCGGGTCCACGCTTCATAGTATCTTTTTGGAAATAGTAAAGGCTTTGCAGATGGCTTTACTGGGGATCAGGGGTTGTGGCCCTATGATTTGCAATAATTTGAAAGGAAAATTCAAACTGGAGAGTATGGACTCAACTGGGGAGGGTAGACTCAGCTTGGGGTAACAGGTTCAGCTGGGGAAGATAGACTATGCGAGGGAATACAAACTCGATTGGGGAGGATGTACTCGGCTGGGGAATTTTGTGATTCCTCGATTATTGTTAGGGAAATAAAAATTGTTGGGGAAATAAACCCTGTTGAGGAGGTGAGTTTTTTTAGGAAGAGATCCACGAGGCTTCAACTTGTAAAATTCGACTTAACTGGAGAGAGAGCTGCCAAGAGATTGAGACTTTGGTTGGGGATTATCCTATGCAAAGAGACTTTGTGAGTAACTTTGTTGAGGAGGAAGTTAATGAAATAACTCTGGGGGTATTCCATATTCATTAAAGAGGTTCTTGTTACTGCTTGGGTCATATGTGCCAAACAGTTTTAATTATGTCCATATGCATATGTTCATTCGATTTTAGTCATTGGACAAATTTGCATTCAAAACAAAGACATAAATTTTGCACTTCAAAGTATATATGTATTGATATTTTGCCCATGAATAGGCGTTTTTGTACAGAGAGACGGAGATCCTAGTAAGAGGAAATCGTCGAAAGGAAAACAAAATTGAAAACAAAAACAAATAGCCATGTGAAATGATCTTATTGCCTTCCAACTCTACTATTGCCCCAATGTCTTCGAATGTACCTTGCCGTTGACGGAAGTTGATTGGATTGGTCTTGGACCATTTGAACTTGGACCTTGGTGATAAAGTTGACTGTGGTGAATCCATAGGACATAGTCATACGCTTTTAATCCTTAACTTTTTCCTAGACTGCCCTTTCGGGTTTTCAGTCCACCAAGATACCCATTTTTTCCCAAGTCGCCCTTTTGGGTTTTCAACTTGTCGGGTGTACAATCTTTTGCATATATCCCTAATTTTTTCCCAAACCTTTTGGTTTGTCGGGATGCCCTTATTTTTCCTAGGTATGTCAACCTAGCGGGTCTCTTATGCGTAGTATTTTTTAACTATGTCCGCGTTTATAGGATGTGGGAAATCTTCACCATCCATGGTAGTCGGCATCATGACACTGCCAGAGAAAACTCTCTTGACAACAAATGGCCCTTCATAGGTGGTAGTCCATTTGCCTCTAGGGTCGCCTTGTGGTAGAATGATGCGTTTTATCACCAAGTCACCAGCTTGATATACTCGAGGCTTGATCTTTTTGTTGAAAGCCTTGATCATCCGTTTTTGGTATGCCTGACCATGGAAAACAACAACTAATCGGTTTTTTTGATAAATTTCAGCTGATCCAATCTCGTTTGAATCCACTCATCTTCTCCTAAGCCTGCCTCATTCATAATCCTCAGCGAGGGAATCTGAACTTCCACTGGAAGGACAACTTCCATGCCATAGACTAAGGAAAAGAGAGTTTCCCCAGTTGATGTTCTAGTTGAAGTTCCGTAGCCATGTAGAGAAAAAGGAAACATCCCATGCCAATCCTTATAGGTTACCACCATTTTCTGCACAATCTTTTTGATATTTTTGTTGGCCACTTCGACTGCGCCATTCATTTTCGGTCTATATGGAGAAGAATTGTTATGCTTGATCTTAAACTAAATGCAAAGCTCAGTAATCATATCATTATTGAGGTTAGTCCCATTATCGGTGATAATCCTTTTGGGGATACCATAACAGTAGATGAGGTTGTGTCTGATATATCTGGATACCACATTCTTTATGACTGAGGCAAAAGAAGCAGCTTCGACCCACTTGGTGAAATAATCAATAGCGACCAAAATGAAGCGATGTCCATTGGAAGCGGTTGACTTGATTTCTCCAATTATATCAATGCCCCACATTGCAAATGGCCACGGAGCGGTCATGACATTAAGAGGGATAGGAGGCACATGGATCTTGTCAGCATAGATTTGGCATTTGTGACAAGTTCTTGAATGTTGATGGCAATCAGTCTCCATTGTTGACCAATAATAGCCAGCTCTCAAGATTTTCTTAGCCATCGTATGTCCACTTGAGTGAGTATTGAAGAGACCATCATGCATGTCTTCCATGATTTCCTCTGCCTCTTTCTTGTCCACACATCGGAGTAAAGTTGAATCATGGTTGCGCTTGTACAATATTCCGTTGCTTAGGAAGAATTTGGCTGCAAATCTTTGTAAGAACTTTCTGTCATTGATAGATGCCCCCTCTGGATACTCTTTTGCTTCAAGGTATCTCATCACCTCATGGTACCATGGCTTTTCTGCATTGGTGTCAAGCTCATAGCAATGTGAAGGTTCGTCGAATCTTTAAATTTTAATCATAGGGGCTTCGTTGTCCCATTTGACCTTGAACATTAAAGACATGGTTGCCAAAGCGTCAGCCAACTGATTTTCTTCCCTAGGAAAATGCTCAAAAGTGATATCTTCGAAGTAAGGAATTAGGGATAGAACAAGTTCCTTGTAAGGGATTAGATTAGGGTGTTTAGTGTACCAATCTCCTTTTACTTGGCTGATCACTAGAGCAGAATCCCCAAACACATTCAAATGTTTGATCCTCAAATCAATGGCAGCTTTCAGACCCAAAATACACGCTTCATACTCGGCCATATCATTCGTGCAATCAAAGCATAATCTGGCAGTGAATGGAGTGTGGCAACCTTCAGGAGAGATGATTACAACACTAATTCTGTTACCTAAGGCGTTGGAAGCCCCATCGAATACCATAGTCCATTGGGATTTAGGTCCGTCATATGGTCCCGGTTTCACGCAATTGGTTACCAGCATGATATTCTCACCAGGGAAGTCGAAGTTCATTGACTGATAATCATCCACATCTTACTGGGCCAAATGATCAGCTAGTACACTTCCTTTGATGGCCTTTTCTGTAGTGTATTGGATGTCGTACTCAAGTAAGATCATGTGCCATCTGGCTATCCGACCAGAAAGGGTAGGTTTATCGAACATGTACTTGTTTGGGTCCATTTTAGAAATCAACAGAGTGGTATGAGTCAACATATATTATCTTAGTCGGCTAGCAGCCCATGCCAGAGCGCAACAAGTTTTCTCGATCAATGAATATCTGGCATGCTCTTTTCGGCCAGACGCGTCATGTTGGCCCAAAACACACCCCATAGAATTCTCTAGTATTGTCAAGTACATAATCAAGGGCCTTCCTTCAACTGGAGGCATGAGAATATGAGGCTCTTGTAGATATTCTTTGATTCTGTCGAAGGCAGCTTGGCATTCATCGTTCCATCTGACTACCTGATCTTTCTTCAAGAGCTTGAAGATTGGCTCACAAGTAGCAGTCAAGTGAGATATGAAACGGGCAATGTAATTGAGACGACCCAAGAATCCTCTAACTTCCTTTTCAGAATGTGGGACTGACATTTCTTGGATGGCCTTTACCTTGGCAAGATCAACTTCAATGCCTTTATTGTTGACAACAAAACATAGAAGCTTTCCAGATCGTACTCCGAACGTACACTTGTTAGGGTTTAACCTTAACATGTACTTTTTCAGCCTTTCGAATAGTTTGTACAAGTGATCGAGATGTTCCTCTTCAGTTTGTGATCTGGCGATCATATCATCCACGTAAACTTCTAATTCATGATGTATCATGTCATGAAACAAAGCTACCATAACCCTTTGATATGTTGCCCCTGCATTCTTTAATCCAAATGGCATGGCCTTTTAGAAAAAGGTGCTCCATTGTGTAATGAATGTAATCTTTTCCATGTCTTCGAGAGACATCCTTATTTGATTATAGCCTGAGAAACCATCCATGAAAGAGAAGACTTTATGCTGAGCAGTATTATCAACTAAGACGTCAATGTATGGGAGAGGGAAGTCATCCTTGGGGCTTGCCCTATTCAAATCCCTATAGTCTACACACATGCAAACTTTCCCGTCTTTCTTTGGCACTGGAACCACATTGGCAATCCATTGAGGATAGGATGTCACAGCTAAGAACCCTGCATCAAATTGTTTCATCACTTCAGCTTTGATCCTTTCAGACATATCAGGCCTCATGCGATGGACCTTTTGTTTAACAGGAGCGCAGTCTTCTCTTATCGGCAGACGATGAACTACGATATCAGTATCCAACCCAGGCATATCTTTATAAGACCAAGCAAATACTTCCACATAATCATGCAACATCTGAACCAACCTGTTCTTGACACTACTTTCCAAATTAGCACCGATCCTGATTTCCTTCTTATCTGACTCAGTACACAGGTTGATAACTTCAACTGACTCTTCGTGTGGTTGAATAGATTTTTCCTCTTGTAATAGAAGTCTGGCTAGTTCTCCCGATATGTCACAATCTTCCTCGCCTTCGTCTTCAGCTTGGTTGATAGGATATTCAAAGTCATAATCGACAATAGTAGAGTCATTGGCAATAAGATCCATAGTGGATGTGGACCTGCAAGAGTGTGTGTGTGTGTGCATGTAAGATACATGGCTATTTTTTTTTTTTGAAAAATGTATTTGAAAGAAAAGCAAGACAATGAACACAAATATTTGAATGCAAAAGAGTCCAATATACTGAATGATCATATGATTAGATGAACATAAATAAAACCCTTGACAAATGGACCAAAGTGCCCCGGGCTAGGCATATGGCTGAAAAGTCATTGTTAAAATATTACAAACAACATGTTCTTAAATTTAAAGAAAAGCAATAAAAAGTAGATTACTCCCCAATGAAAGGAGATGGGTACAAAGTCCTTTGCCTGCCAATTCTTCAGCTCCATTGTAGTTGGATACACCCAATCTTCAAATGCAGCTTCTTCATCAGAATCACCCATGGAGTTGACTTCATGGCTTCCAATGCGGAGAGGTGGCTTTCCAGCACGAGCACGCCTCACTTCCTTCTGATCTTTGATGGTGAAGCCCAAACCAAACTTGTCCGCTTTAAATGAGATATCAAGGAGTTGCCCCCAAGTATCACATTTTCCTTCTTAAATTTCCGCGCGGGCATCCTTGACGGAAACCATCTTTGGCGTGGCCTTAACAGATTTAGACTCATCAGAAGAACATTTGGTAGCAGCAATCATCGGTGGAATGAATTCAAAGGCTTGACATGGGGTTTCAACAAATTCTCCATCCATCTCTACGTATTTGAATGAGTTAAGGTGGCTTACCATAAACTCTTCTTCTCCACAAATGGTGACTATTCTTCCCTTGACTGGATATTTGAGTTTCTGATTGAGAGTTGAGGTTACTGCCCCAGCTTTATGGATCCACGGGCGACCTAACAGACAAGAATAGGCAGGACGAATATCCATAATATAGAAGGTCGAGTTGAAGATTTGGGAGCCCACTTTGATCGAAAGATCTACTTCCCCATGAACAGTCCACTTTGATCCATCAAACACCCTTACAATGATATCACTTGGCTTCAAGACTAAAACCTCACAGTCTAGACGGTCTAATGCCCCCTTAGGTAATATATTTAGAGAAGAACCAGTGTCGACTAGCACATGTGCTAGGGTAGTCCCTTTGCACTAGACAGAAATATGTAGAGCTTTATTGTGATTCTTCCCAAGAGGTGTTAAATCAGCATCTGAAAATCCCAAGCCATTCTCAACTGTCAGGCTAGCCACACAATTCTCAAATTGGTCTGTTGTTTTCCCATGGGGGACATGAGCCTTTTTCAGGAACTTGATTAATGTTCATGCATGGGCATCAGAGTAAAGCATCAATGACAATATTGACATCTTAGAAGGGGTTTGCCACAACTGTTCTACAATCTTGAAGTCACTTCTTTTTATGATCTTCAAGATCTCGTCCATCTCGCGAGCGGAGGGCTCTCCATCCTTTGCGGGTACTTCAATCACATCAGGCTAAACGACATTCTCCTTCCCTCTTGCATCAGTACTTGGCTTGGCAGCAGTAATGCGGATGGGCGTCTTTGTAACAACTGGTGGTGAGATATTGGGTGAAAATATTCTCCCAGTTCTAGTTACCTTGCTTGAGCTAGCTATGTTGCCAACATTGTCATCTTTTTCTTCTTCGATCCAGGCATCTTTTTTAATCCTATGATAGAACACCTTAGCACTGTAATTCCATGGTACCGCTTTGTTTGAAGAGTAGGGAATTGGTCCGGGATTGATAATTATTAAGGGAGCAATAGTGGGTTCATTTGAAATCCTAATAGGAACTTTGGAGGTGATCCTAAGAGGTTTGTTTGAGATGGTAATAATGGAGAGGTCTTCACATTTGTTAATCAAACTCTTGGCAAGTGGGGTCTTCTCGAATAGAATTTCACGGCTATCCATCAGGCGTTGTATGCCTTTCTTCAACCCTTCACATCCACTGTGTTGTCTTGTATAGCACACACAATATTTTACACATCCTGGGAAAATCCCAGCCTTCAACAGGTTCTTTTTGATGGTATTCAGCGGAGTAGTCAGTTCTTCAACAGAGGCAACAAAAATTGTATCCTCAACGACACTTAACACCCTTGTCATTCTTCAGCATTGGAGCGGTGATTACATTCGGCGTTGGAGGAGGATCAAACTCAATAGTTTTGTTATCAATTAAATTCTGGATTTTGTTCTTCAAGGCCCAACACTGGTCAGTCTCGTGCCCGGGGCTGCTGGAGTGGTAAGCACACTTAGCGTTCGAATTATACTTTGATGACGAGGTATCAGGGTTGGCGGGAGGATCACGCAATGTCACTAAATTAGCCTTGAGCAAATGTTGAAGGGCTTGAGATAGTGACATGCCTAACCTCATAAATTATCTTCTTGGAGTTTCAAAATGTTGGTGATTTGCATATGGTCTTGGAGTAGGAGTTGGATTGGAGATTCGGACGACATTTACAGATGGATGATCATTCTTCTTGATACGGGTCCTTTTCCCGTACACAGCATTGACTTCCTTTTTTGCAGAAAAAAGGTTTCTTGATAGGATTGGAAGTGCAGGTAGATGCCACAGAGATCTTCCCACTTTTTATGCCACTTTTAACTCTTTCACCGGTTAAGATCAATTCGGTGAAACCAGAAGAAGAGCAGCCAACCAACAGATTAAAGAAAGGACCAGATAAAGTGCCCATGAACATGTCGATGTGCTCCCTATAATTCAAGGGAGGTTGGACCCTACTAGCAAGGTCTCTCCACTTTTGCGCATATTCCTTAAATCCTCCATTCTTCCCCATGGTCATATCTTGTAATTGAACCCTTGTTGGCGCCAAGTCGGTGTTATACTGATACTGATGGTAGAAGGCGGTAGCTAAATCCTCCCAAGTATTGATACGAGAACCATCTAACTAATAAAACCATTCAAGTTTGGTTCCAGCCAAGCTCTCTTGGAATAAATGAACCCATAGCTTCTTATCAGTAGTGTGCGGTTGTATATTGCGCACATAAGATTTCAAAAGGAGTTTTGGACAAGAAACTCCACCGTAATTTGCAAAGACTGGTGTTTTGAATTTGTGGGGGATGACTACCCCAGAGATCAAACTCAAATCATCAAAATCTAAACTGGGGATGGCCTGGATTTTAACAACTTTTAATCTGTCTTCTAACTGCTTGTATTTGATATCAGCGGGTGGATAATCCTCGTTGAAATAATCACCATCAGATACCTGATCATTGACACAGTCAGCCTGAGTACTCTTGACCTCTCCAATCTGGTTCTCCTCCTCTTGAGATGAATCTCCTCCTACTGGTATTTGACGAACTGTCTCCTTGAACCTTCTACCCATGTTGAGTAGAGCTTTCTTCTTTGGCTTCTTTTTAACAGCCAACAAAGCCATCATATCTTGCTGCCCCTTGGCTAGGGCGAGTAGAGTTTCCTGAAACTGAGAATTTTGGGCTTGGAGATCCTTCACAGTTTTCTCTAGATCCATCTTGCTGAAATAAATAGCAGAAAGATAAGGAAACCTATTATGCGAAAATTTGGCATGTTATGATGCATGGAATATGTACGTGCAAATGATTTCAAGGATTAATGAGATTTAAATTTGTATAGACAAAAAATGGACAAACATTAATTTTCTTTAAACAAAACAAAAGAGATTACACCATGCCTCTTGGGCTTACAAAATAACTTTCTAAGATAGAAAGACTGAACGCATTCTCTTTGATGCGAGATAGGCGTTCACACTTTGCTCCTCTTGTAGCTTTTTCGTAAGTTCCAAGACCCTCCTTTCACTAGCATATAATTGAGCCTCGAAAGTATCTTGTTCTTCCTTCTGCTGGATCCAACCCTTTTGCAAGTCTTCGAGAGAGGTAGGCATGTCGAGATGAAGGATAATGTAGGGAACATCTCCTTCAACCACAGGCTCCATGATGACTGGTAAGATGGAAGGATAAAGCATCACAAGCTTCTGAGCATGAGCTCGCACCCATTTCAGGTAAGGATCGAGGGGAATGAAGTTCTTGTGTCCTAACGTCTTGCTATCCACCTTGTTCAACATCCTCCAGGATCGGATAAACCTCTGACGGTAACCTTGATCGTCAATCTCGTAGTCAAATACCACTCCTTGGATAAGCATCTCGTGGGGACCATCCCTCGAGGCGTAACCAAACTATCATAGGGATAAGCAGGGGTTGTAAGTGATACCTCCTCTAATGCCAAGCAAAGGGACATTAGGGAATTCTCCATAGCGGTCGATGATAGTAACATTCTCCCAAGAGCGGGAACACCAATGAATGTCTGAATGTCTGAGCGTCATCAACCTATGGGACCATCTTGAACCTTGCTCATTTTTCAACAAATATTAGGGGAGATGCGAAATAAACCATCTTGCCAAGAGAGGAGTGCAACACATGAGGATACCTCTTTTCCTCATAGTGCGAGAGTGAAAAGAATGTAGGTTGTCTCCTAACAAAGTAGGCACCGGGTTACGAGACATGAAGATTTTGACGGTGTTTACATCTACGAGTTGGTCAGGATTTGGAAACAAAACCATCCCATAGATAAGAAGGGCCACAATTTCCTCAAAAGCTTGTAAGTCCAAGGAGTTCCAACAATCCTGAGCTTTCTCAAACAAGAACTTGGCTAAGAAACCTTTGACATCACTCCTTGTTTCCCAATTAGTTATGACATCAGGTTGCCGCAAGTGTAGGGCTTGAGAAATCTCTTATGGTTTTGGATATCTTTCCGTACCGTTGAAGGGTATTTGATTGAGAATGGGAATCCTCAAGAGTTGGGAAAATTCTTCCAAAGTTGGCACAAGTTGATAATCAGGAAATTTGAAGCAATGGTGTAGAGGATCAAAGAATTGGAAGAGCACCTTCATCATATCTTCACCAGTGTTGAAGGTAACCATGTTTAGGAGGCGACCATGTCTTTCGGTAAATGGAGAATTATTAGGAGCCCTTGATGCTAACTCTTTAAGTTGAGGAGGGATCCTTACGATATTGACTCGAATGGTTTTCATGCGAATAGAATTCATGTCCTACAAAACAGAACAAAAATAAATCCCAAAAATCCTTGAAATGGTTAGTGAGTATGAGTATGATGTTATGATGTTTATGATGTTATGTACAAGTAAGTATATACAAACAAGACAAACAAATCCTTATGTTTAGTCTTGCATGGAGTCTCATAGGTAAGTACTCTCTTGTAGTTTAATTGGCTCAAACATGTCCTAGCAATAGTAACCAGGTTCTGAGGGAGCTCAATATCACTGGTTTATTTTCTTGGGCATTGTTTCAGTGCAATCCTCTTTAATGGCGACTGAAATATCCCAAAAAACCAAACCTCAATGAGTGTAGTATCGAGTATCTACCAACTTCGAACTGCACCAAAGTCGGTCACCTCACTATGTCCTAATGGCCAAGTTGGTCAATTAAAGGTTCTAGAAGTTAGTTAGTGCTTCATGACATCACTCAGCGGCCCCGTATTCTCCTTGACTACTCAAGGGCTACCGGTACCCACAAATATGTCACACTAATGTAGCTATTTTTTAGACCATGTCGGTATACCCCGCACAGTTTCCATAACGTATTGCTACTTACCTATAAGGTATCCCAAATCTGGGTAGAGGATTCAAACCCAAACAAAGAACCAAAATGTAAAGCATACAAGTTAAACAATGAAAGCAAATAAATGTGATCTAGCCCTAAGGTAACCCCACTTTTAAAATTTCCCCAATAGAGTCGCCAGTTCTATGATACGGTGGGAGAACTGACTTGGGTGTTTTGCGTTTGATCGGAAATGTTGCGGTTAGCAAGAGTCGCCACCGACTTTTCTTTTATCCAAAAGGAAAGGCTAAAAAGAACAGGAAAGACCTTTGAGATTTTTACTTGAGTTCGGGGAGTAGATTATGAAAAGGGAAGGTATTAGCACCCTTTTCATCCATAGTTTTCCATGGGCTCTTAGTTACTTTCTAGACACTTGCTTTTGTTTGAAAATGTGCTTTGAGTGGTTTTTTGAAAGTATTTTGTAAAGATGCCATTGTTTAGGCAAACTTTGTAATGATTCTCGTTCATAAGAATGTAAACAAAGTGTTTGATCTTTTTGAAAATGTTTTCAAGTTTGTAAGATGTTTTGAAAGTGTTGGTGTTTGTTTTGAAAATAGCAAGGATATTTTTGTTTTAAAATGGAGCAAGTAACTAGGAACAATCTACCTACTCAAAAGTCTTTCATGTTTATTTCCTCTTTCCTTTGACATTGTTATCTTACCATTGATTTGGTAAGTAACACTATCTTTGGATGTAAAAGGGACGGGCGTGAGTCATCGTATAACCATGATTAGCAATGTTGCAAGATATCTTAGCATTTTCCTTTAGGTACTAAGATCATTTTGAAAGGAAACATAGGTAGCGTCATCGAGGGACTATGATCTTGTATTTTTGCTTGTTTGAGGAATATGACTATTTTAGTAAGGCAACCAAGTGGGTTTACCCTAGGGGGTGTTTGTGTGCAAGTGGATTAATCTACATGTATTTAGTCTTGATTAGGGTTTGGTATTGGTTGGTTTTAAACCATCTTTTAGAAGGCATGCATAGAACTACACACCGCTGAATATGAGGAAATAACATATTTAGAGAGAAGTCTATCACATGATAATTATTCCCGGGCCCTTAGTATCAATATGGGAGGTTATAGGAAACGAGCCCAAAAAATAGTGCAAGTATCACAAGGTAAAGGATCAATACACTAATGATTGTCAAAATGTGAAGAAGGCGATATAATGACTCATTTAAGAAATACATCTAAGAAAGTACATCCAGGGCCCACCAGTATAATCTAGACCAAGAGCTCGACCTCCGGTCAAGGGCATACCCTAAAGTCATCATCATATAAGGGAAAAGATCTCTAAGGTAGAAGTATAAATGAAGGATAACCTGTCAGCCACACCATACACACTTAGTGAGAGAATTTTCTCAAGTAAACGAGTCTAGTTTATGATGAAAGAGGTATGCTCGTCAAATAATACATGTTGATGACTTATGGATCATTTCCTCTTCAGAGGTGATCAAATTGTTGAATCCTTAAGGGGGATCCTTGTCGTCCAAGAGACGATCAAGTCGTTCAATCCCTAAGTGGGATCATTTCCGCCCATAAAGGCTATCAAAATTGTTAGATCCTTAAGTTGGATCCTTGTCGCTGATAGAGGCGATCAAATATCTGAATCCCTAAGTGGAACCCTTGTCGCCCATTGAGGTGATCAAAATTGTTGGATCCTTAAGTGGTATACTTGTCGCCCATTATGGCAATCAAAATCTCTAGATCCTTAAGTGAGATTCTTGTCATCCATAGAGGCGATCAAAATCAATGGATCCTTAAATGGGAAATTTGCCACCCAGAGAGCCAATCAAAATTCCAGATCCCTAAAAGGGATCCTTATTAACTTCCCTTAAAGTTCATAAAAGCAGTCTAATTACTGTAAATGGAACGATGATAACAAGAGCCCTCAACCAAAGGTTAAAGGGTTAATCATGCAAAACTAACTACATAAGAGGATAACAATAAAGGCAGTTAACATAAAACGTGCCCTTAAGGGGCACCATTGTTCATCACTGTTACAAAACCCCCGAAGGCACGAAGATACACAACAAAGGGTCTCATATGAGGGCCAAGAAACAACAAAACCGTTAATTCCCCTCTAGAGTTATCATCTTCCCAACAACATTCTCTGGCTGAGGGACTTCATATTTTCTACCATCTATCGCCTCATCCTTGTTATAGGTTCCCTCAAGAAGAGCGGCATCTGAAGACTCTGGGGATACCACTTCCTCTTCAACCACTAGCAGGCTTCCAAAGATGACTTTGAGAAAATATATTTGTATAATGTATAGATTGGGATAGAGGAAGGAAACATGTTCCTTGGCACACTCAAAGTAGACACCAAAATTAGACACCTCATCATCAGTGAGCTCTAACACCTCATTTTCCAACTCATTTAACGGAGAAGGGCGACGTCCAAGGAGTTTTGAAAGAAATCTTTCTCGATGGAAATTTTTTCTTCCTTCAACAACCTTTGACTCTCATTGAGTACATCCATGTGTTTTTGGAGCCTTGCCTCCCGCTCTCTCTTGGCCTTGGCCTATCTCTCTTGGTCGATATCTTGCAACATGAGTGCCTTCAGTAGAAGATTATCTTTCTTATTCACAATAATTAGGGACGACTTAGAATGAAGGGCCTAGTAGTCATCAGGAAATTCCTAGGAGAAAGGAAAGTGGGAAATCATTAAATGAAGGGTGTCAAAATCAACATTTCTCCACATAGTAGTAGAAAGTAAGGGAGCCTCACTTGTGGATGATGCCTAATTAGTCACCTTGTCAGCAACAGAAGAGGGACCCTTAACTAGCCTTTGAGCCTTTAGGTTGGACGAGTATAGGGTCAGGTCCTCATCTTGCCTTTTCTTCCCTTTAATAATAAAATACTCGAGCTGACTTTGGGGATTGTTGATTTCTGAACTAACAACCTTGAGATTTTCCCACCGCTACCTCCTCTCTTCAGCAGGAATCCACGTCATTTAATCTATAAAACAATGTGAAAAAGTCATGGACATTGTCTATAAACTTCCATAGAAAAGCCAAATATAACTTGCCTAAAGAAGTAGGGGAAATTTGTTGCCTCCCAACCAAAGTCTAATCACTTCACGACAATCCATACCCTTTAACTTATACCAGATGAGGGAGATACTCTTTTCTTTGAGATTAAGGAATACTTGGTCACATCCTGTGATCACCACAGGGTCGTTCGTTAATGACATGGGACATAAGGGGGGCTCCGCCAGTCGCTAACATCCCAATAGAGTCATATTTCCCCCTCACACGGGCGAACTTATCTTTCCAGTACTTATATGGATTGGAGCGGGACGCAAAAAAGGACTTTCTTAGATGACCGCTTAAATACACCCATTTACTCTTTGTTTGTTTTGTTATGTTGAAAAATAAAAATACTCTAACGTTCGAAGTAACTTCTAGGTCCTCACATGCCATCTCGAAGGCCCTGATATATCCCTAACTGTTAGGAAACAGCTGAGAGGACACAATGTTGAGAACCCTTAAGACCTCCATGGAGAATAAATAAAAGGGGAAAGAACCCTTATATCCTTGATGAAATGGAGGTGGAAGTAAATGTATGGGGAATGAGGACTAGAGGAGACAGGTGTGGTCGCCCTCTCTGATGGACACAACGCCTCTAGAATAACTCGGTATTCATCTCCTGAAGAGGAAACCTCCATTCTTGATAGAAAGTGGAGGATTTTTTCATCAAAAGTATAATAGGATCCAATGTCTCTAACATCCTTGGACACAACAGATGGAGTAGACATTATCCCTTTGTTCCTGAAAAAATAGAAGGACAAAAAGAAATCACCACCACTATCGTAATCAAATGGGGAAAATGATACCCTTAATCTATGACCTTACACCTAGACTAAGCCCTATTTTGTATGTTTCTTCGTAAACCTACTCACTACATAAAGCGAGAAAAAAGGGAAATTCATACCTTGAAGAAGGTTGTACAAGGAAGTAGGACAAACGAGGAGCTAAGCGGTTCAATGAGCTTGAAAAAAAAATAAGGAATAGACAAAATAAAGGAAAAAGGATTTATAGGGGAGTTGGAACCATAAGGGACCCTTTAGACTCCCTCATAACTTTGAAACAACTCAACATGTTTATGACACATGTCACTAGCGATTAAATTCTCGAAAAACAAGTCATCATTACTTACATTAAATAGGAGTGAGTGTGATCACTTGGGTGATTGATTAGCATTCCCAAATAACATTTATAGTTAATCGAGAGACATCTGGCAGATGACTTTCCCCTTAATTAAGGGCTTATGCAATTAAAAAATCCACCTTCTACTTAGAGACTCACCCCAAAATGAGGAACTCGCCCTTTAAATAAAAAGCCACCTTCAGCTGAGGGGCTCGCCCTAAGCAGAGGGACTCCCCTTAATAAAAAGTCACCTTCAGTCGAGGGACTCGTCCCAAGCTGAGGGACTCACCCTTAAATAAATAGTCTCATTAGCTAAAGGACTCGTCGAAGGGCGAGAGGTGTACCAGACAAATGAAATATGTCTTGAAAACACTTTTCCCTTAAAAAAGCCCACATGTTTCAGGGACTATGTAGTGTTATATTTGTGAGTGTCCTAAACAAAGGTGCCATCACCCAAAAATGGTGTCACTGAGGCAATGTCCCTGCAAGATTAGAGGACTTTCCCTTGGAACTGATGACGTGTGTAAAGCTATTAGTCAAAGAAGATGGATTCCACCACTACCCCTTGAAGATTAGGTGGTTAACAACTTCCTCTGATCATGAGGGAGCAACTTCCACCCATAAGAGTTACTCAAACCCAAGGCCCAAGAAGCATATATAAATACTTCTCCTCCATAGAGGGAAAAAGAGAGATCTTAATCCATGTAGATCACACCTCGCATACACTTATACCTAATCACACCACTCAATAAAAAGTCTCTCACCTCACGAAAGTAAGACCTGTAAACCACCCTAAAACACCACCATACAAGGCTTTTCACCGCCATGGAAAAGCTCTAACCACCATGCACCATAATATTACATATAAAGGTCTCTGAGCCCCCTGCCTCTGTAGGAAGAACATACACACCTTTACTTCTTTACCAGTACAACATTATTATCAAAACTAATTGTGTATAAAAACACTAAATTTGAGCAACTACGTTGTCAGAATTACAACACACTAAATCTGAGATACAACATTGTCAAAATTGCCAATGTAAACTTTCCAAAAAAAATAGATACATTTGCTTTAATAGTGAAGTCACAAACTTATGTGCTATTATTTTTCAAAAACACATTTCATTTTGTCCTTAGCTGCATAAACGAGGATCACTCCCTAGAGAAGATAATATCTTTTGGCTTTTCACTTTCATCTCTAAATACTTTCCAACTCCAAAGATCATGGAGTATTTGCAAGGTTAGCACTTCAACACTCTAGTCAGTATTTGAAAAAGATGGAATTATGCCAGTGTGACACCTAGGCATGACTCAGGGTCACACTTAGATAGAAGAGACAATTAAAATCATTATTAGTTGGCCCAATATGGATTGTGGGCAATTATTGGATGCATATTAATGTTGGAGATGAAAACAAGAGTCATACTCTTATGTGATGTCAAAGAGCGAATGTGCACATAATCTTCATGTGATGGAGCTTTGGTTAGATTTAGCCTCTAGATTTATTAAGACTTATTAGCCTTTGACTTGCACTGAATAGTTGGCCCCAAAGTTCTGGATATCATTGATGTAGTGAAAAATATTGATGTTGAAATTTATGAGACGGATCCAAGTATGGGTTCCTTTAGGAGGTAAGCTCGTTGAAAAGAGGGCTTCGAGAAAAGAAGAATATTTTTTTTTTTAGTTTTAATGGGAGTATGGGACATTGGGATTACATGCATTCAATATCCACCATGCAACTTAAACATTGGTTTGGTTAACAGGGAGACACATTTAGAGCCTTTTAATGCACTTGAATAATGTTACAAGATCGATATCTCATCCTGAATTTTGATGATGAATTTTTATTTATTTAAAATGAATTCTAACAATTAATCTAAAAATTACAATTATAAAAAATAAAATAAAAAATTTAAAAAATACTGGAAAATTTTTGTAAAATTTCTCTCATATGTGAACTCAAAATTTACACTAAATGGAAGAAAAAATAAACCGAATATAGTAATACAACCACACCAAACAAATTTAGGTAGAAAACCCTTTCAACATGAAATGGAAAAACCATGAACCTATTCTAGTAAAATATCTCAACTATTAAAAAGTAGGATTACAAGCTCTCTTGATACAAAAGAATATCTTTCAATCCCATTTGAACTGTGTAGTGTATATTATCTCTCAACTCACACTAAATTGTGATGGAAACAAGACTCTCTTTCTCTCAAAGATACTAAAACTCTATTTCTCACAATTACTCTTTAAACATTGTGTTTTGTATAATCATTCATATATTAAGATGGAAAATGAAGATGAAAGAAATATGATAAATCCATTTATGTAAGTTATCTAAGTTACAAATAGTTGGATTCATCACATGTATATTAGATGACTCATTTAATTTTTTTTTTTTTTATGTTTTTAAGTAATTTGTGATGTTTAGTAGTTTTTCATACTACGCGTTCTATCTTTTAATTTCACTTGTTTTTAGTGTCCATGAATTATAATTCTGTCAAGCACTATCACAACTATTTTGTGATGATTGATTCTCAACAAACTTTGAATCATAAGAAGTTGGTTGTTATTGTGACTTGTGTAGGTAGAATGGAAATTTAGAAGATACTAGAATAATAAAGTAGGATTGATATGTCACGTTAAAGGATAAGGATGGACGGAAACAGTCAAGCGCATTTAAAAGGATTGTGTCATATCTCGTGTGCATTGTAATATCCTAGTACATGTATTATCAAAAGGAATATATTTCATTTTTGGACTATATTTATGGATAATTTTTAAGGGAACAAGGACTAAAAGGTGGAGATTTTGACTATTGAGAAATCCTAATACAAATAAAACCTACAATGAAAAGATTCAAAGGTTGGAAAGTTAAAAATTTATGTTGATAAGAAGAACAAATTTGAGCTCCAATATCCACCACTTGTCTCACATCAACTATGAAGAAATGCAACATTGAGGGGCGGGACACCAAAGGTCACTTGTTGTTGACAAATTTCAAGTGGTTGGAGTGATTTCTTGAGTTCATCATTTCTATTCACATTGTTTAGGAATGTATAATTTATGATTTTAAATTGATATAGTTACTTCTCCCAACATTAGCTAAATATCACTTATTGAATAATGTAAAGTTTAATGAGATAGTAGTATTATAAATGTAATGAATGTATTTTATGTTGTGTTTAGTTCTTGTGATTTCTTGCCATATCTTTATTTCTTAGTTTGATCACCTTAAAAATATATACAAGTTTGTTAGATTGTGGTGGCATTTAATAAATAGATTTCAGTAACTAATATGGTAAAGTAGTGAGTAGACATTCATTTCTTAATATAATCCTCTTAGGTAGCATTTAACAATCTTAGGATAGGATTAAGAAATAGGGGTAAACATAACAAGATTTGCTTGAAGTTTACTAATGCTATTGTGAGGCTTAGGCATGAGCTTTATAGTTCCTTATTGTCTATTTTCATATTATTGACAAATACCATAAGGTTCAGTTATGGTCTCACATGTCACAACACCATACACCATTTACAAACATTAGATGAATTACTGAAATGGAATATTGTCCAACACATTCTCTCACTTTATTTTAACGTTTTTTATACCTCCCTGATTTTCACCATTTTAAATACATGAGAAACGCTATTATTTGTTACCATAACTCTTATTTATTTTACAAATTCTTGTATGAGGTTTCAATGTGTTTAATGCAATTCTCTTAGGATTGATACTTTTCTTATTACTTGATATTCGTTTGACTGTGTATACGCGCACACACATAAATAAGCAACAAGTTTTTGGAACCGTTGTTAGAGATTGTGTCATTTAAAATTATTTTTTTATTAAATCTTGTAAAATAATTCATTTGAGCACTTGATTTATTTTGGCCATCTGGTTAAAATACATGTAGTGTCAGAAACTCTACATGTGTGGGTTAATTTATTTATAATATAGAGAAGATCCATAGTCTTAATGAATATTCGGAATCTTGAGGAGATTTCAACAAGCTCGTATTTTTTTTTGAAAGCATTGTTCATATACTCGGACAAGTTAAAACACAATTTCAAAACTAATAGTGAGAGAGAGAGAGAGAGAGAGAGAGAGAGAGAGAGAGAGAGAGAGAGAGAGAGAGAGAGAGAGAGAGAGAGAGAGAGAGAGAGAGAGAGATGGAAAATCAAGACATCCTTGGTATTTCGATAACCAAGCAAAAAATATTTGACTAAATTCTTTGGAACCAAACTCTATAGCCATATTGAATGAATTAATCGGCTGAAAAGTGATTGACAAAGACACTGCTAATATTTAACTTATTAATTAATAAATTATTAAACTATAATAGTTGAATGATATACTATGTATATTTATTTTATAATTTAGAAAAAAAATTATGGATAAAATATTTGCTCCAAAAAAAAATTATGGATAAAATATTTGCTCCCAGTGAGGATTGAACTCACGACCTTTCCCTTACGAAGGGAACGCACTACCACTATGCTATGGAAGCCACACAACTATGCTTGATTTATTTACATTCCATTAATTATTTATTGTATAGCTGAAAGTATTACACTCCAGTAATTATTTAATGTATTGCTAAAAATTTGTAACTATGTTATGGAAACCAAAAAATTATACTTCACTTACTTTAAATTATTTAATTATTTAATAAATATATTAATTTTTTTTTAGTTATTTACACAAATTCTTTGGTGATTGGCTTAAAAATCAAATTTGGTTTTTGCGTGAATGCGTTGCATTTATCATAAATGTAGTGCATCCTGGGGGAACACCGTGCATTCTTATGTTTGATCACAAACACGCTATTCCCCTCTTGACACCTATGACAAACAATTTTCAACCTCTTTTATGTTCAAAATTAATTATGGTGAAATCCTAGTGATAAAAACATAGAGAGGAAATATAATGGATTCTTATGAGTCATTATTCTAAGAATTGGAAGACCTTTGGAGAAATCTAAGAGGAATAGGAAATACTTTTAAACACCTTGAATTTGTGTGATTTTTATATGAGAGATGGAGATATTGGAAAACACTTGAGTAGAAAATAGAGTTTGAATATTATTTTCTTATAACTCATCTTATAATCTCTTTTAACAACTTTTAATTATTGTGGATAAGAGAGTTGTTATCTCCTCTAGAGTATATCGATTTGATCGAACTAGATAAATAATTCTTGTGTGTTCTCGTATTTACTTCAATCTTATCCTTGTGGTTTATTTGCATTCATTGGTACAAATTAATTTTGCTCAAAGTTCGTTTATTTTTGTTGACATTGTTCTTTGTCCCATACATTAAGAGTCTATGTGTGTTTAAATTTAAATTATTTCAATTTTCACAACAAGTGGATCCCACTGTGGGGGAAAAGTGGTTAAGTTTACAAGGGATAACCTTGGATTCTAAATGGTATTTCGAGAATTTTCTGGAGATAACGGTTTTAGATTGTGTAAAATGAAGATGCAAGCAATATCAATCCAATGAAAGTGTGTAGAAACATTGAAGGGTGAGGCATTGATGTATGAAAGTCTCTCACAAGCAAAGAAGATTGAGGTTGTGGATAAGTCCAAGTGTGTTATTATCTTATCCTGAGATGTGTATCAAGTTTGACTCATTATTCGTGACCAATTCGATGACTCACAAGATTATTGTTGACTTGAAAATATTAAGCTGGAAATTAGTGATTAGAATAAGGATCTACTCTTATTTATATCATTAACTAAATACTTTTAGTACTTCAAGGATGTATTTATTTATAGTAAGTAAAGCATTATCACCTTGGATGAAGTCCAATCGACCTTAGGTCCAAGGAACTATCAAAGATGAAAAACCTAAAAGTTGATGATAGTGGTGAAGGCTTGAGTGATTCAAGAGATATGAGTTAGATTAGAGAAACTCAAAATGTGAAGAGATATAGATGAAAGTCCAAGTTAAAAGGTTTTTATAAGTTGGTGTTTAAATGTTTCACTTGTAAAAAAATCAATCACTTATAGAAGGTTTGATACAGTGGAAGAAATGACTTGGGCGTTTTGTGTTTGATTGCAAATGTTACGGTTAGCAAGAGTCACCACCGACTTTTATTTTATCAAAAAGGAAAGGATGAAAAGAACAAGAAAGACCTTTGAGATTGTTACCTGAGTTCGGGGGGTAGATTATGAAAAGGGAAGGTATTAGAACCCATTTCATCCATGGTTTTCCATGGGCTCTTAGTTACTTGCTAGATCACTTGCTTTTGTTTGAAAATGTGCTTTGAGTGGTTTTTTGAAAGTATTTTGTAAAGATGCCATTGTTTAGGAAAACTTTGTAATGATTCTCATTCGTAAGAATGTATACAAAGTGTTTGATCTTTTTGAAAATGTTTTCAAGTTTGTAAGATGTTTTGAAAGTGTTTGTGTTTGTTTTGAAAATAGCAAGGATGTTTTTGTTTTGAAATGGAGCAAGTAACTAGGAACAATCTACCTACTCAAAAGTCTTTCATGTTTATTTCCTCTTTCCTTTGACATTGTTATCTTACCATTGATTTGGTAAGTAACCCTATCTTTGGATGTAAAAGGGACGAGCGTGAGTCATGATATAACCATGATTAGCAATGTTGCAAGATATCTTAGCATTTTCCTTTAGGGACTAAGATCATTTTGAAAGGAAACATAGGTAGCGTCATCGAGGGACTATGATCTTCTATTTTTACTAAGATTTATCACATGCAGAATATGGTTATTTTAGTAAGGAAACCAAGTGGATTTACCTTAGGGGGTGTTTGTGTGCAAGTGGATTAATTTACATGTATTTAGTTTTAATTAGGGTTTGCTAATGGTTGGTTTTATCTTGCCATACACACCTAATTACTAGCAATGTATGAAAGCAATAAAAATTCGGAAAAGTAAAGTCCTACACTATTACACACTTGCACTCTTACTTGCCTAGTTAGGCAATAGTTGCTTCTTCTTAACCCTTAGTGTTATGCTTAGGATTGTCTAAGGTCTTTAACATGTTAAGGTCAGAACCTATATCATGTCTTGATGTGATTTTATGCCATGCCTCCTTGTTTTCTTATCATATATCTCTTACTTTCTCTCTTCACTTATTCAAGTTTTTTATCATCTCTTTTCTTATGTGTTTTATCACATTGTTTTATGTGCTTGATGTTTTATCATCTTCCTTCTTGATGTTTTATCATATTTATGTGATGTTTTATGATATCTTCTCTTATGTGTTTTATCATATTGTTTTTTGTGTTTGATGTTTTATCATCTCTTACTTGATATATTACCATCTTTGATCTACTTGATGTATTACCATCTTTGATCTACTTGATGTATTATCATCTTTGTGTGACATTTTATCATCTTCCCTCTTATTTGATATTTTATCATCCCCTTTTTATCTTTATGTTTTTATCATCCCTTCTATATGTGTTACTTGATGTTTTATCATCTTTTCTTTCTTATGTGCTTAGGTATCTATCCTAATTGCATGTGTGTTTATGTGATACTTGTTTTCTCTCTTATCTAAGTGTGATTGCTTGTTTCTTATTCTTCTTCTTCTTCTTCTTCACTTTTTTGAGATTGCCATGTTCCCCATAGGATCTTTAGTTCATTTTTCTCTAAGTTTGAACTAAATAGACCTTAGGTTTGCAATCCACGCATGTCAACATTAGGTAGATATCCATCTTATCCCAACTTTAGGTCCACAAGCATGACAACTTATAGGATTGAGATCTCCTTTTGTTAGTCTTTTCTCTTTTGCATCTATGTTAAAACTAAAACTCTGTTTCTTTCAAACCTATTAAAACAATTAATAATAAATGATGAGAATCACATTTCTACTAAGTATTGGAAATGATAAGAGGGTTTCTTCTAGATATTATAATTCTTTCATTCTTAGTATTTCGTGTGGTTTGAATCCTAAAGACTCTTTTTATTGATAAAGTAGAGAAGTAGCTAATATCTCTCTCTTGAGGTCAACTAGCTATTATTCACAACAAAAATATCAACCAATGCAGACCTTTTTGTCTTTAAACTTTTTCTTTTAAAACCTTTTCAAAAAGGACATGCTTCACTAACATTATTCATAAAAAAAATATACAACACACCAAACCTTTTAAGGTGAACTACGAGTGCCCTGATCCTCTATTGCACGAAGGGGGTACGTAGGCACTAAAGGTTCGCAACCGCGACGGACACGAATAATAAAAACTTTCTTTTTGTATATACTTTTCATGTATTCCCATAGTATTAGGCTTTATATTTTTATACACCCTTAAATTAGAACAAACTTGAGTGGATCCTATGGAGTATCACGTACGTGAGGGGTGTTAATACCCTCCCATTGCGTAATCGACTTCCTTACCCTTTTTCTTTTGGTCTCAATGGCCATCTCCCTTTCCTTCCATCAGGTTTAATCAATGTTTCTATTCTCTCTCTTGGGATAAATAACATCGATGGTGACTCTTCTATCTTTCGCCTCCATTCGCGCTTCGATGAAAATCCTAGACGCGAAAATTGGCGACTCTGTTGGGGAGTAGATGGACCAATTATTGGTCCATACTATGCAAGTTAGTCCTAGAATTTGGTTGTTTTCTTTTCTTTGGGTTTTTTTTATTGCTTTATCGCTTCATTTGTTTATTTACTTTCACGCATTGTATCTTATTTCATAGTTTCTTATACTCATGATATTATTATTGTGTTGTTTATTTGTTGGGATGGGATGTTACTATTGAGGTAAAAAGGAACAATACCCAGGCCAGAGTTGTAAACTCTTAGGAACCCTAGGACTTGAGTGGAGACATGACGACTACTGGACGGGGTCTTACTAGTCGGTCATGTGTACCATGCTCAATTGAGGTACAAATGGGGTATTATCATCATACACGTCTGTTATTGCGATAATAGTACTTCCAAGCAGACCCATGATTTTGAGTCACCCTTGCCTAATCCTGACCTAAACTTCACCCGTGAGTGGGAAATGGATGATCTTATCGGCACCGTCGGTGACTTTGATTCTGTTAGTGACTATTTGGTTCTTGTTGGTGGTCGTTCCGAACTTTTGATCCCGTGATTTGGGACTCTATACAACAGTTCAACAGTGCCCAGTGTTATGGAAGCCTTTATCCTATCATGTTGCATTATAATATATTTACTTTCAAAAAAATGATGTACAAAAAAAATCATAACCTGCATATGCATTATCATTTCTAGGATATTCTAGAGTTTTCATCTTCCCCGAGAATGGAAAGCAACACTGACACCATCGAGAGGACTACAAGAGATAATTTCAGTTACAAGTTCCATTCTAGTGTTTGGCCTTTTCTTGAGGAGCTTAGAGACCTTATGGGTCACCAGAAGAAAGGGATTGTTAACATCTGTTTATCTATGTTGTATAGATGGTTTAAACTGCATCTTCCTATAAAAGGGTCATTTTTGGACACTAAGATCTCTCTTCCTTGGTCAAATAGACTTGTTGCACTTACCTACTATGACATCAAATGGTATTATCTCTCAGGTGACGGTCCATGTATTATCACTAGCTGCGGGGAATTCCCCAATGTTTCTCTCATGGGAACACATGGATGCATAAACTAAAATCATGGTTTGGCTTTCTGACAATTGGGATATGCCATGAATGATCAACCTAAAGAGATAGAAGTTGCAGAGATGTGTATTTTGGGAACAGAGAGAATCCAGAGTTGTTGCGGACAATAGAGAAGGCTTGGAAAAAGATTCACAAAATATACAGGGACTCTGTAGGGAAGAAAGTTGATATTGCCCGAGCTCCTTATGCCGAGTGGATCAAAGAGATAGTGGGGACCATTATGTTGCCTTTTCAAAGGGAGAATCTATTATGTGAACAACCACCTCTTGTTTTTTCTGAATGTGTGCCTACTGAAGAATATAATCAAGTTTAAGTTGAAAACATAGAACTTCCCGAGAAAGACCACAAGTCAAGGATGAAGCTTTATAAAGCCAGGGAAAATAAGTTGGAATTGGTTCACAAACTCAAGATGGTCAGGGAAGGGATTTCTGGAGTTAAGAAAGCCAAAAAGAGACGTGGAGTGAGAGATGGTTCTATTTCTACAGAAGACTACCAAAAAGCAGTTGAAGATGCCGAGAAGAAGCGACGAGAGTGTGTGAAACTTCGAGCATACAAAACCAAGTATAAAGAGAAGATCAAAAAGCTGGAAAGGCAACTCAAGAGTGACAAAGTGGACAAAAATAAAGACCAAGCTCAGATAACTCGAGTCACGAAAGAAGATACAAGACTCTAAGCCCGATTGGAGGAGGTAGGGAATGCTCCAATACCAATTCCACTTCCTGAGTGACATGCATGCGAAAAGCTGATTGAGCAATGCCAGTATCTCCATGTGCATCTTTACAAAAAAGATGTTGTTATTGAGATTTTTGCAAGAGGGTGAAATCGAGAGAAGACCAAAGAACTATTCAAAGAAACCAAAGACTGGAGTGTTGAATACTTAAGGAAAGAAGAACCTTCATATTATAGAAAGATGAGGGATCCTCCTATTTGATTGTTGATTTTCTCTTGTTGTATGATCACCATTGGGTTTGTTGGTCGGGGTCTTTATCTTTCATGATGTACTATGTTGTCCATTGTTTTGTATGAACTCTTTTGAGTTGAAGCTTCTTCTCGATTGAAAAAGCAGTTGTTGTCTATATCTCCTATTTGATTATTTCCTATTTCTTTTATCATGTTGCTTGATTATTCCAGAAGGTTGACAATGCTCTTGAATACTCTGGAAATGACTAATATATCATGCATATCATTTATATCATGCATTACAGGTTTATTCAGACCGTACCTCTTATCTTTTGGCTCTGCTTTTTCTTAGTAGAATTCTACAAGACGAATACTCACTGTTATTCTACCATGCCATATGGAACAACTTCACAATGATTTAACTGAGATGAGGACTGAAATGAAGGCCTAGATGGTGTTGTTTATGGAAGACATGCTGGCTATGGTCCATGGTCAGAATCTACTAAAGGAAGAAGTTGGTCAGTTGAGGACTCAAGTAAGTCTAGTTATGGAAGTTTTAAAGATAATGCTGAAGAAAGAGAAAGATCATACACCTATTGATACAACATGAACTATTACCATTCCTCATTCTGTAGGACTTGTAGTACGCCACGAGGTACCTTTTGAATATTCTCCACAACCTTGGGTTCCAAAGCCTTCTTATCAGCAGTTACTCCTGGTTGACCAAGAGAATCAGAAACGCATAACTCACGATCCAAAGCAAAAGGGGCTTGAGACTCAGTTCGACTCCATACCAATGTCGTATTTGCAACTACTTCAGCTCTCGTTACAGTGTCGATTAGTCAATCTGAGAATCATGCCACCTCCTCCAGAGAGGCTCCTAGCCAACTATGATGCCAATTCAAGATGCGAATTTCACTCTGGTGGTGTAGGACATGATATAGAATAGCATATAGCATTGAAATACAAAGTTCGAGACTTTCTTAACGCAAGGGCATTGGTGTTCACTCCAGATGGTTATAACATAGAAGTCAATCCTTTTGCAGCAAAGAAAGCAATAACTACTACTCGTTATCGAGACTCTACTTTGTATCTTAAGACATCTAATCCATAATCTACACTTCTAAAGATTCCTCTCTGGTGGCCATTGTCTATTCCAGGTCATAAGAATCAGATGCTTATGCAGAATAGATATCATTCCTATGCTCTGCCGGGTCAATAAGAATCAAGGAGGCCCCCAAGGAAGTATGACCCAGTTCCCATGCCTTACAGTCAATTACTTCATCATCTGCTTAATCACTAGTTGGTTGAGTTAAAGGAGCTTGTCCCTCCTCCATCACCTATTCCTAAAGAATTTGATGTGAATGTTAGGTGTGAATATCACTCGGGGGCACCTGGCCATGTGATCAAATATTGTAAAATATTCAAAGACAAGGTCCAAGACCAGATCTATTCAAAGGTGATTGTGTTCACGCCATAGAAGGATGAAAATCATGTACTCAAGTGAGTATAAATGCTGTAGAAAGTCTTCAGGATTAACGAGTCTAGACGGAGTCAAGCCTCTTCTACAATGACAATCTTTTGTTTCTTTACCATATTTTCATTTGTAATCTTGCTTGTTTATTTAAACATTGCTTGCATGTACAAACTTGATTGTTTTTGAATTTTAATCTTAATGCAATAAGTATGTTTGTCTTGAAGTAATCCATTCGTTTTCACTCATCCATTCTTTATCACTCATAAAAAAGATTTTCTTGAATACTGATGCCAACTTTACCAAGTCTTTTGCTTAGGAAAAGATTGGAGGGAGGATGACAATAATTAAAAAATTCAAAAATCCCAGGTTTGTATGCTTTTGAGTAAGACCCTGCTGACGATGTACATGCATTGTTTCAAATCCATAAACACTGGAGATATAAGGGAGTGAAACCCTCGTTAACCCATTTTAAGCCTTGAAGTAGGAGTTTCTTTTCTGTTCAGAAAAAATCCTCATTTTTAAACCCAGAGGCAGGGTAGTGTTCAGTTAATTTGGTCGAGCATTCAAATTTCAAAAGGGTGTCCTATTTAAGGATCACCACACCTTATCCCTCACATTAGGAGGTCGGAAAAATAAAAACCAATGGCTATTCCCTCACATCAAGAGGTCCAGAAAGTCGTAAAACCATAAATAGTTATCCCTCATCGACCAAGGAATGAGGCAGTCACAATCTTTCTGACAAGTCAAAAATGACTCGAGGTCACACGATTTGTTTAAAAAAATAAATAAAAAATGATGAAAAAAAGAAAAAGAAAGCCCAATAAGTCGAAAAACTTGAAAACAAGTGGCTTAGGAAAAAATTAGGGCATCCCGCTGGACTTAAAAATAAAAATTCAAAAGAAATCGTCCAGGAAAAAGTTAGGGAAAGCGAAAAGAAAAAACGGAAATCCTGAAAGGCGAGAAAGGATTATGAATAAAATCCCTAGCAAAGAACAAAGTCGTGTGATCAGACACCAAAAAAACCAAAGGTGGGTGACTGTCGTGTCCAAAAAACCATGTGGTTCCTCAACCATATCAAACTCCTTTTGAGAGATGAGTGATTGTATCGAGTTATCTAAACATAGGACTGGAGAACATCATGGAGAATGGGTGGGTACCCAATAATTTTGAGCCTTAAATCCTTTTTTCTAAAACCGTGAACAAGGCCACGTTACAACCCTGAAAAGTTCTAACTGAAGCATGGGTTAATTCGAAAGCATACTACAACGAGATAGTGTTTAACTGAATCCCAAAGTGCATGCTAAATATATGTGTTGGTATCATATGCTCATTTTTATCGTTCATAAACAGAAAAATGTTTTCAGTGTTGCACTCTAAAAGTGATTCGTTCACAAGAAGTCGCAACGTCATTTCCATATAAAAACTTCAAAACTTACAAAAGTGTTGCATTAGATTATCATTCTCACAATAAACATTTTTCTTCCCTCAAAACAACTACTTGACATCAAGGGATTTATACACAATGAGCATCAGTGAAGAGTTTAATTTTGTCAAAGAAGAGAGGTTTGAATACTTTGTTGGGTCAAAACATAATCTTTTTAAAAAGTTTATGATATCCAGGGGCAAGTCATCTAGAGACTCTGTTAAAGGCAACCAATTTGATGATTTATGTTATGCCCCAAGATTTGCCCTCCCATTTTTATTCAAGATATCTCCTCATGCTTCTAAGGTTTCAAATGCTCAAGGTGGCTCAAGAATTTATCAGACAAATTCTCCTCCTAAGCAATGAGCCTACAACTAGGGTTTTGTATTTATCAAGGAATATTGGGTTTCTAATGCCTCAAGTTAATTTCATGGTTTCTCAAATGTATCTAGGAATGCCCATGCCAAATTTCAATCCTTGCATCATAAGTTTGCTCATTCAATTGTTCAGATGATTGAAAATTAACTGTATTGGGCAAAAAGTCAACTTTGACCAATTTAAAGTCAAACTTAAAGGTTTTTGATCAACATAAATATTTTAAAGTCATATTCATCATTTTATCAAGGGTTTATCATGATTCATCAAAAAACTCAAGATTCATCAAAAGTCAAAAGTTGCCAAATTAGGATTTTCTTAAGGAGAAGTCAACTGAACTTTGACCAATCATAACTTCCACAAGCTTCATCAGATTTTTCTCAACCAAATCTCATTTTGAAGGAAGTTCAATTCTCTACAACTTTGTCTCTCTAAGTTCAAGTCCAAAAAATGCTTCATTTGAGAGATATGGGCCAATACATTATAGGTCATTTCAAAAGTCAACAAAAAGACACTTTTTGTCAAGACAACTTACATCAAGATAACATATTCAATTTCTTGGACTTCAAACATCTTTCTAAGATTATATAGGACCTCCAAAAACACTCTTACCATGTGTTACATTTTTTACTTATTTTTTTACATATTTATTTTAATTTACTTCAAGTAAATATAAAATAAAATGTATAAAATTATTAGAGATGGGCTTGGAGCTTTGGGATGATGTTTTGGTTTGCCTTGAAGCCCATGATTTAGTGCAGCATTTCCCATATTCATTCAAATTTGAAAAAAGACAAGATTTCCATGTCTTTTGCCAAAATTGAAATCACCATTCATGGGGATGAAGAACATGATTATTGGCCATTTCACTCCTTATTTTCTTCTCTCCTCATTCTAATCTATAAATACCAGGCCTTAGAAAGCATTAGCCACACCTACAGAGCCCCAAAAAGTCACAAGAAGGATCCAAACACATCCCTGGAGGTTCCCTGAAGCATTTGCAGTCGTTAACAAGTCCTGAAACATCACAAAACACACCAGTAAGCTCGCACAGTTTGCGTTTCATTCCAATTTTTTTTAGCTTGATTCATGTAATATAAACACGTTTTGACCATGCATTATTAATCATTTGAGTATTTGAAAGCTTTTTGTATAGTTGGATTGAAGTTTTGGTGCAGGAATCACATTTTTCCATTGTTAGCATTCAAACCTCTAAATTGGGGTTCTTTGCAATGGCCAAAATTAGCCCAAACTAAGGATGCCATCATGCTTAGGAGGACGAAGCTAGTTGATCCATGGCCTCGCATTTGATTTATGTTGCATATTGTGAATTTTATAAGATACAGGTGCTATAGTGACAAGCAAAAAAACGGTCACTATAGGTCTCAATGTCTAAGACGACAGAGGGAGGAAGAAGATGATGCGTGGCAGCCCCCCACTGGGGAATTCAAATCTGCACGCGCTTTTTATTTTATTTTAAATAATTACCTGAAGTTTTGCATTATATTATTCTTGTTTTAGTTGGAATAATGAATGAATGGATAGATCAGATGGCAGGGAAGCGCGTATGTGAGGGAGAGTACCTGCGTTCGAGTCCCAGATCCAACATTTTCTTATTTCTTAGTATTTTCATTCATATATGGTATTCCTATTGGCTTGATGTCCACCATACTCCATCAAACCATGGCCATCAGATGTACATCTGATCAAGATGGACACATCTAGTATGCAAGCTCACCATATACCCTCAAGGAATCATCTCACTAGATCAAACACAAATCTGGGCTTCTCCCATCTCGGCCCTCACATTCTTTTTAATCTACACCCCCATTTTTCTTTAACCATCCTGGCCCAATTATTTTTTTGTTGTTATTATTTCTTTTAGTTTTGTTTGTTTTTTCATTTATTTATTTATTTAACAATAAATAATCAAAAATCACAAAAAATAGGATTAGCTTTTTCTTTTAATTAATTAAATTAATTTCTGAAATTAACCAGTTAATCAACTTTAGCATTGTCTTTTTTTTCAAATTTAAAATAAATTAGGCTTAGGTTTAATTTTATATTTTTAAGTAGTTTTCATGTCATAATAAAAAAAACAATAAAAAACTTAGATAATTTCTTAATTAAATTTGTTTTTCTAAATAAATTTTAGGATAGTTTAATTATTTTGTTAAATAAAACAAATACAAAAATGTTAGGTTTTTTTTTTCTTTTTGTTTAGAATTTAATTTTGATCAATAAATTTATTTTTATTTTATTTAATTAAATTTAGGTTTAATTTAATTTAGTATTTTCCTAAATAAACAAAAACAATCAAAAGGATTTTTTACTTAGCCATTCCTTAGGTTTCTTTTAGACGTAATATTAGTTTCATGCGCATTATTTTGTTCTTGCATTTTTGACAATATTGTAACTGTATACTGATATGTAATAGATTAAGTATGACTTTTTTTATCACTTTCTTTATTTTACCTTTCCCCCAGTTTTATATATTGTAAATACCCCCCGAAGCCATGTAATAGTCTAAGATATTACCTTCTGCATTTTATATTCTGCAATATATATTAAATGCTAGTAACTAGGTGTGTATGAAAAGACAGAAATCAAAACGTTAACAAACTTAACAAAAAGACAAAAATAACAGAATATAACACACTTGCACATATGCACCTCTAGGGTATCCCACTTTGATTGCCTTTGGAAATAAAGCAGTCATGTCCCTCGAAATGGGGACGCTTTAGAAAAGACCCATAAATAAAAAAGATCGTAGTCCCTCGATGACCATATAGTTCCCTTCTCGGTAAATGATCTAGTCTCTGAACAAAATTGCTAAAGCATCTCCACAAGTTGCCTTCGTGACTGTGACGTCCATTTGATTGTTCCTCATACATCCAACGATAGGGCTACCTACTCACTAATAGTAGGATAGCGCTGTCTAAAGGATAGGAGGAAAAGAATGACCCTTTTCGAGTATAAAAGTAGATAGTTGTTAGAAGTTTTCTCAAAAACCTTTTTGCACTTACACAAATACTACTTTTCGAAAACAATTTTTAAAACATTTGCTTTGTTGACACTCTTGAGGACTGATACAAGAGTTAAATGCAAAGAAAATCGCCGCACTAAGGAATTCTCAAAACATTTTCAAACACACAAAGCACACAAGTATTTCAAAATGAGAAAACCTCTAAGAGCCCGTAGATAACAACGGATGGAAAGGGTGCTAACACCTTCCCTTTCCATAATCTACCCCCTTACTCAGAAAACTCTCGAAAATGTCTTTTTCTGTTCTTTTCGCCCTTTCCTTAATTTGGATAAAAGAAAAGTCGATGGCGACTCTTGCTTATCGCAACATTTGCGAATACAAAACACAAAAACCAGTATTAAACAGTCGGTTCTGCCACCGTATCACAGAACTGGCGACTCTGTTTGGGATTTTGTAGAAAAAAGTGGCGTTACCATAGAGCTTAGTTCATCTTTAAAATTGCTTTCATTTTGTGTTTTTATGCTTTACTTTTGAGGGATTTTTTGTGTTTTTACTATAGATCCTATACCCAGATCTAGGGCACCTTATTAGGTAAGTAGCAATAAATCATGGAAGTTGTACGACGTAGACCGATATAAACAAAATGATAGTTATGTTAGCGTGATACTTTGGTTTGTACTAATGTTCCTTGAGTCAGTCAAGGATAACATTAGACTTCCTTGGTGTCATTAAGGGCTAACTGACCTTTAGAACCTTTAATTGACTCATCCTAAGCCATTAGAAGGTAGTGAGATGACCGACTTTGGTTCCGACCGAAGATTGGTTGATACTCGATATTACACTCATTGAGACTAGACTTTTGGGGTATTCTGGCCGCAATACTTTGGTGCTTGGGCTAGAACAATGCCTAAAAGAAAGGTCAGTGATATGAGACTCCTTAGAACCCGATTACCATTATTAGGACAAGTTGAGCCAACTGAAACTTCAAGAGGGTACTTACCTTTAAAACTCATGCAAGCCTTTAAACCTAAGGTCTCTGTGTGACTTATTTATGTTCGATATACTTGTAATTTAAAAGCATAATCATAACATCAAAAACAGCATAACATGTCATGTACACTAACCATTTCAAGGGCTTGTTGATTTATCACTTATCTGTTTTGTAGGTCATGGATTCAGCTCGTAGAAAAACCATCCAGATCAATTTTATAGAGATCCCTCCCAAACTCAAAGAATTGGTTTCAAAGGTTCCGGAGAGTTCCTCATTCAAAAAGATATATGGCTACTTTCTTAGTTTGGTGGCTACCGATTTTGATGAAGGTTTGATGAGTGTCTTATTTAAGTTTTTCGACGCTAAGCACCACTGCTTCATATTTCCAGACTATCAGTTGGTGCCTACGTTGGAATAATTCTCCAAAATACTCAGTTTTCCTATATTGGAGAAGATACCCTTTACCGGTTTAGAATGAGATCCAACTGCTGAAGATGTTGCCATAGCTTTACATTTGAAACCATCTGACATTGAGTCCAATTAGGAAAGGATGAGTGGAGTTAAGGGCCTCCTCACAAATTTCTTGTTGAAGAAATCCCAGGTATTCCTAGACGCTAAGAGTTACCATGCCTTTGAAGATGTGTTAGCTCTTTTGATCTACGAGTCGGTTCTGTTCCCCAATTCAGACCAGTTTGTAGATGTCAGTGCCGTTAACATTTTCCTTACTTACAATCCATTGCCTACATTGCTCGGGGATATTTTTCACCCACTTCATACACGCACAATGAAGAAGCGAGGGACTCTTATGTGTTGTATACCTCTACTCTATAGGTGGTTTATTTCACACCTTCCTCGATCAGTAACGAAGAATGAATTAGGCTTAAGATGGAACCAGAGATTAATGTCTCTTTCTCACTCTGACATCTATTGGTTCCCTCTGTTGTACCCCAATTTCCCCCCCTAAGATCCCTTCATCATACCATGTTGATTCATTCACAATAAGATCACATTAGGATTCTTGGTTCCCCTCCCTATATTTAGCTTTTCTCTTTGATGAATCACCAAGCACCTTGACTTGTGTTCTGTTGTGATCATGAATATTTCTGTCTTGATTTCTCCTCTTAATTAATAAAATTGAATGTTAGTTTGTCTTGCTTGTTACTAATATAGGTAAAGGCAATGAGATTTAGCAAGATGCTCCATGAGTTCATGAGTTTATTTCCATGCCCTAGTCAATAAAGCTTGAGAAGTTCAAACATCACCATTGGATTTGTTTTGGAAGGAATGGCATGGAAAGGTTATTTTGGTTCACCACATTTCAAGGTTATCAAATTTGGTTCAAAAGCACAAGGGATTGATTGGAGAAGTTGTCATGTTTGGACAAGGCTTTGTTCCCATTGGTCACAAATGCATATTTATCTCAATTTTGAAGATATGGAAGTGGTTTTTGTGGCTATGAATTCTCACTTTCATCCTTAATAACTTCTATTTACAAAGCATTTGTGTTGGTACAAGAAGTTTGTTCAAAATTGTCAAAGTTCCTCAAGGCATGTTTCTTGATCTAGGAGCTAGGATTTTGAACTTCAAAGAAGTATATCTTGCTCATCTTTTGGTATTTTTGAGTGATTCCAAAAACAACCTTCTCTTCAAAGGGTTATCAACAAATCACTTCAAAATTTCCAAGGAGTTTTCATGTGGAAGAAACTTGATGAAGAAGAAAGATTATAAGTCCTCCAGATGAATCCCCAATTTTCCATGTGTGACTTCAAATGATCATGACATGGTAAATTTTTATCACCTTGAGCCCATTCTTTTTGCACAATGATCTTGAGGATGTGAACTTTATGCATTCTTTTATGTGAAAAGTGAGAAAATCGATGGAAGTTGCCTTAAGGATACAAAAGATTATAGGCCATTTCATGATTTTTTGCCGAATTCAACAATTCATAACTCTCTCAATTTTTGGAGATTTTGAATGGTTCAAGTCCCAAAATGTCATTTAAGAGGTTTATTTAATGCCATCTTTTTTGGTCAAGAGAAAAATCCAAGTGGCAGGCCGTGTTTGGATGCAAGACATTATAGGTCACTTTTGAAGAAAAACTTGAAATATTTCTAAGTATGGAAAGTCAACATTTTTTCCAACTTTGACTCGTTACAACTTTCAGCTCAAGCATCCATTTGTCTCCATTCTTTTTCCATTGCAAAGCTTGTAACCTTATCTTTCTAAAGCATCAAGAATCATCCCCTAAGACCCCTTGAGCTGAGAATGCCATTGGTCAGAAGTTGGCAATTTGAAACTGAATTTTTCATTAAGTCAGAAGTTTGAAATCCTTGATTTGGCTTCTAAACACTTTGTTTTTGCGCATTTTTGCTTCTGAACATGTTAAGTGAACTTCTAGAAGTGATTAGCATATCAAAACACGCGTGTTGGATGAGTTTTGATCAAATTAGAAGTCACACTTTTCTTGTTTGCAACTTCACACGATTTCCCTCCAAACTTCATCATTTCACACGCTTGGACATTCCATTTGATTCCCTATAAATAGAGGGTCATTACCCATTCATTTCCTTAAGCTTGGATAGCCAGAATCACCCTACCAAACTTGTTCTATAACTCAAAATTCAGCAACTTCGAAATCCATTTACAAGCCTTTTTCAATCCAATTTTTCCATCAATTCACCTTCCTTGATCTTCCCTGAAGCTAACCATATAATTACATTAAAGAATCGTGCCCTATATTGCTCCATAGAAGTCCAGTTTTAGAGCTCAGCAACTCAACTTTAATAGGTAGATTCCTTCATCAATTCTTCAAAACTTTGATATCATTGTGATGCTCTCATTGCCCTGGTTCTAGTCGCAACACTTGCTTTTTACTGGAAACACGTCTTGACCATGAAATTTCAAATCCCTTTTCAAAACTTTCCTTCCAAATTGCTTGAACTACAATTTATATAAATTTGTCGCAAAGGTGTGGTTGTCTTCGTCTTGAAGAGACAAAGCGAATGACATAGGTCTCGTGCTCTAATTTTACAGATTGATCAACCTGGTTTTGGGACTGGCTGGAGGTTAAAGATGACCAACGTCCATAACATGCACATCGCGCCAGGTCCACTTGATCTGTTTACTAACGCATTTTGACATTGATCAGATGGCCTATTTTTTTTGGTTTTTGTTTTTCTTTTCTGATTTTTATATTTAATTGTTTTAAACTTCAAAAAATCATAGAAAATTCATTTTTAGTCCAAAAAATCTGAAAAAATTATGAAAAATAGTTTTGATTATTCTCTTTCTGATTTTTATTTTTTCACAATTTAATTTTGTGTTTTGGTATTTTTTTATAAATTTTCACTTTACTAGAATTGTTTTAAATGTTTAAAAATACTTTTATGCATTTTTAAATTCTAAAAAAATTATGGAATGATCCAATAATATTGTGACAAATATTGGTGACCTCACTTATTTTTTATTTCTGACTTTGATGTTTTTTATCATTTTTAGTTTATTTTTTTCATTTCTTTTAATTTTAAAAATAGTTTATGACTTTAAACAATTACCAAAAAATTTATAAAATCATTTGAGTCCTTTTCTGATTTTTCTATGGTCTTACTTTTTATTTCTTGATTAGTTTGAACATAGTTGATATTTTTCTCTTTTATTTCTATTTTAAAACATTTTTTTAAAACCTTTTTTGTATATATATTAAATGTAATATTATTTTGTGACTATTTTATGGGTGTTCTTGGGTTAAATTTTTGATCATGAACTTTATTAACATCATTGGATCCATGGTGTTGAGTCTAACTCCACAAAAATGGATGAATGATTTTAATAATAGTTTGATTAAATTTTAATTTAAATGTGGTTTATATTCTTTCTCACCCCTCTTCATCTTATCCCTTTCTTATTGCACTAAGTATTATTGGAGCATGATCTCTATATCATGTCTCAAAACAAATGGTGCATAGATTGCTATTGACCCGCCTCAAAATAGGTGCGACTTCTATATAAGTCCACTTACGATTGCTTAACATAGCGCTAAATTTTATCCGGATTCGAATAAATGATCATTCGTGGCCCAGACTTATGTTTACAAGCCCAAGAATGTTAATTTGATCTCTTTGATCCAATAACCTTGAGATTCATTGTGTGGAGGCTTTGGTTCTACCAATCCTCTAATGGATCTACAACACCTTTGGTCAACGCGGATCACTTAAACATCGTTGATCATTAAATGGTACTTATGATAATTCCAAATGGATGATATACTTGACAAAAAGAAAATGCAACTTGTTGTGTGGAGACTTTGGTTCTACCAATCCTCTAATGAGTTCCAAATGCAAGTTTCAAGATGATCATCCAACTAACCATTAATCACCAATAATTGACTTTATCCTTTATTTTTATTATATGCCCCTTTTATTTTTATGCACTATTTACTTTTAGCATTTACATTTCATGCCATTTTCTTCTTTGCTCATTTGAGTATTTACTTTCTTGTCATTTTTATTTTTGCTCACTTAAGCTTTACTTTTCTTTTTCAAAACACCAAATAATCCACATAAATCCTAAAAATCTTTAATGATACTTGGACTATTTGGTTACTATCTTTGGCATTATGGAGCATTGGACTTTTTGGACTTAGGATTAGGAACCTTGGCCTATGATTGGAGACCTTGTGACCTTATATGATTATTTTGTCTAGAGCTCTTGAGGTTTCCCTCAAGGCATTGAGTTGTTTGTTTGTTTTGTGTGCAGGTTATTGTGATTACACTCTTTGTTTGTAATCTGGAATTCACCTGTATACAGCCGTTACTCTGCCCCAACTTTTTATGAAGACTTAATACACTTGAAGTTTGGTTCTTTCAAGAGGTCAAGTATCATTGCTTGTGTGGTTTCAATCAAAAGAATGGGAATTCTATCTTGGCTCATAGTGTCAAGTATTGGCTTCTTGTTAGTTAGATGGTTCTTATCCCTAGATTTTACCTTATGCTTTAGGATAGTCCCTTCTTCTCCTCCCCATCTTCTTTAATTTCAAAAATCTTCTCTCTCTTTTTGAAAACTCTTGTTTTTTTAAACTTGAACCACTTTCATAATAAACTTAGACTTAGGTCTATGCATTTTCAAAACATTTTCATAAATAAACTTCAATAAACTTAATAATACTTTGGCATTTTTTGTGAGAATACTAAAAGTCAATCAATCTCATTTCAAACCATTTTGCCACTTTGGCTTTTATCTTTAAACTTTTCTCAAAAGATGGAACTCTTGTCAATCCTTGTAGTGATGCAACAACTATACTTCTACAATATATAGTGAAGAGAGATATTTTCCACTTGGGTGTTGAGTGAGGCATTGTTGATTTTAAAATCCAAGCCATATCCTCCACTTTGAGATGATGAAATTCTCCTTTCTCATCATTGTGGGTAGTACGTATGTTTGCCACACGGACAATGAGGATGATGTTTTATCTCATAAAATTAACCAACACATTTGTGTTTTAAAATTTTTAAAAGAGGAACTACGTGTACCCTGATCCCCTATTGCACAGAAGGTGGTACGTAGGCGCTAAAGGTTCGCAACCCGCGGCGGGTGCAAAAAACCATAAAAATATATTTCTTTTTCTCACCCTCCACCATCCATTTTTATACAACAATTTTTATAGCCAAAATATACAGATTTTACAACGAGGTTCCTGCGGAGTACCATAGATGTTTTGAGGGCTAATACCTTCCCTTTACATAACAAACCCCCCTTACCTTGAATCTTTCCCAATCTTTTTGGGTTATTCGCTCTTTTCCCCATTCCTTTGGAAATAATAAAATGCGGTGGCAGTTTTATTTGATTTGTACAAAGTCTAGTCAATCCCATGACTTAGTCTTAACATTTCTACCGTTACACCCTCACTCCCAAGAAGACATCTCTTTTATTGATCCTCTACGGAGAATTTTCCAATGTGCCACTCCTTGGCACTAAAGGAGGAATCACCTACAACCCCTCTTTAGCTTTACGTCAGTTCAGTTACCGCCCGAAGGGATGGTCCTCATGATATGCTCATTGAAGATATTGTGTTCGACTATTCAAATGATCTGCAAGATTATCATCATAAGTTCATCCGCACTTGGGGAATGGTTAAGAATACTGATAACAGGGCTCTAAGCACAAGAAATCCATCCCTTTGGAGCCATACCTCAAATGGGTGAGAACTCCTGCTCAAAATCTTATGATGCCGTACGCTGCTATCCTACAAAGTGATTTCAGAGCCTATTGTTCAAGGGGTCGAGTCTCGCATCATTCTTCATCCTGATATGCCAACAAACTTTGAAGAATTGCAAAAATATTGGATACAGATCAAAGAAGAAAGAGATACCTTTGAGTCCCAATTCTATGCCAATGAGAAGAAGGTGTTGGAACTGACAAAGCGGCTTCACGAAGAGCAGAATCTCAACGCCTACCTTAGCACGAAAAGGAAGCGTCATTGGGAGACTTAGAAGTTTTAGAAGTTTCTTATTTGTTATTCCTTTGTAAACTTTGATTTTATTTGAGATTAATAATAAAAAGTCTTTGTTTCAGTTTTATTTAAAAAGAGTTTAAATTTTATAAAAGCCCTTGAAAACACTGCATACACATATCATACATATCATTGCATGAACAGATTTTCAGGACAAATTTCTTATCCTCTTCACTGTTTATTTCAGCAATAGCTCTTGAACAAATAGTTAAGGAGCTTCAGACATAGAATGCCCAATTCTAAGAAATGTTCCTGAATCTGGCTAACGGGACAAGAAGACTTGAAAGCTTTGATTCTCAAGTACAAGAAGAAGAAAAAGAGATCAGTGGGTGTTTGAATTTAAGAAGAAGGTTCAAAGACCAGTGAAGCACGTTTCAGAGCTCGAAACTCCGTCGGAGAGAGAGAGAGAGAGAGAGAGAGGAGAGAGAGAGAGAGGAGAGAGAGAGAGGAGAGAGAGGAGAGAGAGAGAGAGAGAGAGAGAGAGAGAGAGAGAGAGAGAGAGAGAGAGAGAGAGAGAGAGAGAGAGAGAGAGAGAGAGAGAGGAGAGAGAGAGAGGAGAGAGAGAGAGAGAGAGAGAGAGAGAGAGAGAGAGAGAGAGAGAGAGAGAGAGAGAGAGAGAGAGAGAATCAGGATGGAGAGCCAAGAGAAGAAGACCACAATACAAGGGAGTCTAAGGAAGAAGAACCTGACTATTCTGAAGAGCAGTATCCTCCTGCTGATGACAAATAAAAAACAGCTGGAGGATCGGCTCAATGCCATGGGCTTCCAAAGGGTGCCCAGTTGGACTTTAAAGAACTAGGACTAGTATCAGGGGTGGTCATCCCTCAGAAGTTCAAGGTCCCTAAATTTGCTAAGTACGACGGTGTCCCCTCCTGCCCTAAGCTATATTTAAGGTCGTATGTCAAGAAAATTCAACCCCCACACTACTGATAGGGATTTGCGGGTACAATTCTTCCAGGAAAGTTTGGCAGGGACTCAGCTGGAATGGTTCCATCAACTAGAAAGAACAAATGTGCTTAATTGGGAATATTTGGCCGCTTCTTTCTACAAGCAGTACCAATATAATGCTGACCTCGCCCCGACTCATACACGGTTGCAAAGCATGTCGATGGGTTCCAGAGAGGGATTTAAGGACTTTCCCAAAAAATGGAGAGACCTTGCAGGGAGAGTTCAACCTCCGTTATTTGATAGGGAGTTGGTGGACATGTTCTTGGGCATATTATCTGGGCCATTCTTTAATCACTTGATTGGAAGTTCTTCTGCTGGGTTTACTTGAGCTGATCTTGATAGGAGAACAAGTAGAGACTGGAATTAAAAGTGGTAAGATATAGAGGGATGCATCCTCCAACACTGCAAAGAAACCATTCACAGGGAAGAATGAGGTCAGTGCTGCTTATGGCCAAAGAAATCTTAACAAAACTGAGCATCGTCCGACGATAGGGGCTGTTATGATTTCCAATTCTGCATCAAACCAACGACAGAATAATCAGTCCAGAACAGATAAGCCAAGGAGACAGTTTACCCGGATCAACATGACCCTATCTCAGGTTTTACCACACCTGCTGAAATCCA